>CM041218.1:18460915-18867805 GCA_023065735.1 Coffea humblotiana
GTTTTCCTTACAGGGGGTACGAGTGAGGCGAGAGTTGCAACGACTAGTGTAATCTAGTAGTTTTGAGTTTTGAAGTTGTACTCGCGTTAACACCCGATTAGGGTTGTTTGTACTCGACTTGTAACACTTTAAAGTATTATGGTATGTAGAGGCTTTGTATATGGATTTGAGCATTAATGTGTACGTTCTCGTTTTGGTATTTATTCCTATGGGTGTATGTTATTTTCTCAAGTTAGTGAGTGAGTCCTGGCGAGAACTGGGCAGACGGCTCGCTAAACCCTAGGGTACGCCCTAGGGGGAGGTGGGGTCGTCACAGTTTGTTTGGTTCAAATGTTTAAATCCCTATGTCTAAGGCAGGAAAATATTTTGTTGAACTAACTTATTAAAAAAAACATGTCTTAAAAAAAATTTTCGTATAAGTAGAAGGCCTCGAACTCGGGATTTCTCATTTACATTCCCTTCTCCGGTGCCATGCAACCCATCCCTCTCCCTCCCTTCAAGAAAAAGAAAAAACATGTCTTTATTTTAACATTTCTTTTAGATAGAAAAATACTTGGTTGAACTAATTCATTAATAAGCCTCTCTAAGTAAAATTTGCTATTTTAATGTTTCCCTTACTTGCAAATCACAAATAGCAAATATTGTTATTTGTAACTTGTTTTTGTATATAGGATATTATAAACTTAAATATAGTTTAACAAACTAATAAACATCAATGGGTGACTGCCTCAAAAATGTAAAAGTGGTAAAATCTTCCCTCAATCCTACTATAAATAAAGAGTTTTACTTATTGTTTTATTATAAAGAGTTTAAGAAAGGATATAATGCTTTTAAATTATACAAAAAAATTAGTTTCATAGTTTGCAAAATATACTGTGTATAACTTATCTTTTTAGGAAAAATTTTAGGAAATGTTAATATCTTTTCAATTGATTACTTCCAATTCTACATAAGTAATTAGTGCAAAAAAATTTACAAATGTTTAGCATTGATATTTACATAACTATAATGTCTTACTATTCACCAGTTAAAAACTTCTAGAAGCTTTCCTTATTAATTTTATAGAGTTTTACAAGTATTTTTATTTCCTCTAAAATTTAGTACACATCATATAAATTATCTTTCCATATTGTAAAGAAGTCTACAAAAATCCACAATATTTCAATTGTCAAAGAGTTCTATCACATTCAAAAACAAATACATGTCAATCAGTTTCTTTTCTATATATTATGCTGACCACAATACAACCCCTTATCTTTACAAATTACAAAAAGTTCTATGAAATACACTCAAATTTAAATTTCTTTCAAATTCAACAAACAAAAAATAATCACTAAATTGCATGTAATAATAAAGATTTTAAATATTTTTCTAACAATAATAAAATTATTAAATATTTTATTCTAAAAGTTAAATTATTTTTAACAATTACTTGTTCTCGTGCATAGCATGAGACATAGTGCTGGTATAATACTATATATCGATTTGAATCAAAGTAAAATGAAGCCTAGAACCGAGATGGTCACATTAGTGGTTTAGAAAAAAGAGAAAAAGGTTTTGTAATCGGGTCTCTTCTATGGGAACCTAGGTTTAAATAACAGCCCATTTTAGTCAATTTCTCACAAATTGTTTACCATTTTTTAGGTATCATTTCTTTTTGCAAAATCCACATATAGAACAAATTGTCATTCTTTGCAGACCTGTAGAAAATCTTCGTGTAGCATCAGAATTGGGCCTAATCAACCTTGTGACCCTGGAACCTTTCTAGATCTGCTGCAATTTTCCCATCATCTTTTTACACCATTACTACACTCTTTAAAACTCTCCCAAAATCCTTCTCCTAATTTTTCTTGGTTATTTTTGTTTAGTTTCATGGTTTTTTCCTGCTTTCTATTAAGAAATATTCTATGATTTAAATTTGTTGGCATTTGAAGATTTTCTCTCTTAGCTTTCCTAAATCCCTAGGAGAATGTTGGTATCATGCCTATGGTTCAAAAAGTCAAAAAATATGAATTAAAAAGCTTAAATCTTGTGTTTGTTGAGAATAGCAAATCTTTTTGTGTGCTTTTGACATCTCATTCTAATTAGATTTGAGTTAATCCTTCATGAAGAAATCCAATTGAATTCTATGGATTTTGTGTCCTTGACGATATACTCAATTTCCAATCAAAGTATCCTTTGCACAATAGGCTGACTTTGATGCTAACCTTTCACTGAATTACAAAAAAAAAATATAAATAGCTTCCCTTAACCTTTCTTCTTCCATGGGAGGGAGTTCTTAATCTCAAACCGACATGTGAGGCCCCGAAAATTATTTTCATAACTTCTATTTAATTTACTTGTTTTGAATTCTTGGTTGCTTTAATGATTAAGTCATGATTTTAAACCTATTTCCTTATTTAACTTGTTGCATGTTGAGTTTCATAATGCATTATGCAAGTGTGATCTACTAGTGAGGTGTGTGCAATAAATTTGTTGGACAAGAGGGAGTTTTGTGCAGAAGAGATTATGTGACAATAGTTGTTAAGAGTTAATTGGAGAAGAGCCAGATATTTGAGTGATTTAGAGACAATTAGATAGATATTATCTCTTGATTTGCCACTTGTCAATCATCTAAGGACCCTTGACCAAGACTAAGTTTCATTCTCATCCAACCAAGCTTCCAATTCAACACCATTTCCTTCTTTTCTTGCAAGCCTTGGACCAAATTTAGGGAGAAAAAGGGAGAGAAAAAAACCAATTTCTAGCCTTGCTTTCTTGTCTAACTAGTGAGCAAGCAAAAGAGAAAACCTAATCTACTGCATCAATCCTTGAATCAAGCTTGGGAAGAAGCACTTGAAGGAATTCTTGGAGAAAAGAAATCTTTGCAACCTTCTTGATTGGCTTTCCATTCTGGAGTTTGGGGGTAAAGAGGTGAAGTTTGCTAGGAAACCTATCTTTCTTCCCTTATCTTTGAGTTTATTTGGTGTATGATGTTATAGAAGCAAAAAGGGAGGAATTTTATGGAGGATTTTAGTTGTTTGCAAGTTGTCTTCTTGATAGTTTGTTGCTGAAAAATTTTCAGCCTTATGTGTGTGGTTAGATCATTAGTTTGCAAGCTTTATATGTGGATTTTGGTGGATTTCTTTGTTAAAAATCATGCTATATGCCTCTTTATATGATAAAGAAGAAGTATTATGTATGCTCCATGGAAATCTTAATAGCTTTGATGGGAAATTATTATGGTGAGTTTGACATATGCTTCTATGTGAAAATATTAGTAGTTTTATGGTGCTTTTTGACATACTCTTGCTCAATCCATTTTAGAATGACTTCAATTGTTACTTGTATGTTGGAGTTGAGCCTAAACAAAATGTGAGACCCTGAAATTTTACTTGCCTTTATAGCTCTTACTTGAACTTACTTGCCTTAAATTCTTGGTTGCTTTAATGGTTGAATCATGATTTTTCTCCTTTTGTATTATTTAACTTGGTGCATGCTTAATTTAGTGCATGTTAAGTTTCATAGTGCATGGTACTAGTATGATCGACAAGTGAGGGGTGTGCAATACATTTGGAGGATTAGAGGGGGTTTTGTGCAAAAGGAATTATGTGACATAAGGTGTTAAGAGTTAATTGGAGAAGCCCTAGATATCTTGGTGTTTGGAGACAAAAGAGGGACAAAGAGATAGGCTTGAGTTGGATTGATGCCATTTGTCAAGCATCCAAAGACCCTTGACCAAGACCAAACTTTCTTCTTATCCAACCAAGCTTTTATTTTCCTTCTTTCTTGGCTCTTGTTGGACAAATTTTGGGAGGGGAAAGGGGAGAGAAAACCACCAAATTTCAGCTTTGATTTCTTGCTTAATCCTTGAGAAAACTAAAGGGGAAACCCTAATCTGATCTGACAAACCTTGCATCAAGCTTGGAGGGAAGCTATTGAAAGAGTTTTTGGAGGAAGAAAGTCTTGCATCTCTCTTGATTTGCTTGTCATCTTTAGGTTTGGAGGTAAAGAGGTGAACTTTGTCAGAACTTCAAGTTTTCTTCCTTGATTTTTGAGTTTAGTTGATGTATGAGGTAATAGAAGCTAAAGGAAGGACTTATATGAAGGCTTTTATGGTTTTCAAGTTATGTTGCAAAACATTCCAACTTGGTGTATGATCTCTTAGCTTATTTAAAGTTTGATCTATGTGGCCTTTTGATGGATTTCTTTGACTAGAAGATGTACTATATACCTCATGATATATTAGCTTGATTGATAGCGTATTTGCCATGGAACTAGGGTGGCTCAAGTTTAGAGAAATTGCCATAAAATTGTTAATGTTGGTACAAGAAGTGAATAGCTTAGTGAAAGCTTTATATATGTGTAAGTGTGGAGGATTATTTGCCAAGAACATATCCCATATGACACATGCTATGCTAGCCATGATTTATTATATTTGACCATGAGAATAAGGTTGAAAGTTGGAAGCTTTGGTAGGAAAACTTGGGCTAACCTTGTTGGAAAGTTTGTTCGGGTTAGCTGAGAGGGCGAGAGAGAAAGTGCAGCTTTCTTGCTAGAATTTGTACGCTAAGTTTGACATACTGTTACTCAAGATACTTGCCAAGACTTTGATTTTCACATGTATGTTGGTTTTGAGTCAAAACAAAGAGGGACAAGAGGAGGGAAAGGAGTTTTCCCCAAAATGTTTTCTTGCTTGAAATTTTCAGCTTTGTACCCCGAAAGTCTTGTCCCGTTTTCATCTAAATTTTGACTATAATCATGCCTTTTTGCTCCATATTATCCTTGTGACATTGACCTAGCATACATGTGGTTTTTCCCTTGATTTCAATAAGAAAACCTTGCATTTCTGACAGCTACATGGGGGTTAAACCTACAACTTGCTTTGTTTACTTAGTAAAGTTTGGAAATTCATAGTTTGCATTTATATTGGCATGAAATGGTTAGACTCTTGATGTATGACATGACCACAAGACTAAAGAGTGACCAAGAGAAAGAACCATGATTTGAAGTAAAAAGATTGTGATCAATTGATGAGTGTTCCAACCGCATGTTCCATGTTAATTGATCAAATGTGACTTGTTGCTAGAAATTGCTAGGGATCCTGAATTGTTATTTCATAGGCGAGTGTGTACTTTATCGCACTTAACCTAACTTGATTGGGCTCCAGCTATTTTATTTATAAGTGAACGGATATATATTTACAAGTAACTTGATATACATGTGACTTGAGACTTGACTTGATCTTGACTAGATGAATGTGTACTTATTTGCATTCGACCTTTGTAAAGTTGAATCATATGATCCTGCATGCGGACTTGAATGCATATGTGCATGAATGTAGGCTGGTTGTATATCTTCTTGCAGCAGCTGAACTTGGCTCTTCGTTGGCACTCTTATCCGAGACGTCGGGTAAGTTAGATAGCCTTGAGTTACTTATGCGTATACATGAATGTAAGCCGATAACGACTGAATTGGGCCCTTCGTTGGAACTATTACTTGAGACCAACCTTAGAGTGGTCGGGTAAGTTGTATAGCTTTGGGTAAAGGAAGAATTTCTTACCCTGTTTACCAGTGACTTAAACTCTCGACTTGAACTCGTGATATACTCAAATAATGAAGCGTTAGGTGACAGTCAACATCTCTAATCGTAACATGCTTGAACGTTGGATAACAGCTAATGATTCCACTCATGAATACTTGAATACGTGGGTCTCCAATCCCAAATCATGAATACTTGAACACTTGGGGCTCTAAACCCAATCCCATGGCTAGTTGGTCGAATTGAATCGATAAAGAGTTTGGTCGAGGAGATTGACAAACCATGGGTACTTGTTTGACGTGCCGGCCCAGTACAGGGAGATGATCGTAGAAATAGGACTGGAGACAAGTGGTGGTCTAAGAACATTATAATTGGTTAACGGAGTATCAACGGACCCTGGACATACTGCTGTGAAACCTGTTCCTGAGAGCAGATTATATCTTTTGATATGAATGTGTTCTTTATTGTACATTATTGCATGATCTATCTAGTTTACTTGCTTTATTGTACATTATGTCATGGACATGACCTACTTTTTGATATCCTGTGAATTGTATTATGCCTGCTAGTTTACTTGCATATTTTCTTGGAACCTCACTAGATGAAAGCTCATTCCATTAGGTTGTTTTTCTTACAGCGGGCGAGAACATGACAGTGGGAGTTGGTGACAGAACCTTTGTCTAAGTTTTGTTATTATTGGTGTGAGCACTTCTTAGCTCTATAACAGACTTGTTTGCTTTATTTTGTAAACTTGAAGTCCTGGATGTATTTAGGGCTTGTTCGGGCATTCGATATCCATGAATGTATATAAATAAGGTTGAAAATGCTATTACTCTTGTTATTGAGATTATTATTATTATTATTATTATTATTATTATTATTATTATTATTATTTTTGAAGTGTGTGACTGAGTCCTGCCGAGAGTTAGGTGGGCGGTCTGCCAAACTCTGGGGTTCGCCCTAGGGAGAGGGGGGGTCGTCACACTAAAAAGGTTAAGAGGTGCCAAAAATCTACTTTCCAAGTTATTTTCTTGATAGAAAATTTCAGTTTTGGAACCAAGAGAGTTTTGTTCCACTTTCTTCAAAATTTTTGACTATATTCAAGGTATTTTTGCCCCATGTATTACTTGAAACGTTGATCTAGTATATACGTGATTTTTCACTTGATTTGAATGAGAAAACCTTGTGAACTTTGAAGGAATATACGAGATATGTTTATTGAAAATTTGACAGTTTGAGTAACGGTTTACAAACTCAATTTTAGTTGCTTTTGACCTTGGGTCTTGATGGAATTTTGATGCCTTATTCCTTTTTGCATGCTCTACTATATATGTAATGAGTTACATGTTGAGTTCTTGGTTTTTACAAGAGGGAAACGTGTGGAATTTAGGAGTGGGAGTTGGATGGTTTGTTTGAAACTTGAATGTAATCTGCAATCTCTTATGGTATATTGATGGCTGGGATCAACATGTATGTGTTAATTTATGTTTAGTCTTTGGACGGGAAAGGGGGCAAGAGGGTGATCCCGAGACCAAAGTGTACAGTTCTTACTAAATCGGTGAGTGTTTTAAGTGCATGTTAGGACTACATGTTATGCTAGAATGATGCTTAATGTGCATGTTTGATTGCTGCTGCTATATATCTTAAACTGCAAATGAATAGGTGAGTGTGTACTTATCGTATTCGACCTAACTTGACTGAGCTCTTGTTATCCTGTTTATACATGAACTGATATACATGTGTATGACTTGAAAGTCATTAGGGTATGTTATCCCATTGACCATACTGCATGCTTGGGATCCCAAACCCCATCAACTAGTTAGTTGAATCAAACCAGCAAGGGTTTGGTCGAAACGATTGACAGACCATGGGTTTTATTTATTATTACTAAATTCGGTAAACTCCAGTATTACCCTCTTGTTATATATTTGGCATTCGGCGCCGATAGAGGGATGATTGGTGGACGAAAATTAGTGTTAAGTAGTGATCTATGGATATTGTTTATTACTGAATTTCAATAGTTGACGGAGTGTCAACGGACTCAGAAAATGCTGCTGCTGAACTGACTTGCATGAGCCGACTGTATTCTTTTAGTTGCAAGTGAAATAATGAATAAGACTAAGTGCTACATTTGAAAATGGACGGGAGCTACCTCCAGAATCCGTATCAATATCGTATCCTTTGATATTGATTCTACTATTTGTTAAGAATTGTTTCACGAATTATTCTGTTATTAATTTGGTTTGTTATTCCTGTTAGTGTGAATTTGTGTGTTTAAGGTTACTTGTTTCTTAGAACCTTCACTGGGCATAAACTCACCTTTTTGTTTGTTTTCCTTAACAGGAGTTGGAAACATAGAACTGGAGAATAGTGAGTTTGAGAGTTGAAGTATTTATTTTAAGTAAATTGCCATCCTAGTTGTACTTAGTGAATTGATTGAACAACTTGTATTTTGATCCGTTTAGTTGTACACATAAGTATGGTTAATTTGAAAAGTTCGATAGTTTGTAATGTTAATTGTTGTGTTTTAATGCTTACTTTAGAGTTAATGCTATTGAAAGGAAGATTTTGAGTAAGTCCTGGTGAGAGTTAGGTAGGCGGTCCGCTAAACCTTAAGGTACATTCTAGGGGGATGTGGGGTCGTCACAGGTGGTATCAGATCCTAGATTTCAGATCACTGTAGTGTATTCTAGGCTAAAGGTTTAGGATGCTGGACTGTGAGACTAGTTTGAATATTTAATGACATGTTAAGTGAAAGGATTAGTAGGAATAGCTTGAATAAGACTTCACTATAATTGTGTTCGACAGTATGTCTCAGGACATAGGATGGGCAGTCGGTGTGAGTGTTGGATGATATATTCTTATCCTGATTGTGTGGTGCTACCTATAGTAGATGAGAGGCAAAGGGCAGTAATCGTGAATGAAAGAGCCTATTCCAAATACAAGAACTGAGAAGAATTTTGAGGATACAGAATGACCGAATCTGAGACTTGAGGCTAGTATAATTGAGGAGCAAGAATGGATCAATACTTTTCATGAATAATTATACGAGGCTAATAACCGCCTCGCCCAGATGGCAAGACAAATGAGGGATCAAATTGAGGAGGTAAGTTTTGAGGGTGAAGGTTAAGGCGCAGAGGATTCTAGTATTGGACTTGAGATTGATCCGATCGAGAAGATTGGATCTATGAGTGTTGTCATGGACTAGTTCAGTAAATGTATGGCTTGAGTTTCTATAGATGGTAGCTAGATTTGAAATTTGATAGTTGTCATGAATGTTTTAAGGTGCTAGCATTGCAAACCTGTTTAATTTCTCCTACGAATATGTGGACTTGTTATGTGATTACTTGATTTTGATGCGGTCTAACTTAAACTAAATATATATTTAAGTTGTGATATTAGATAAATGTATTTTGGCTCTTGATTGACTAACCTTGCCTATACGCTCAATTGATTCCTATCTTTCTATGTATATATATAGACTTTGTGAGGACCCCACTTCTCCTTAGCGCGAACCCTAGGGTTTCAGTGGACCGCCTATCTAGCTCTCACTAGAACTCACTACAAGCCAAGTTTATAACTCAGAACTATTCAACCAACAAGATACTAATATAAAGAAGAAGTCACTTCCTTCAAAATGTCATTCATTACCTACATCATAAAATTCCAAATTTACATCAAACATCCCAAATTACAACTACCAGAAGGTTAGTTAAATCATTTACATTTATAATTAGTCCAAAATATAGTCAAAACCAGCGTCTTCAAACAAATCTCTCCAATTCAAAATCCTGTTAAGAAAATCAAACTTAAAGAGGTGAGCTAACGTTCAGTGAGACCAAGAAAAGCAGGCAAGCAGGCAAGCAAACAAGTACAACTAGCATTAAGAATATATAAATCAAAAAGGACAGCCATAATATTTTACATAAATTCACAAGAGAAAATAAAAGCACAATCATTAAAGGATACAGGAGCTCTTAGGAGCTAAATTCACAATTCATGCTACACTGATACTTTTGAACCATGATTTCCAAATGTTGACACTCCGTCAACCAAGCAAGTAACAAGTCCGTAGAACCCCATTTTTCACCATTTTTCGTCCACCGTTACACCCCCTACCGGGCTCGCACGTCAAACAAGATGTAATATTATTCGAGTATATCCAAGCAAATCAAGTACACAGCCCAAGGTTCACCAAACCCCTCAACCAAGCCCTTGCTAGTTTGAGTTGAATGGCTAGCCATTGAGTTTTGGGACCCCCAAGATCAAGTATAAGTCAATGAGATTGCTCTCGAATCGACACCAAGTCAAGCACAAGCACAAGTATAATGGTCAAATACGAGCAAGTAAATTATCAAATCAAATAGGAGAGGACGAGTGAGATAAAGGACACACTCACCTCGACAAGTTTAATTCACACAATCAATAAGTATCATCAAGAAGCAATCCAAGTAGAGTGCAATAAGACATGCACTTGACACTCACCAAAGCCAAAAGCAAACGAGCAAGCAAGTCCTTTACTGTTCCACACCGGGCTTCCTTTCGAAATCTCCTTGGACACCTGAAGCAATATTCAACCAACCATCACTAAATGCAAACCAACTTTAGCCAAATCCCCCCTTTAAACCATCACTCACGTACACCCTAAGTTATTTAGCACACAAGGAGGAAAATTCATTTGGTTAATCAACTAAGACAATACATCAAGAGATGTCTATATCCTTCGAAAACCACCATTCAAAACGTGGGGTTAAAGTCACATGAGACATTGTATCCATCCATGAAATCAAATTTAAAACGGACTAACAAATTCAAAGGAAAGTTGGAAGTTCTTAAAAGAACATTTTTTATCCAAACCAGAAAATTCAGCTTTGCGCGATGCTACGTGAAAAATCATATTTTGAGTTTCGTAAGTTCAAAAATTACAAACTTTATACCATTGGAAACTAGATTCAAAACTCTACAATTGTCTCGTGTGACAGCCGCACCTCTCCCTAGGACGAACTCTAGGGTATCAGCGGACTGTCTGCCTAGTTCTCGCCGGGGCTTGGTCGATCAAAGAACTAGTAATTCAAGATAACCAGTGGAATAACTTCAAATCAAAGCATACAAACCCTAGTGGCATACAATCGTCAAGCCAACTTTCCAAACTTAAAATGTCAAGCTAAAGTCACACTTACCACTCCCTATTACAATTACATAACATGAGTCAAACTTATGAATTCAAACTTACACGAATCAAAAGTAAAGTCATTTTAAACAAAAGATTACAAGCCCTAGATATAAGTTCAACGCAAAACAAAGCTAAGGAAGCTCTTGACCACAAGTCCATCCCTGATCTGTTAAGGAAAACAAAGGGAGTGGGGTGAGCTAAATCTCAGTGAGGTTCCAAATAAAACAAGTAAGCACATAGCCAAATAAGGGCATAATATAATCAAATAAACACCGTATAATATAATAACAATTTAATCACTGTGCAATTCAAGGATACGTGGGCTTCCAAAAGCCAAATCCTTTGAGCTTGATCATACCAGGTCCGTTGACTCTCCGTCAACGCTTGCATTCAAAGAATATAAAGTCCATAGAACACCACTTTCTCCAATCTCCGTCCACCAGTCAACCCCCTACCGGACCCGCACTCCATAACAGTAGTTAAGTAATACTCGAGTATACCGGTTTCCAGTGATTAGTAAACAGTCCCCAAGGTTTATCGGCCGTCTCGACCAAACCCTTGTTGGCTCGATCCAACCGACTCACCTATGAGGTTGGGTACCCAAACAGTAGCAGTAGTTGATAGGGTATCACCCAAACAACTCAAGTACAGTCACATATAGAGAATTCACATCTCATAATTGCAGTATACAGAGCCACAGTCGAAAATGAGGGAGATCGAGTGCGATAAAGTACATGCTCGCCTCCATTTTATCAAAACATGGTTTGGCTCAAACAGTCGTAATTCAAGTATTCAGATATTTCATATAAGCAGATAGCAGGTAGTGGAACACTCACCTGTCAAGCAAAGTTGAGTTCAAATGTCAAGTCGTGTGGTTATGTTCATCACCGTTTCCCAATCCTAGGGCAACGAGTGAAATCGTTAACAATTTGGATTCATTTCTCACCCAATCGTAGGCTCATTGAGAGACCAAGTGAGTGGTTAAAGCCACACAATTCATCATGCAAATTTGGTCCAAAATGCAGTAAAAGTTCATGAGAAAACAAATTCAATAAGTGCACAAAAGTTGGACAAAGGAAAAGTTTCATTCAAGCTTAAAATGTTTTTCGCGGGTAAAACAGTCGTGCCTACACAGTCTCGGTAGAACGGCTATATCTCACTGTATGAAAGTCAGAATTAGGTGCCGTCTGCAGCGTTGGAAACTAGACTCGAAGGGCTTTCCAACGGTCCCAATTACATATTCTAGTTCATCTCTTAACATTACCAATAGCTCGGAGAGGTTAGCTGATTTTCTAACCCTGGATCAGCCCTAAACCCTAAAAAATGTACACTAGTTCTTCATACTATCCTCGTTTGTTTTGGTTTATATTTACCCAAATCAGTCCTCTAATGATCATATATAGGGGATTGAGTCATTTAGTATCATTGGAGTTTAAAATACAACACAAGTTTAATAACACAATCGGAAATCAGCTTTGAAGACAAAAGCTAAACACCAGATTTGACATCTTATAGTATTTTGGTCACAATTGGAGTTACGTTTATTTGATTGGGGTGCTTATACCGTTTCGAAAATAAGACATAGACCTACATTTCTTATGAAGACATCAAGATCAAATTCTCACACTAACTAGGTCAAATTTACCAAAACAATTTCAGTTTCTCAGTTTCGAATCTCACTGTCAGTTTAACTGGCAGGGCTGATTCAATTACTCATAACTCAATGCACACAAGTCCAATTCAAGTAATTCCAAAGGCACATGGAAGCTGAGATATAGGGCTATAATTCCTAAGAGACATCAAGAGCTAAATCAATCATCTTCCTGGTCAAAATGACCAATTACAGAGGCAAAAGATCAGTTCGGATAGAAACAAGGAATCAGGGGTATTTTGGTCATTTCATATGCTACAGTGCTTTGATTGAGTTGAAAATTTACAGGTATAGTCTTCATTCAATTCTATACAACTTTCATGTTTTATGTCAAGGCTGATTCTGCCTCTAAATAGATCAAAGATTTCGGGTGATATAACCAAGATAAAACTGAAATTTTCAATCTTTTCAAACTTACAACTACACTAAACCATTAATTAGCTCACATACCACACATTAAACCATAAAACCTCATCTTTTATCAAAGATTCACCAAGTTCTTCATATATCAAGTATCAATTACAAGTTCTACTAACTCATGGCCATATCAAGGTCTATTTTCATAAATATCTTTAGATCTACCTAGATCTACAAGAATCAAACCCAAAGTTTCAAGAAAGTTCAAGTTCCCAAGATTACTTTCCTTCTTAGCTTTTCAAGTAGACAAGATAAGCTCCAAACTCCTCTCTTTCCTCCAAGATCTTAGTTCACAAACTTAAGATTGGTGATAGAAATTGTCTAGTCTTGAATCTCTCAAGTTTTCTCAAGTTCTCTCAAGTTTTGGCTAAGTCTCTTGGTAGAGAAAATTTTGTTCTCCAACTCTCTCTTCTCTCTCTTGAGTTTGGCCATGCAAGGAATAAAACAAGACAAGAAAACTCTCCAAACTTCAAGTTATATTTTGAAGGTTCTAGAGTCAAGTCAAACCCTAGTCAAATGTCAACTAAACTTCAAGATTAAATCCTACGGTGACAAGTGTCACAATCTTGTTCTAATCCAAGATGATTTGTCTCCCTTAATCACACTTTAATCCTCTCCTAATCGTGCTTAAATCCTTAATCAAATCTTAATTGAAATTGCCCTAAAACCTCTCAACTTTTGAAAGCTTTTCGCTAAACCCTAGAAGTTCTAAATAAAGAGAGATTTAATAAGAAATTAGCTTTAAAACTTTTGCTTGTCATATAAAAGAATCTTTTGAGTAAAACCCATCATTAAACAAGCAATTAAATACCTAAATCATGAAAGTTATGAATTTAATCAAAATCAATTAGAATTAAACAAAGAAAGTTTGAGTGAAATGCATGTGAAAACTAGGGTTCTTATATCTCGAATGTACTTTTGTAAGATTCAATCTACAAATAGGTCAAATTTTCGCCTCAATTTACAGCTTTACTAGGTTTAAGAGCAAATCAGATTTTGAATTTCAGTCATTTTTGTGAAACTCCGAGCACTTGTAGAAATTGAGTAAAAATATGAAACTTACAAGGTTGAAAGAATTCTATGTATAGTTTCAAAAACCATAAACAGAACTCGATTTGGATTTTTCTACATGAAGATATCGAGATTTTTCTAAAACTGGTCAGACACACTTGCGAAAATTTTTCAAAAAACAGGGCAGTGTGAACTTCTCTTTCATGACTTCTTAAATCCAAAATTTTTGCTCAACCTACTCACACCTTCATAGCTTAACATCTAACAAAGATTATTGAGTTAGATTTCACCCAAAAAATTCAAAAATCAGGGCTGGAAACCAGCTGATCAGATCGGCCAGCACACAAGGAAAATTTTCTAGAACTTTGTCCTCCAACAAATCACATCCAATATTCATCCAATGCATGAGATTTCCACAATAACACAAACCAACATATATCAAGTCTTATAGCATCAAAATCTATCATAACTTCCATCACAAAACATGAAAGATTCTTCAAGTCATCTAGCCTAAAATTTTGAGGGTTCAAGAGACACTTTCATAGCAACCAACATCTACTACTAATTCTTGCATGGAATCAAAGATCAAGTAGAGTGGAGTTAATTACCTCTTCCAAGCTTCTTCAACCCTAGCTAAGTCCAACTTTGCACCACCAAATCCACCAAGAACCACCACAAGACAAGACCTTTCTTCAAACTTGAACAACTTCCAAATGGTGAGTGAAGATTTGGAGATTTTGGAGCAAAATTTTGTAGTTGAAAAGGAGTTTTCTTCCTCTCTTTTGCAGCCTGAAGGTTTAGCCATAGAGAGAGGAAAGGAGAGAAGATGGAGGTTTGGTTGATGATTTGAAATGAAGTGAAAGATGGCCTTTTAGTTGTTCAGGAAGTCAACTAGGAATGGTTGCAAATAGTGCCATGCACTCACTATTTTTTTTCTCTTGTTTCTTATTCTTAAATACTAATCTCCCAAGATAGTTTCTCTTACTCCACTAATACTCACTCTTACTAGCCCGAGGTTAACTCTCCAAATTTACCAATTAATCGCGCCGGTGCGACTTTTGAAAAATTTTGATGCGTAAGTGATAAAGATATGATTTAAGTAAAGTTCATGCTAAAGTGATAAAATTAAATGACATGCCAATGCAAATAATTTAAAATATGTGAAATTAAGAATAAAAGTGCGAGTCCTCACATCCGCTCCCTCTTAAAAGGAATTTCGTCCATGAAATTCATACCTTGATTCGAAAATAGATTTGGATATTTCTTTTGAATTTCTTCTTCTATTTCCCAAGTTACTTCCTCTATTCTGTGATTCTTCCATAGGACTTTTACCAAAGGAATTTGCTTATTTTACAATTCTTTCACTTTTCGGTCCAAAAGTTTCACTGGTTTCTTCTCATAGGTTAATGCCTCATCAATCTCAATATTCTCTGGTTGTAGTACATGGGATGGATTTGGATGGTATTTCTTGAATATAGACATATGAAAAACATTATGGATTCAGAACAAACTTGGTGGTAGCTCTAATCTATAGGCCACGTTCTCCACATGTTGGAGAATTTTATAGGGCCGTACAAATCTCAGTTGCAACTTCTTCTCTCTTCCTGCCATCAAACTTGCTTTTAAGAGGGTGATTTTCAGGAAAATTTGGTCTCCAACTGCAAACTCCAAATCTTTCCTTCGATTATCTGCGTAACTCTTTTGGCAGTTTTGAGCCGTTTGAATCTTTTGGCGTATCAATTTAACCTTTTTGTATGTCTCTTCAATCCATGGTATTGTAGTTAGGTCTAAGACCTTTTTTTCGCCTATTTCATCCCAACAAATCAGAGATTGACATTTTTGCCCATAAAGAGCCCATAAGGAGCCATTTGAATAGATGAATGAAAACTATTATTATAAGCAAACTCTACCAACATTAAGTACTGATTCCAAATTTCTCCAAAATTTAAAATACACGATCTCAGCATGTTCTCAAGAATTGTCCTCTTTGACTGTCCATCTGTCTATGGGTGGTAGGTAGTGCTAAAATTCAATTTAGTTCTTAACATTTCTTACATCTTCTGCCAGAATCGAGAAACAAATCTAGGGTCTCGATCGGACACTATACTTACTGGTATCCCATGTAATCTTATAATTTCATCCAAATACAAGTTGGCTAGTTTCTCCAAGAAGTACTTTATACTAATCAGTAGAAAATGAGCAGATTTGGTCAATCTATCCACTATTACCCAAATGGTATCGTGATTTCTCTGTGTTCTTGGTAATCCAAATACAAAATCCATGGTGATATTTTTTTCATTTTCATTCAGGTATCTCCAAAGGTTGCAATAGACCAGAGGTTTTCTAATGTTTGGCTTTATCTTGCTGGCAAATCAAACAAGTCTGGACAAATTGGGCAATTTTCTTCTTCATATTCTCCCACCAATAAAGACTCTTTAAATTCTTGTACATTTTATTTCCTCAGAGATGCACCGTATATTTGGAACGATGAGATTTTTCTAAAATTTTCCTTTTTAGTCCTTCATCTTTGGCACTACTATATGATTTCGAAATCTTAGTACTCCATTAGATCCCAAATTAAAACCCGACATTTTCCCCTTTTGAATTTTCTCTAACCACTTTTGTACCTCAGGATCCTTCTCCTGTGCCTCCTTGATATGATTTAATAAGGTAGATCTCACAACAATGTTTCCAAAAATTACCTTTCTTTGCTCAAGGTGAGGGTTCCAAACACTAAGTTCTTCTAACAGGTGCAATTCTTTTATCATCAATCCAGCCACTTGCACTTTACGACTTAAGACATCAGCTACCATATTAACTTTTCTCGAGTGGTAATTAATCGTACAGTTATAATCTTTCAAAAACTCCGCCCATCTACGTTATCGCAAGTTCAACGCTTTTTGGGAAAACAAGTAATTAAAACTCTTGTGATCGGTAAAGAATTCAAACGTCACCCCATATAGATAATGTCTCCACTTTTTCAATGCAAACACTACTGCCGCCAACTCCAGATCATGAGTCGGGTAATTTCTCTCATGAGATTTTAACTTTCGAGAGCCATACGAAATCACTTTTTCATTTGCATCAACACACACCCCAAGTCTTTTTTTGAAGCATATGTATAAACCACAAAACTATCTTTTCCACTAGGTATGGCTAAGACAGGTGCTCTTGTCAATCGTCTCTTTAACTTTTGAAACTTTTCATCACATTTAGAACTCCACATGAATTTTTCACTTTTCTTTGTCAAATCGATTAAGGGTCTCGCAATCTTAAAAAAATTCTTGATAAACCTACAGTAATACCCTACTAACTCTAAAAAATTTTGAATTTCAGTAGGATTTTCCGATTGTTTCCACTTAGAAACTGCTTCTAATTTGACCGGATCCACCTTAATTCCTTCATTGAAAATTATATGACCTAGAAAAGCCACTTCCTTCAACCAGAACTCCCATTTGTTGAACTTAGCGTACAGTTGATGTTCTCTCAAGGTTTGCAAGATAATCTTCAAATGTTTCTGATGATCTTCCAAAGTTTTAGAATACACCAATATATCATCAATGAACACCACCACAAATTGATCTAGATAAGGTTTAAAGACTCGGTACATTAAATTCATGAAGGCTACAGGAGCATTAGTTAACTCAAACGGCATCATTGCAAATTCAAAGTGCGCATATCTTGAATGAAAGGCAGTCTTAGATATATACTTTTTCAAAATTCTCAATTGATAATAACCCTGCTTGAGATCCAATTTTGAAAATACTATCGCCCCTTACAATTGATCAAACAATTCATCAATGTGGGGCAAAGGGTACTTGTTTTTAACTGTGACATCATTCAATTCTCAATAATCTATACACAATCTCAACCTGCCGTCCTTCTTCTTAACAAATAACACTGGAGCTCCCCACGGAGGATCACTTTCTCTAATAAAGTCTCGCTCTAGTAAATCCTGCAATTGTAACTTCAATTCTTTCAATTCAGGCGGAGCCATTCTATAAGGTGTCTTAGAGATAGGTGCTACTTCTAGAACCACATCAATTTTAAATGCTATATCTCTTTTTGGTGGCAATGACTCTATTTTTTAGAAAAAATGTTTAGGTATTCCTTTACCACTGGCATATCTTCCAACCTTACCTTATCTCTAGGAGTGTTTATAAGAAAAGTTAAATATCCTTGAACTCCCTTACTCAACAACCTCCTAATTCGAATTCTTGGAATAAGAGTAGACGAGACTAGTCTATCCTTTACATCCAATTTTAGGGTTGCCTCTCCCGGGATACATAACTCTAACCATTTTCATCTTACAATTCAATTGAACATGGTAGCGAACTAACCAATCCATACCTAGGATGACATCATATCCCTTAATAGCTAGACCTATCAAGTCGGTCAATAATTTCGCTTTCCAACCCATACCTCACAATTTCTATACATCAAATTAGCAATCAAATTTTAATCTCCCGTAGGCATTTTAACTTCCAAATCATAGGGTAATTTAATTGGCTTCACATCTACCCCACTCATGAATTCAGAATTTACAAAAGAATGCATTACACCAGGGTCAATTAAAACCCTAGTTAGGAGATGGTAAATAGGAATCGTACCTTCAATGACCTTAGTGGAGTCAGGAACCTACTGATGGTCTAAGGCGTAAACCCTAGTTGGCACTCTCAGTTGATTTCCTCCTACACTAAATTGCTTAGATGCAGACTTGTTTGGCCGTTGAGTGCTATCTCCTTCCTTCGATACACTTGGATATTTCGAAATCTGATACTCAACTCTGCCACAATACAAGCACTTCCCTATTTTCTCCACCACTCGTTCTTTGTGTGGTTTGGCTTACCACAATATCCACAAACAATTTGAGGAGTTACAACTTGACTACTTTGAGGTGTCCTTCTCGATTAACCTTATCCACTGCAGGCTCCTCTCGATGGAACTCCTCTTGGTGTCCCGGATATTTTTATTCCTCCTACTCCTCTTCTCGTTTTAGGAGGTGGGCACTTTTATCAACTTGTTTAGGAGGGTTACTAGGAGCGCCTCTCTTCTTTGCACGAAAATCCTAACTTGCAGTTTTGCACTCTCAACCCGCTGTGCTTTTCTCCAAAACCTCAGTGAAAGTAGAAATTTGGGCTGCCGCTAAACTCTCTTGAATCTCCACATTTAGCCCTTGCACAAACCGCCTTATCCTTTTTCTTTCAGTGGCCACTAACTCCGGAGCAAATTTAGAAAAGTTTAGTGAATCGCTCCTCATAATTAGTAACACTAGAAGTTCCCTATCTTAACTTTATGAAATCATCCTCTTTCTTTTCTTGAATCACGGATGGGAGAAAATTTTCATTAAATTCCTTCACAAAGTTTTTTGAAGTCCAAGGAGTCTGTACTCTTTCTCATTTTCCCCTAATCACGTTCCACTAAGCACGCGCCGCTCCCTTGAATTGGAAGGCGACGAAATTCACTCGTCTCTCCTCAGTATAGTCTAAGGCTGTAAAAATGTTAGTCATTCTCTCCAACCAATTCTCCGCCATCTCTGGGTTAGGTCCTCCAAGAAATTTAGGTGGGACAAACTTTAAGAATCGCTCTAAGGCTCTATCCTCCCTTCTCTCCTAAACCCCAACTTGGTTAACAAGGTCTAGGCCCTGTCGATCAGCTAACCATGCTAAAATATCGGTCATACGGTTAATAGCAGTAGCTATTTGATCTTCCCCTTCATTGCTTTGCTCTTGGTGTGGTCCAACTACCGATCCCTAATAATCCCTATGAGTTTAGGGTTGTCTAACCCCGTACCTTCGGTCCCTTCTACTTCTTCCACCATCCATAATTCTAATATACTTCTAAAGGCACGAACATAAAATAAATATATGTGAAATTTAAAATGACAAATTAAATATGCAAGATAAGAAATAAATATGTAAGACGTAATATAATTAAAAAAAATAAGCATAACCCATAACGTAGATTAAAAGTCATAGAATAACATAGTTAAACACATCATACATAACGTTCAAGTGCTTCAAAAGATACGTAACATAGTTAAACAAAATACAATGGCTTTAGAACAAGCACTACCCGAATTATTCTTGACAAAAGCTATGAAAGTAGAAAAACTACTAGTTTAGTGGTTGGCAGAACCAGAAGTCTCGACTACTTCAATAGGTTCAACCTTGTCTTCAGCACTAGGGGTTACGTTCTCCTGTCTCTCATCGAATATTTTGTCATCAACTACTTGTTCAACTAAAATCGTACATTCAGCCATCATTTCATCAATTCGATCCCTTATTCCTTGCACTACTCTAGCAAGTCGACGATTAGCCTCTTGAAACTGATCACGAAGGGCCTCTGCCATATTTTGCTCTTCGAGTACATTCATCTTTAGCTCATGAATCCTAACGGTCTGTGCATCCACAGTTGCCCTCAATTCTCGATTATTCTCTTGAGTTATTCTATTCACATTAGATAACTGCCTATACTAATCGTATACCGCTAGCACCACGTAGTTAGGGTATGCGTAAGTCCTCTAACATTCACATGAACACCTAACTCGACGAACTGGATTCCACTGCCAAAGAGGGCCCTAGACCTCTCTCGATAATGAATCACTGGAAGGCACCTCAGAGACGGCTCATTTCCACCATTTCCTTCCATGACCTACAATTATAATTAGAAGTTTAGAAAAACCCAGATATACTTAATAAACTAGATCCTAGTGTTTCATACTATCACATATACTTTTCACAAGATCAAGACTCTTAATTTGTCCAAACTAGTTCAAATCTAGGTTCTGATACCACCTGTGACGACCCTATTTCTCCTTACGGCGAACCCTAGTGTTTCTATGGACCGCCTGCCTAACTCTCATTAGGATTCATTATAAGTCAAGTTTATAACTTAGAACCATTCAGCCAACAAGATTCTAATATAAAGAAGAAGTCATTTCCTTCAAAATGTCATTCATTATCTACAACAAAAAATTCCAAATTTACATCAAGCATCCCAAATTATAACTACTAAAAGGTTAGTTAAATCATTTACATCTATAGCTAGTCCAAAATATAGTCAAAGCCAGTGTCTTCAAACAAATCTCTCCGCTTCAAAATCCTGTTAAGGAAATCAAACTTAAAGGGGTGAGTTAACGATCAGTGAGGACAAGAAAAGCAGGCAAGCAAATGAGTACAACTAACATTAAGAATATGTAAAACAAGAAGGGCAGCCATAATATTTCACGTAAATTCGCAAGAGAAAATAAAAGCACAATCATTAAAGGATACAGGAGCTCTCAGGAACTAAATCCACAATTCATGCTACACCGATACTTTTGAACCATGATTTTCAAATGTTGACGCTCCATCAACCAAACAAGTAATAAGTTTATAGAACCCACTTTTCACCAATTTCCATCCACCGTTACATCCCTGCCGGACCCGCACGTCAAACAAGATGTGATATTATTCGAGTATATCCAAACAAGTCAAGTACACGAGTCTAAAGTTCACCAAACTCCTCAACCAAACCCTTGTTAGCTCGAGTCGAATGGCTAGCCATTGGGTTTTGGGGCCCTCCAAGATCAAGTTTAAGTCGACGAGATTGCTCTGAAATCGACGCCAAGTCAAGCACAAGTACAAGTATAATGGTCAAGTACGAGCAAGTAAATTATCAAATCAAGTAGGAGATGACGAATGAGATAAAGTACACACTCACCTCAATAAGTTTAATTCACACAATTAACAAGTATCATCAAGAAGCAATCCAAGTAGAGTGCAATAAGACATGCACTTGACACTCACCAAAGCCAAAAGCAAATGAGCAAGCAAGTCCTTTACTGTTCTACGCCCGGCTTCCTTTCGAAATCCCCTGGGACACCTGAAGCAATATCAACCAACCATCACTAAATGCAAAAAATCTTTAGCCAAATCCCCCTTTAAACCATCACTTACGTACACTCTAAGTTACTTAGCACACAAGAAGGAAAATTCATTTGTTTAATCAACTCAGACAATACATCAAGAGATGTCTAAATCTTTCGAAAACCACCATTCAAAACGAGGGGTTAAAGTCACATGAGACATTGTATCCATCCATGAAATCAAACTTAAAACGGACTAACAAATTCAAAGGAAAGTTGGAAGTTCTTAAAAGAACATTTTTTATCCAAACCAGAAAATGCAGCTTTGCGTGACACTATGTGAAAAATCATATTTTGAGTTCCGTAAGTTCAAAAATCACAAAATTTATACCGTTGGAAATTAGATTCAAAGCTCTACAATTGTCTTGAAGATACTTTGGTAAGATTAAATCTACAAATAGGTCAAATTTTGGCCTCAAGTTACAGCTTTATCAGGTTTAAGAGCAAATCAGATTTTGAATTTCAGTCTTATAAGGTCAAAAGAATTCTATGTCTAGTTTCAAACGCCATAAACAGAACTCGATTTGGATTTTTCTACACGAAGATATCGAGATTTTTCTAAAACTGGTCAGCCACACCTGAGAAACGTTTTCAGAAAACAGGACAGTGTGAACTTCTCTTTCTTGACTTCTTAAGTCCAAAATTTTTGCTCAACCTACTCACACATTCATGGCTTAACATCTAACAAAGGTTATTGAGCTAGATTTCATCCCAAAATTGTAGAAATCAAGGCTGGAACCCAACTGGTCAGATCGGCCAACACACAGGGAAAATTTCTGGAATCTTGTCCTCCAACAAATCACATCCAAAATTCATCCAATGCATGCGATTTCCACAATAAACACAAACCAGCATATATCAAGTCTTTTAACATCAAAATCTACCATAGATTCCATCACAAAACATGAAAGATCCTCAAGTCATATAGCCTAAACTTTTAGGGTTCAAGAAACCCTTTCATAGCAACCCAACATCTACTACTAATACTTGCATGGAATCAAAGATCAAGTAGAGTGGAGTTAATTACCTCTTCCAAGCTTCTTCAACCCTAGTTAAGTTCAAACTTTGCACCACCAAATCCACTAAGAACCACCACAAGACACGACCTTTCTTCAACCTTGGACAACTTCCAAAGGCGTGAAGATTTTTTGGGAAAATTTAGGAGCAAGATTTTGTAGTTGGAGAAGGAGTTTTCTTCTCCTCTTTGCAGCGTCAAGGTTCGCCCATAGAGAGAGAAAAGGGGAGAAGATGGCGGTTTGGTTGATGATTTGAAATGAAGTGAAAGATGGCCTTTTAGTTGTTTAGGAAGTCAACTTGGTATAGTTGCAAATAGTGCCATGCACTCACTAGTTTTTTTCTCTTGTTTCTTACTCTTAAATACTAATCTCCCAAGATAGTTTCTCTTACTCCACTAATACTCACTCTTACTAGTTCGAGGTTAACTCTCCAAATTCACCAATTAATCGCGCCGGTGCGACTTTTGAAAAATTTTGACGCGTAAGCGATAAAGATGTGATTTAAGTAAAGTTCGTGCTAAAGTGATAAAATTAAATGACATGTGTAGACACCAAATTTTTTAGTTTTATTTTTATTTCATTTTATTTGTATAATTAGTGTCTCTTTTTATTTATTTATTAATCTCATGATTTTATTTTAGACATTTCTTTAGCATTTTTAGATATAAAATTTTTATTTGTATTTTTAGCCTTATTTGTTTTTATTGATTAAATATATTATTCATTTCTTGCTTAATTGGCTGTTTAATATTTATATTTATTTTAATTTTATCAAAAACAAAGAAAGTTGTTCACAAAAAATATGGTTTATTTCTTTTAGATTCAATTTATGAAAGTTATTGTTAGTTTACCTAAATTAAATGAAAATCAGAAGAAAGAAAAAAAATTCAAAATCAACAAATTTTTTAGCATTTCAATTGATTTGATTAATCTCATGTTTTGTTGTTAAAACTACTTCATTATTGTAAAAAAAAAAAAAAAAGGGTGCACGCGCGCCGTTTCCTTCAATTTTAGCCTCGACAATACAAAAACAGAGGGCAGCTGTGTTCTGTTTTCCAGCCCTTTCCCATCATTTTTTTCTCATTTTTTTGGCTCCCTTGGATTATGGTAGTACAAGCCATATGGCTTTAAGTTAGGAGACCCAATTTGTCTTGGGCATTAAGAACCATCAAACGGTTCTACAAACGGAAAAAAAATGAGGCTTCATCCGCATCGTCCAGCCAAGGGTTGGAAGGTTTAAAAGGAAAAGGCAGCGAGGGTTTAAGGGATTTTTTTTGGTGACGGCGGGACAGTGAAAAGAGAAAGGAATGAGAGGATTTTAGGGTGGCGGCTGAAAGGGAGATTGAGAGAGGCTACTGGGTTGCGGGGGAAAGGAACCAGAAACCGGAAAAGAAGGAAGGAAGCGGCTGGGGGTTAGAGTGAAAAGGCAGAGAGCGAAAGAGAAAGGGAAACTGAGAGCAGAAAGGGAGATTGGGAGTGACGGAAGCTATGGAAAAGAAAAATAGAACCTGGAAAAAGAAAGAAAGGGAGAGCTTCGGCAAGAAAAGCCAGCAAACAGAAAGCCAGGAGAGGCTGGGAAGGGAGTTTGACAGCTAGAAAAAGCAAGAAAAGCAAACCAGGAGCTGCTACGGGCTGAAAGAAGGAAGCAAAAGGAAATGTAAATTTGAATGCAAAAAGAGTGAATCAGGGTTGAAGATTCAGCCGTCCACACCAATCTTGAAGGAGATTTTACGGTTTTGATTGCATACCTGGGTCTTTTCCCCTTGCATTTCTGTACTTAGCTTTGCCTTTAAGGTGCAAAGGTGATCCTTTTCTATCTCTTTCTGACCATACATCATCGTTCTTTTCGTTCCAAGCATGGTTAAAATTTTGTTACTGCATTTTTATTCCCCTTTGTTTTTACTGTTCTTTTCCCCTTATGATAGCCCGATGGTTTGGGTTTTGTTGTATAATGTGTCGTTTGATCTTGTCTAGAGAAAATGATCAAACGCTGGTTAATGTTTGGTGAAAAATTGTTTGCTCCAATTTGCTTGTTTGGTTTGAAATGTCGCGGGTTTGATGAAGGACCCAGAATTGTTCCAGTAGTATTGCCGAATGTGTTGCTTGATCGCATGAGGCCTTGGTTTGTTTGAACTTCTGGTTTGCCAGTTCTTGGATGTCTTATCATGAATAATTTGCAATAAGACGTGATATTTGACTATATTCAAGTCTTTTTAGTTACGCATGTTTGTTATTTTCGTTGCTGTCATTTCTTTTTTTTTCATGTTCATTAGTTTGTTTAAGAGTCTGTTATCTTCAAATTGAGAATATGGATCTGTGTGGATGTTTTGGATGATCGGGTTAGGAGTTTTGATTGATTTTTGATTCGATTGCCTTGTTCTTCATGGTGCAATATGTGTTAATTGTGAGGACGTGTAAAATCCCTTATATTTTTCTTAAAATTCCCTTTAATTTGGAAATTATTATTTTACAATAGTTTTACTACACACTCACTTCCCAAATAGCCACAAATAATCATAGAACCAAGGGTTTCCGTTTTACTTTCACCGTTACGACAAACTAGGGTTTTTACGTTTTTTCGTGGTGCGAGTAATCGGTACGAAGCGTATACTAAATTTAGTGATTAAGAGTTTATTCTAGATGATATTAAATGTGTGATTAGAAGTGATAATAATAAATTAGTGAATTAGAAGTTAAAACCCTAGTGTACGCGATTTAAGGAAAAATCGGCTTGAACTGGCCGGTACCGTTCACTACCGATTGAACACCCCACTTAACCACCATTTCATTAAGTTAATCTCATTGTCATTAGTGCCAAAATATCAGCCCTAATTGAGCTTGTGAGTCAGCCGAAATTATTGACTAGAAAAAGAAAGGAAAAGAAAAAAATTCAAGATGAAAAATCATGGTGACAAGTGGCGGCCATCCCATGGTTGTTGACCAACTAATTTCCTTCATATTTATCACCAAAAAAAAATACTTCAATTGCCTCTCATTTCTGACCATTTCAGCCGTGACCTTGAGGAAGAAAAACAAGGAGAAGAAACTCCAATTTTCATCTTGAGTTTAGCTCATTTGAGTGAAGAATCAAGAAATCTAAACCGATTAACTTCCAAATTAGGAGCTTAGGAAGCTAGGGGTGCTCAAGTTTGGGAAGGAAAGGTGAAGGATAACTCTTGCAAGCATCTTAGTAAGGTGGTATGGCTGCTCATCCTATTTCTTTTCCCTTAATCTTGCTTAAGTTGTGTAGCAACTTAGATTCTTGGTTAATGATAGCTATTCTAGTAGTTTTGATACTTGTGGTGATGGCTTTGTGAGTTAGGGTTTTGAATTGTTCAATCATAAATCTTGTTGTTAGATGACCTATGGTGTCTATGATCTTGTATAGGAGGTTGAAGTAGTGGTTCAAGCTAGAAAAGTGAAGTTTACACCATAACTTCATAAAATTCCAGATTAGAGTTCCCATGATGCCCTGTTCTGCCCAGTTCTATTCGGCCATTCTGGAGGCCATATTAGGCTTAGCTCCAAACATGAAAGTTGTAGGAAATGATGTATTATAGCTTCCTGTACAATTTCAACTCAATCGGAGCACGGTAGGATGTGAAATGACCGAAATACCCTTACTGCCCCAAGCTGCAATTCGTAAACAGTTTTGTGAATTTACCAGTTTGGGTTGCATTTTGCACCCTGATTCGTATCCAATTAGCTTTTGGCCAAAACACAAAACTTGTAGCCCTGTGTTTTATCTTTCCAACGCCTCTAAAAACACCCCAAACGGAGTTGTGTAACCTGTGTTATTGCCGGTTAAAGTCAGTGCTGACAACGAGACTGATTAAGAACTTTTGGATCTGGGAATTGCAATTAGATCTAGATACCCTGTGAATTAGGTTAAGATGCCTTCATGAAAGTTGTGCCCCTCTGTCTTAGCTTCGAAACGGTATAAGATTCACCCTGATTCGATAAACGTAGCTCTAGTTATGACTAACATGCTACGGGATATCAAATGTGCCGTTCAGTTTGTGTCTTCAAAATTGATTTCCGATTATACTATTGCACTTGTATTGTATTTGGGTGATTTTGGAGCTTATTGGAAGGGCTATGTTAGTATCATTACTTCTGTATTATTGTGGGGCTGAATTAAGGAAAGAAAGAAGCCATAAATGGCTGGAAAAATTGGTAAACACAAAGGGCGTGCCGCCCAAATTGGCACGCGAAGGTTAAGTAGAACTACGCTCGCCTTGACTAAAGCCTTGAGGATGAATCTAACTCGATTTGCCTAGGTTATTCGAGTTCCCTTTTGTGGAGGTATATAAGTTGAAATTCGGCCGAGACGTGTACCCTTGGAAAAATGAAATTTACAACAAATAGAAATATGTTTTCCTCGTTCCTTTGATTTAAATGGTATTTCAAAGTATAATTGCTACCAAGTTTGTGAGAACCCGAAAATTTTCACATTTTCAAGTATTATTTTATTTCTTTGCCTATATTTTATACTATCCTTTGAAAATATTAAATGTTTTGTACATTTTACAAGTAAGTACAATTTTTAAATCATTTTCCTAGTATAAGTTAGTGTACGTAACTTGAAGTGCATTTGTTCGATGTGAGGCCCGCTAGTGCGATATAATTTTTGCCGATTAAGTGATGAAGTATTAAGTGACATTATTTTCCAAGGTGTTAGGAGATGATTAGAGGGTAATTAGGTAGACTAATTGTTGGAAGTGAGATGATAAGCTTGGAAACTTCAAGAGGCCACGTGTCGCGTTCCGATTGGACTAAACTTGCCTAACTTTCTTTAACTTTACTAAAACCAATTTTGACCAATTTTCATCCCATTTTTCCTTGCTCTTGGCTGGCCCTTTGGAGGAGAAAAACAAGAGAGAGCTTCTTCAATTTCTAGCTCCAACCTTGCTCAAATCTTGAGTTCCAACCGATCAAATCGCAAACCCTTCCATAGGAGTGCTAACTAAGGAGGATTAAAGGCTTTGGTGGAGTTGATTTGGAGAAAGAAAGGCTAAGCTACCACTTTCTTTGAGGTTCTAAGGTAAATTGCTAAGAACATCCTTCTTTGGTTCCAATAGTTGCAAATTAGTGGCTTGTGGTTGCCACTTTGGTGGTTTTGTGCATTAATTCTTGGTTATAAGTGGTGAGGTGTGGATTTTCGGTTTTCTTAGAAAATTTTCTGCCCTGTCTGACCAGTGTTATTCGGCCATGATGGAGGCTGAATTGGACTTAACTCAAAACATGAAAGTTGTATAGAATTGAATGTAGATTATGCCTGTAAATTTTCAACTCAATCGGAGTACTGTAACCTGTGAAATGACTATTTTACCCCTTCTTCCCTGTTTCTGTCCGAGAATGATAATCAGCATCTGTAATTGGATCTTTTGGCTGGGAAGATGAATGAATTAGCTTTTGATGCCTTCTTAAGAATTGTAGCCTTGTATCTTAGCTTTCTAATGGCTTTGGAATCAACTGAATTGGAGTTGTGTGTGCTGAGATATGACTGACTAAATCAGGACTGCTAGTTGAATTTCACAGTGAGCTTTGAACTGGAATATCTGGGTCTGTTTGGGTAAATTTGACTAGGTTACGTTGCGAACTGGATTGCGGTGTCTTCATAAGAATTGTAGAGCTATGTCTTAGCTTCGAAACGGTATAAAGTTTACCTCAATCCGATGGTGTAGCTTCGGTTGTGACCAATACGCTAAAAGATGTCAAACCTGTCATTTTGTTCCTTGTCTTAAACCTTAATCCCGATCCCTTTTCTAGTTTGGTTTTGTAATTGAATGACTTTTAGCCATTTTAACGGCTATTGTAATGAGATTATTTGTATGTGATTTTGGGGGCTGATTTAGGAAAATAATGAAGCCATAAATGGCTGGAAATTTGGTAAACACAAAGGGCGTGCTGCCCGAATTTGCACTCAAATGGCGATTTCAAATTTTAAGGGCAGACATAAGTTTTACAACTATTTTACTCATGTATTTTGGACTAAATGCACTCTTTTTACTTCCAAAATCATACTTATACATTGTACTATTAGTTATTCGGATTTTCTTTGATAAATCAAACATTTTGATGGTTGAACCATAATACTTTCTCATGATTATTTTAGGGTTTCTTGGTGACTAAAGTTGAGATCCGGAGGGATACTTTGGACGTTATTTTGCTTATTTCGGTGAGTGTTCTATATACGCTTTGTTTCTAATGACTATGTGAACTATTGTGACTATTTGGATTGTTGCTTTAATACGTGATTGAGGTATGTTATGTTTCCAAAATGATTTTTGCTAGGCGAGTGTGTACTTTATCGCACTCGACCTAAATGAACGTGAACTTTCAATGATTGAATGATTAAATGTTACTTGTGCATGAATGTAAGCCTTCTGGCTGAACTGGGCCCTTGCCCTTTGTTACTGGTCGACTCGAGCCAGAAGCGGACTCGGTCGGGCGATTAGTGACCCTGGGTGAATGTTGGTATACTCAAGTAAGACCACGACGTTGGCGGAGCGTGGGGAATGAAATGAATGAATGAACGACAAGAAAATGAAGGAGTTTTCACTTACAAACAATGTTTTAATGATCGGAGAAATAAGGAAAATATTAGGCGAATGAATGAACGAACGAACGAACGAATAGCTCATCGTGAGCATGTATCCTTTTATTGTATGTGTTACTATTGCTTTATATCGTAAATGTTATCTGGATTACTTGTTATAACATGCTTAATGTCCTTGTTTAACTGCTTGGTTGTGTATATAGAATCTCGCTGGGCTTTTAGCTCATTCCACGCCTTTTGTTTTCCTTACAGGGGTTGCGAGCGGGCGAGAGGCCTGTATAGAATAGAATAGCCTAGTTTTTGTTTTGAATTGTTTTGTTCTGGCTTTTATTTCCGCTCTAGTGCTTGGATAAGGTGGACTGTACTTGTGGTTGAGATTGAGATGAATGTATTTATATGGTTCAAGTTTGGGTATTGTTTTCGCTTATTCTCGAGGCTTTTCTTATTTTATTTTTGTGAGTGATCGAGTCCTGGCGAGAGCTGGGCAGGCGGTCCGCCGAACCCTTTGGTTCGCCTTAGGGGGAGGTGGGGCTGTCACAAAGTTTCACAGTGTGTATAGCGAGCAAGAGTTTTACGTATATGCTCCAAATGAATTTCAGTTTTTTTTATTCTCGTTAAACGAAACGTCTAAGTTTCGAACCTTAATCGATTTTCAAAGCTCTCAAACGATATTTTATCGCAGATTTGGACTCCAAACCAGGAGTACTACCTGGACGTGATCACTAAAAGCACTACATCTTTTGGTGAGTGCTTCCAAATACCTAATTGCACTTGATACTTGTATTTAATACTTGAATGAGATGCTTACATGTTATATGAATGGATTGAGAGGGCAAGTGTGTACTTTATCGCACTTGCCCTAATATGACTTGTTCTCGATCTTTGAGTTCCGTTTAAATGATATACGTGCATATGAATTGTGATTTATCTGGAATTCCAGAAACCCTGTGGCTAGTTAATCGAGTCGAGCCGGCAAGGGCTTGGTCGATTAGGTAACGAACCCTGGGTAGTTAGTGTTGTCGAGTGGAGTGCTACCTCCTCGACTAGTTGGTATACTCGAGTATTACCACCAATGTTTATTGTGGAGTTCGGGCCCGGTAAGGGGTTTGGTCGGTGGACAGAGATTGGAGTTAAGTGGTGTTCTACTGGATTAGTTACCTTACTTGAAAGTTGACGGAGTGTCAACTACCAATCGATCAAGCCATGGTTGAGCCGTTATATAAGCAACTGTATCCTTATATGTGAACTGCGGAATATTTATCGTTGACTATATAAAGTATTATTACTCATTTCTTGGCTTGTTTTGCTCGCTATTTCGCTATTGTGCTATTTCTACGTTGTTTGATGAACAATTTGATATTTGGAACATCACTGAGCGTTAGCTCACTCCGTTAGTTTTGTTTTCCTTACAGGGGGTACGAGCGTGGCGCGAGAGTTATAAAGACTAGCGTATTCTAGTTGTTTTAAATTTTGAAGTTGTACTCGCGCTAGCACCTGACTAGAGTTTGTTGTACTCGAATGGTAACCACGTTAAAGTATTAAGGTGTGTAGAGTCTTGTATTTGGATTTGAACATCAATGTGTATATATTAAGTTTGAACTTGTTGTGGTATTTATTTGAAATGGATGTACGTTTTCTTTCTCGAGCCCTAGTGAGTGAGTCCTGGCGAGAGTTGGGCAGGCGACTCGCCAAACCCTAGGGTAAGCCCTAGGGGGAGGTGGGGCCGTCACAGGTGGTATCAGAGTCTAAGTTTGAATTGATCTGGGTAGATCGAGTGATTTATACTGGATATTCCTTGGTTATAGTTTGGTTATGGTAGGCTAGGGTTTTACGCTTGCGAATAGATCGTTAGTCTCGATTTCTATGTTTTATTTGCTTACTCTTGCACTGTTACTTGTACTGTAGGCTATGGAGAGTAAAGATGCTGCTGGGGGTGCCGGGCCATCTCAGCCTGCACCTGCCGAAGAGATTCACCTTGAGGGGCCCGTATGTCGTGTACTGATCTACCAGGAGAGTCCCGGTGGCCCTGTGTGTCGGTGGTCCCCGGCACGCAAGATCCGACGTTGCGACTGTTGGAAGACCTATTCTTACCCTGACCGAATAGTATTGGCTATAGACGACGAGCGCAGATGATTGGGTAGTGCCAATCGTAGGTGCCAGTCGGAGATAGAGCGTCTCCAGGCAGCCCTCCGAGCACACAGTGTCAGGATCCGAGAGGTTGAGGCTTCAGTTCTGGAAGAGCAGGAGAGGACTAACGCCTTCAGGGAGCAGGCTCAGGCGACTACTGGTCGCCTTGTTCGGGTCGTTGGAGATGTCAGGGACCGGACTGACCGTATCCTGACCGAGTGCGGGGCTCTAGTGGATGATGTGGCTCAAGACTTGGCCGAGGAGGGTCAAGGACCTGTGGCCCCTAGTGATCCTGAGGAGGATCCCGAGGAGGAACCGGAGGAGGAGGCTGTTGCACCTACGGAGTCGGTTGGGTCGACATCTAGCTAGACCTTTCATAAGGGTTCGAGGGATTTTGTGAGGTAGTTAGGGACATAGTGGGTCGACACGTCCCCTTTTGTTTTTGAATTTGACGTGTTAAGGTGGATGTAGATAGGGTTTGTTTTGTTCTATGTCCCTTGGCTGGTATAAGCTTTTGACTCGACTAGGTTGACATGTATAGTGCTTTCTAACTTGTTATGCGACTTATTTTGCTGTGTATATAAAGGAAATGTTTATATTGAATGTGTTTATTATCTTTGTTTTATGACATGGAAATATTTTCTTTGAGCCACACCTTATTTTGTTTATATTTATATAGTGGTTAGTCGGGAATCATGGAAGGTAGAAGAAGCCAGGATCAGAGAGCTATTCAAGGGCGTGGCTCTAATCGTGGTCGTGGGAGTAGACAGACACAGGAACCGGTACGAGAACCGAGAAGGGAAAGAGAGGAAATCGTTGGACCGCAACCTAGACCCCGAGCGGAAGGAGGGGATCAGGTGGCCACTGCAATTCAACAGATGACCAATATCCTTGCTCGTTTAGTAGAGCAACAAGGTCAAGCCCCAGTGAATCAACCTAGAGATCCTGAGGTGGGGCAAGATAGGGTCTTAGAAAGATTCCAAAAGTTCTCTCCTCCTAAATTCCTGGGAGAACCGGACCCTGGGGGAGCGGAGAGATGGTTAGAAACCATGATCAATATATTCGCCGCTTTAAACTATGCGGAGGATAGACAAGTGCAATTTGCTACTTTTCAGTTTGAGGGTCCAGCCAGGGCTTAGTGGAATGTAGTTAAAGCTAAGTGGGAGAGAGAGGGAACCGCATGGACCTGGTTGAACTTTGTGCGGGAATTTAACGAAAAATATCTCCCACCTATCGTCCAGGAGAAGAGAGAGGACGATTTCATTAAGCTCCGTCAAGGGACTTTAAGTGTATCCGAGTATGAGACCCAATTTACGAAACTATCCAAATTTGCTCCCGAATTAATAGCTACGAAGCAAAGGCGGGTGAGGAGATTTGTGCAGGGACTCAATGTGGAGATACAGGAGGCCTTAGCGGCGGCCCAAATAAATACTTTTACGGAGGTTTTGGAGAAGGCCCAAAGAATAGAGATTTCCAGGGCACAAGTAAGAAATTTTCACGCAAAACGGAGAGGGGGGCCTAGTGGACATCAGGGGCCGGCACAGAGTGATCGAAACATGCCACTCTCTAAAGCCAGTCGTGGAGCTGGAGGAGGAAGGTTTACGGGTACATCGAGGGGAGGTACTCAGAGGGGAGGCCAAAGTGGAAGAGGATAAGGACGAAATATTTCACAGGGAGGCCAGACACTTGCTCCCCGAGTATCGTGTGGATATTGTGGGAAATCAAATCATACCGAGGATAATTGTTAGAGAAAAGCTCGGAAGTGCTTAAGGTGTGGGAGTACAGAGCACCAGATTGCAAATTGCCCACTAATCAGCGATACTCAGTCGGCTGGCAAATCAAACCCGAAACCGACCAATGTAAGAGGAACCAGGTCGAGGGTGCCAGCCAGAGTGTACTCATTGGACCAGCAATCGCTACCTGAGCCGACGGAGGTAGTGGAAGGTACGATTCCTGTTTTCCATCGTTTAGCCAAAATTTTGATAGACCCTGGTGCCACCCATTCTTTTGTTAGCCCCACCTTTATGTTCGGAATTGATGTGAAAGCTGAAAGGTTACCATATGACTTAGAAGTAAGAACACCTACAGGTAATCAAATTTTACTTGCGAATGAGGTGTATAGAAACTGCGATATTTGGGTTGGTGAGCGGAAACTAATAGTTGACCTTATAAGTCTAGCCATTAAGGGGTACGATATTATTTTGGGCATGGATTGGCTAGCTCATTATCATGCTCAGGTGGATTGTAGGATGAAGGTGGTCGAGTTTTGTGTACCAGGTGAAGCAACTCTTAAATTAGACGTGAGGGGTATGTTAGCCTCATCTGCTCTCATTTCGGGGATAAGAGCTAGGAAATTACTTAGTCATGGGGCACGGGGTTACCTAGCTTTTCTAGTTAACACACCAGGAGAAAAGATGAAACTAGAGGATATGCCGGTAATCAATGAGTATCCAGATGTGTTTCCAGACGAGTTGGTGTCATTGCCACCCGCACGAGAAATTGAGTTTAAAGTTGACCTAGCACCTGGAACTACTCCCATTTCAAAAACCCCTTATCGAATGGCACCCGCTGAACTTGAGGAGTTAAAATTTCAATTGCAAGACCTTTTAGAGCGGGGATTCATACATGAGAGCGAATCCCCGTGGGGTGCTCCAGTGTTATTTGTCAAAAAGAAGGACGGGAGTTTAAGGTTATGCATTGATTATCGAGGATTGAATGCAATAACTATTAAGAATAAATATCCTTTGCCCCACATCGATGAGTTGTTTGATCAATTACAAGGGGCTGTGGTGTTTTCTAAGTTGGATCTTCGACAAGGGTATTATCAATTAAGAATTAGAAAGGAGGATGTGCCGAAAACGGCCTTTAACACTCGATACGGGCATTTCGAGTTTGCAGTAATGCCTTTTGGTTTAACCAATGCCCCAGCGGCGTTCATGGATCTAATGCATCGAGTGTTTAAACCCTATTTGGACAAGTTCGTGGTAGTATTCATTGACGATATCCTGGTGTATTCGAAGACAAGGGAAGAGTATGAACAACACTTGAGAATAGTATTACAAATCCTAAGAGAGCACCAGTTGTTTGCTAAATATAGCAAGTGTGAATTTTGGTTGGAGAAAGTGGCGTTCCTAGGTCATATAATTTCAAAGGATGGACTCACTGTAGACCTGGCCAAAGTGGAAGCTGTAGCTAAATGGAAACGGCCGGAGAACCCTACTGAGGTGCGAAGTTTTTTGGGTCTAGCGGGGTACTACGGTTTATCAAGAATTTCTCGAGAATTGCGGGACCCCTAACTAATTTGACAAAGAAACAAGGAAAGTATATTTGGGATGCTAAGTGCGAGAGTGGTTTCCAAGAACTTAAAAAGCAATTGACCATGGCTCCAGTGTTAGTTTTGCCCAATGGAAAGGATAGCTATACAGTATATACCGATGCTTCGAGAGAGGGGTTAGGGTGTGTTTTAATGCAAAATAAGAATGTGATTGCCTACGCATCTCGGAAGTTAAAGTCTCATGAGCAAAACTATCCAACCCATGACTTAGAGCTTGCAGCTGTTGTGTTTGCTTTGAAGAAATGGCGGCATTATTTATACGGGGTGACATTTGAGGTATACATAGATCATAAGAGCCTTAAGTACTTATTTTCCCAAAAGGAGCTGAATCTAAGACAACGTCGGTGGGTGGAATTTCTAGAAGACTACGATTGTACGATTAATTACCATCCAGGAAAGGCCAACGTCGTAGCAGACGCTCTAAGTCGAAAGGCTCAATTAGCAAGTTTAATGGTTGGAGAGTGGAGCTGGTTGGAGGATGTGTGCGAATGGAACCCTCGTTTGGAGCCCCGGAAAGTTATTTTTGGAAATATTGAGGTGAAGTCGACATTGTTGGATCGGATTAAAGAGGGCCAAATGAAAGAACCAACGGTGCAAAAGTGGGTGGAACGAGTAAAGAAGGGAGAATTGCCTGATTTCAACCTAGGGTCTGATGGGGTTTTAAAGTTTCGAAATCGCGTTGTGGTACCTAAGAATGAAGAACTGAGACAGGAGATTTTGAAGGAATCTCACCGTTCTAGGTACACGGTGCATCCAGGTAGTGGTAAAATGTACCAAGATCTCAAAAGTTTGTATTGGTGGGACAATATAAAGGCGGAGATTGCCCAGTTTGTACAAAAGTGTCTTACCTGCCAACAAGTGAAAGCTGAGCATAAAAAAACCGTCGGGTCTGTTGCAGCCTTTAGAGATCCCTGAATGGAAGTGGGAGCATATAACGATGGATTTTGTATCAGGATTACCACGAACTCAAAAAGGGCATGATGCGGTCTGGGTAATAGTAGACCGTTTAACTAAGACTGCACACTTTCTACTAGTTAATATGAAATATTCTTTGGAGAAACTTGCCCAACTCTATATGGATGAAGTGGTGAGACTACATGGGGTACCAGTGAGTATCGTATCCGATCGAGACCCCCGATTTGTCTCTCGATTCTGGCAGAAACTGCAAGAGACTCTAGGAACTAAGTTGAGCTATAGTACAGCGTATCATCCCCAAACTGATGGACAATCTGAGAGGACCATTCAAACTCTTGAGGATATGCTGAGAGCCTGTATAGTAGATTTCGGAGGAAGTTGGAGCCAGTACTTAACCCTGGTTGAATTCGCGTATAATAATAGTTACCACTCGTCTCTCCAAATGGCCCCCTATGAAGCATTGTATGGACGAAGGTGTCGATCGTCAATCCATTGGGATGAGGTAGGGGAGAGGAAGATCATAGATCCGGCTACAATACCATGGGTTGAGGAAGCCTACGAAAGGGTAAAGGTGATTCGTCAAAGGCTTCAAACGACCCAAAGCCGACAAAAGAGCTATGCCGATCATCGGAGGAAGGATTTGGAGTTTGAAATAGGAGACAAAGTGTTTCTTAGGATTACTCCATTAAAAGGAAAACTTAAAGCTGGAAAAGGGAAAAAGTTGCAACCGAGATACATAGGACCATTCAGTATACTCCAGCGAATAGGGAAGGTGGCTTATCGACTGGAGTTACTGTGATACCCCAACTTTTAGGATAATATTTTTATTTAGTCTCAACGAGGATATTACGGTTTCTTTATTTTATTTTTATTTTAAGACATTGTTTTATTTTAAAGCCTAGAAACCCTACTTGTACTCAAAATCCTAGTTTTACTTGTGACTAACCGGTTTTTGTTAAATCTCTCACATTTTAATCGAAACCCTAATTTTAATCTATGGAGTTGTAAAATCCCTTTTATTTTTCTTAAAATTCCTTTTTATTTGGCATTTATTCCTTTAGAATAGCTTTACTACTCATTCACTCCCTCAGTAACTACAATCAACCATAGAATCAAGGGTTTTTCTTTTAGGTTCTTAGTTCGGGTGAATTAGGGTTTTTGCGTATTTTGGCCGCGTGACCACTTGATGAAGTGTGTGTACGAAATTTGGTGATTAAGAGTGAGTTTTATATAAGAAAAAGTGTGTGATTAGAAGTGATGATAATAAGTGAGTGAATTATAAGTTAAAACCCTAGTACGTGCGAAATAAGGAAAAACGGGTTGAACCGATGTTTACCGTTCGTTACTGATTGAGTGCACCACTTGAACATTACTTTATTACCTTAATATCCTTGTTATTAATTGATTAAAATCAGCCCCAAAATATCTTCAAGACAGCTGAAATGTTTGACCAAGAAAAAGAGAGAAAAGAAAGCAAAAATGAGAATTATTCTTGTGGTGCCACTTGTCGGATGCATAGGAAATTTTGACTAAGCATTTGTCTTTACTTTTTATCTTCTTCTTGGCTCCATTTTCTTCCATTTTTCCTGAGCTTGGCCGAAATTTTAGGGGAGGGAAAAACAAGAGAGAAACCTTCAACTCCAACTTCAACTTGTGCTTGAATCTTGAGTTCCAATCAAAGTTTGTGCAAACTACTCCATAAAACTTGCTCACTAAGGAGATTTAAAGGCTTTGGTGGAGTGATTTTGGAGAGGAAAGCTCTAAGCTACCATCTTTATTGAGGTTACAAGGTACTTTGGTAAGAAACTTCCCTCCATTTCATATATGTGTAAGCTAGTAGCTTAAAGTTGTAGTTTTGGTAGCTTTGTGAGGAAATTTCATGGGTTGAAGTAGTATTATGGTAAATTTCAGTTTAATGATGAATTCTCTACTCTTATATGATACTTAGTGATTAGCCATGGTTTGATAGCTTAGCCATGTGTAATATTGAGGAATTATATGCTAGTTTGACTTACCTAAAGAAATTTCCAGCTTTAGCTTCAAATTCCCAGCATTGATAGTGATGAATCTGCTCTGTTCTGACCAGTTCTATTCGTGTATGATGGAGGCCGAATTAGGCTTAGGCTAAAACATGAAATTTGTATAAAATGGTGTTTTATAGCGTCCTGTAAAGGTTCAGCTCAATCGGAGAACCGTAGCATGCGAAATGACCGAAATACCCTTGACTGCCATAGGTAGAGTTCTGTGGACAGTTTTGACATTTCATCATTCTGGCCTCATTTTTCCACCTTGATCCGTATGAAACTAGCATTTGGCCAAAACACAAAAGTTGTAGTAATATGTTTTATCTTTCCAACGCATCTAAAAACGTCTCAATCGGACTTTTGTAGCCCGAGTTATTGTCATTTGAACACAGTTCTGTTAACCAGCCCGATGGTGAAATTCTGGTTCTGTAATTGGTAAATTTGACCTAGCTATGCTATGAACGGGGCTGAGTTGTCTTCATCAAAGTTGTATCCATTTGGCTTAGCTTCGAAACGGTATAACTTTTACCCCAAACGGATAGGCGTAGCTTTAGTTGTGACCGAAACGCCAAGAGACGTCAAATCTGCCATTTAGCTATTTGCCTTTAAACTTGATTTCCGATTGCCTTGTTAAGATTTGTGTTGTAATTGGATTATTTTGAGCCTAGTTGAAGGGCTATTGTGGTACCCTTGCTTATGTGTGACATTGGATCTGATTTGAGGAAAATAATGAAGCCATAAATGGCTGGAAAATAAGTAAACACAAGGGGCATGCCGCCCAAATTTTCACTCAAGGTACAAACCAGCCTTTGGAGTTCTGGTTCGGTAATCTGCAAATTTGACCTAGATCCACTGAAAAATGGGTTGAGTTATCTTCATGAAAGTTGTAACCCTTTGTCTTAGCTTCGAGACGCTACCTAGTACACCTTGATCCAATAACCACAGCTCGGGTTATGGTCAAAACCGTGCAACCCGTTTTCATACCATTTTCATTTCCGCGCACGCGCACATGCATCTCGTGGCCGTTTTTGCCGTTTTGGCCGTTTTAGTCTTTATTGCCATTTGTGATGGTCGATTGACTAATAGTTGACTATAATCTTCTGTCACAGGCAGTGACAAACCGGACGGAGTCGGTGGACCCGTATAAAGTGCCTTGATTTGCGTGCTATCTAGTTTGAGTGAGTAATTGGGTTGTTTTATGTGATAAACTGTCAAAGTGCCTTGTATATGTTACATGGGTACTTAGGCGAGGGTGTACGTTATCTCACTCGACCTAAACCCAACCTTGTTGTTGATTTAATATGTGAGAATACATGCTTTGTATTGAGAATCACCCTTTTGCTGTGTGCTGTTAGGGTGAACATGACTTGAGTTGAACCCCTTGTGCTGTGTGCTGTTGGGGTGAGTACTTTGTTGCGTACTTTATTGAGAGATATCATCTAATGAGAGATTGGATATCTCAGGGCTTGGTTCCAGCCCGGTTCCAAGGGTAGACGAACTATTCGAGCCAGCCAGGGCTTGGTCGAAGTTAGTTCCATGCTAACCTTGGGATTTCGTTCTTTGTTAAAGCTTTGTTTAAAGCTAAGTGCTTTTGTTTTGCTCGAGCTGCTGTGTGCTGTTGACTGGCCAGCGGGGGTTGATAAGGTGAACGGGGAAATAAATGGAGTCTACGGACTATGAGTTTTTGGTTGACGGAGTGTCAACAGGTGGACAAGCTCGGGGAATTGAATTTGCTTTGAAGCCATCCATATCCTACTATTGTGATGTTACATTTCTGTCTATTGATGTGAAAAATCTTGGTTTACATGTTTATTTGGATATGATTTACGTTTTTAGCCCGATTATTCACTAAGCCTATAGCTTACCCCATTCCATTTGTTTTCCTTAGCAGGGGCCGACGCAGGGAAAGCTTGGGAAGGTGTATAGACTTTTGGTTTAGAGAATAATTGATGTTTATTCTAGTACTTGTTATAAGTTAACTAGTAAGATGTATATATTTGTTGTGGTTATAGTTAGTAGCTTCTCTAGGATTTACTTTCTGGTACTAGTGGTGTGTATGGCTTAATGTAATAGTCTATGCAACTTTTGAAGATGTAATAGTGTAAATAGAATTTTTTCTTTTGGCGTGAACTCTATTTCTCGTTTTAGAGTATCGAGTCCTGGCGCGAGCTAGGCAGGCGATCCGCTAAGCCCTTTGGTACACCTCTGGGTACGGTGGGGTCGTCACAGTTACCGGCTACTATGTCTCGGATCCATGATGTTTTTCACGTTTCTTTGCTTAAGAAGTATCATCCGGATCCGACTCACATTTTGCCAGCAGAAAATATTCAACTAGAAGAGTCATTAACCAATGAGGAACGACCCATTCGAGTACTGGATAGAAAGGTGAAGGACTTGAAAAACAAGCAGATTCCATTAGTGAAGGTTCTATGGAAACACCATGAAGTGGAGGAAGCAACCTGGGAGCTAGAGAAAGACATGCAAGAAAAGTATCCAGACCTGTTTACAACAAAAGGTACGAATTTCGAGGGCGAAATTCTCTTAAGGGGGAGCGAGTGTGAGGACGTGTAAAATCCCTTATATTTTTCTTAAAATTCTCTTTAATTTGGAAATTATTATTTTACAATAGCTTTACTACACACTCACTTCCCAAATAGCCACAAATAATCATAGAACCAAGGGTTTCCGTTTTACTTTCACCGTTACGACAAACTAGGGTTTTTACGTTTTTTCGTGGTGCGAGTAATCGGTACGAAGCGTATACTAAATTTAGTGATTAAGAGTATATTCTAGATGATATTAAATGTGTGATTAGAAGTGATAATAATAAATTAGTGAATTAGAAGTTAAAACCCTAGTGTACGCGATTTAAGGAAAAATCGGCTTGAACTGGCCGGTACTACCGTTCACTACCGATTGAACACCCCACTTAACCACCACTTCATTAAGTTAATCTCATTGTCATTAGTGCCAAAATATCAGCCCTAATTGAGCTTGTGAGTCAGCCGAAATTATTGACTAGAAAAAGAAAGGAAAAGAAAAAAATTCAAGATGAAAAATCATGGTGACAAGTGGCGGCCATCCCATGGTTGTTGACCAACTAATTTCCTTCATATTTATCACCAAAAAAAAACACTTCAATTGCCTCTCATTTCTGACCATTTCAGCCGTGACCTTGAGGAAGAAAAACAAGGAGAAGAAACTCCAATTTTCATCTTGAGTTTAGCTCATTTGAGTGAAGAATCAAGAAATCTAAACCGATTAACTTCCAAATTAGGAGCTTAGGAAGCTAGGGGTGCTCAAGTTTGGGAAGGAAAGGTGAAGGATAACTCTTGCAAGCATATTAGTAAGGTGGTATGGCTGCTCATCCTATTTCTTTTCCCTTAATCTTGCTTAAGTTGTGTAGCAACTTAGATTCTTGGTTAATGATAGCTATTCTAGTAGTTTTGATACTTGTGGTGATGGCTTTGTGAGTTAGGGTTTTGAATTGCTCAATCATAAATCTTGTTGTTAGATGACCTATGGTGTCTATGATCTTGTATAGGAGGTTGATGTAGTGGTTCAAGCTAGAAAAGTGAAGTTTACACCATAACTTCATAAAATTCCAGATTAGAGTTCCCATGATGCCCTGTTCTATTCGGCCATGCTGGAGGCCAAATTAGGCTTAGAGAAAAACATGAACGTTGTAGGAAAGGATGTTTTATAGCTTCCTGTACAATTTCAGCTCAATCGGAGCACGGTAGGATGTGAAATGACCGAAATACCCTTACTGCCCCAAGCTGCAATTCGTAAACAGTTTTGTGAATTTACCAGTTTGGGTTGCATTTTGCACCCTGATTCGTATCCAATTAGCTTTTGGCCAAAACACAAAACTTGTAGCCCTGTGTTTTATCTTTCCAACGCCTCTAAAAACACCCCAAACGGAGTTGTGTAACCTGCGTTATTGCCGGTTAAAGTCAGTGCTGACAACGAGACTGATTAAGAACTTTTGGATCTGGGAATTGCAATTAGATCTAGATACCCTGTGAATTAGGTTAAGATGCCTTCATGAAAGTTGTGGCCCTCTGTCTTAGCTTCGAAACGGTATAAGATTCACCCTGATTCGATAAACGTAGCTCCAGTTATGACTAACATGCTACGGGATATCAAATGTGCCGTTCAGTTTGTGTCTTCAAAATTGATTTCCGATTATACTATTGCACTTGTATTGTATTTGGGTGATTTTGGAGCTTATTGGAAGGTCTAGGTTAGTATCATTACTTCTGTATTATTGTGGGGCTGAATTAAGGAAAGAAAGAAGCCATAAATGGCTGGAAAAATTGGTAAACACAAAGGGCGTGCCGCCCAAATTGGCACGCGAAGGTTAAGTAGAACTACCCTCGCCTTGACTAAAGACTTGAGGATGAATCTAACTCGACTTGCCTAGGTTATTCGAGTTACCTTTTGTGGAGGTATATAAGTTGAAATTCGGCCGAGACGTGTACCCTTGGAAAAATGAAATTTACAACAAATAGAAATATGTTTTCCTCGTTCCTTTGATTTAAATGGTATTTCAAAGTATAATTGCTACCAAGTTTCACAGTGTGTATAGCGAGCAAGAGTTTTACGTATCTGCTCCACATGAATTTCAGTTTTTTTGATTCTCGTTAAACGAAACGTCTAAGTTTCGAACCTTAATCGATTTTCAAAGCTCTCAAACGATATTTTATCGCAGATTTGGACTCCAAACCAGGAGTACTACCTGGACGTGATCACTAAAAGCACTACATCTTTTGGTGAGTGCTTCCAAATACCTAATTGCACTTGATACTTGTATTTAATACTTGAATGAGATGCTTACATGTTATATGAATGGATTGAGAGGGCAAGCGTGTACTTTATCGCACTTGCCCTAATATGACTTGTTCTCGATCTTTGAGTTCCGTTTAAATGATATACGTGCATATGAATTGTGATTTATCTGGAATTCCAGAAACCCTGTGGCTAGTTAATCGAGTCGAGCCGGCAAGGGCTTGGTCGATTAGGTAACGAACCCTGGGTAGTTAGTGTTGTCAAGTGGAGTGCTACCTCCTCGACTAATTGGTATACTCGAGTATTACCACCAATGTTTATTGTGGAGTTCGGGCCCGGTAAGGGGTTTGGTCGGTGGACGGAGATTGGAGTTAAGTGGTGTTCTACTGGATTAGTTACCTTACTTGAAAGTTGACGGAGTGTCAACTACCAATCGATCAAGCCATGGTTGAGCCGTTATATAAGCAACTGTATCCTTATATGTGAACTGCGGAATATTTATCGTTGACTATATAAAGTATTATTACTCATTTCTTGGCTTGTTTTGCTCGCTATTTCGCTATTGTGCTATTTCTACGTTGTTTGATGAACAATTTGATATTTGGAACATCACTGAGCGTTAGCTCATTCCGTTAGTTTTGTTTTCCTTACAGGGGGTACGAGCGCGGCGCGAGAGTTATAAAGACTAGCGTATTCTAGTTGTTTTAAATTTTGAAGTTGTACTCGCGCTAGCACCTGACTAGAGTTTGTTGTACTCGAATGGTAACCACGTTAAAGTATTAAGGTGTGTAGAGTCTTGTATTTGGATTTGAACATCAATGTGTATATATTAAATTTGAACTTGTTGCGGTATTTATTTGAAATGGATGTACGTTTTCTTTCTCGAGCCCTAGTGAGTGAGTCCTGGCGAGAGTTGGGCAGGCGACTCGCCAAATCCTAGGGTAAGCCCTAGGGGGAGGTGGGGCCGTCACATTAATAAAGTTTCCATGGCAAACCTAAAAACCTGTGGGGAAATCTGTTTGAATGAATCTGGGTTTCACGTTAAAAGCTTTCTTTTGTGTTAATAGTACACCTTGGTGATAAGTTGAGGTTTAGGTGGGTTTTGGGTAGATGAAATAATAGGTTTGGTTCGAATTTTTTTAGCGTAAGAATGAGCTGCAAATTTGCAGCAGGAACCAGCGAAGAAGAGGATGAGTTCTTTGACTAGGCTGCCTGAAATTTTTATCTTTGGCCCCTTTCTATCCTGGACTTCCTTGGTTGTATGTTCAATCGTGTGTTCATGATGAATCTAATGAATGTTGAGCTGCAAAGTTCACAGTAGAACTCTGTTCAAGAAAGCTTCGACCATGCTGAGTTTTTGTTGTGGTTAATTGTATTGGTTGCGGTTGTTTAAGTCCAAAAAGCGTCCAGTTAAAGTCTTCTAGAAGAAGAAAGTTTTGCTTAAATCTATCTTCGAATCTGTGGGTTTCTTGCGAAAACAAATGGCAGTCCCTTCCCTAGAACCTTAGCTGCATTTTCTTTTTAGATGACTGCATTTGTGAACCTCCTGAGAACAAGTAAATGTTTTCAAGCAAAAAATTGAAGTTTCTTGCACTTGTTTTCGATTGTCAAAGTTGGTAGATTTTGTTTGAGCTTCTTCACACACAAAACACATTTAGGTGAATAATTAAAGGTTGTCTTGCTGAAGTTCAAACATTAGGGAAAGTTGCATCAACCCAGAAAATTGCAGAAAAACGTGGCTGTATGTCTTTTAAGAACTTGTTCCTTTCATTAAGGTTGGGTAGCTTCATTGATATTCTTGGTGATTAAGCTAGAGGGTTGGAATTTGTTTTGGCATGCTGTCATTTGCTTTCTTTCCTTCGTTGTTATTGTGAACGACTCGAATAGCTGAGAGTTGCGAAAACTTGCAGAAAGAGTGGTGGCCCGAATGTTGCATAAGCATTGTTGCTAAAGAAAATATTGTTATTCGATGCTTGTTTGATCTGTTCGTTGAATTTTTGATGTTTAAACATAAGGTTTTATATCGAAAAGTGAAAAGAAAGTTTGGTTATTTTGTTGTTTAGTTCAAATGTTGATTGGTTGAGACATTAGTTGTATTAGGATGAATGGGAGATTATATTTGAGAAACCCAGCGTGTTGCAGAGTAAAGAAATCAGCAGAAATAAAGAAAGCTTTGTTGCATGCGTGAAAATCTTCCAGAAATCATACCTTGACCCCTCAAGTTCCCTATAATTCCGTTATGGCCCATAAACTTTGGAAATTTGATTAATTTTGTACCCTTAACATGTTGGTTTTCCTTTGGCATGCTTGATTTGATTTTGGGCAGAATTTTCATGAATTTTAGGATGAAATAGGGAAAGTTTAATAATTTTGAAGAATTCATAATTTTGATTTCCATTTGATTAATATTTTAGCTAATTTTGTCATTTGATCCTAATAAATTAGTTCCCATTCATCATTTTGTGAAGTTTAGCATCTTATTTTGACATGTTTTATCTTAAGTCATCCATTTTAATTTTCTTCCTTTTCAGACCCCTAGTATTTTCATAATAATAAATTGACCCCTTTTAATTTCTTTAATTCTCGCAATCAAGTTCCTACTTGTTTTAGTTTCATAGACATGGTTTGTTTACTTTTGTTTGAATACTTTGATTGATTTGATTTTGTATTTATTTCCATTTTTTGCGATTATTTTGTTAATTAAAGTGATGTCTTGACCCTTTTTATTATTTTGGAGGGTAAATAAGTAAGGCCATGTCATTAGGGCTCCAACTCAAGGGAGGTACACTCTATCCCCTATTTTCACTTTAGTTGACCCTATGTGCACTTATGTGACTTTATGTGTTCAATTGCATACCTTTTGAATGTTTTCATTTCATTTCATTTATTCGCTTTATTTGTTTTAATTTTTGTATATTTATTTTAATTTAATTTGTAATTATTTGGGAAGGCAATTAAATGCCACAATTGTAATAGTTAGGTTATTATATCATTTTATTTAATTCTTTCCCCCTTTAGATTGTAGTAGGACTCCCCGAATGTAATAGTTAGGGTTTTATTCGCTTTACTTGTTTTGTGTGCATAGCATGCCTATGTGTTACGTATTTACCGCTTTCCTAGAACTTTGCATCTAGATATCATGCTTATTTGCTTCGTGCTTATGTGAATTTATGTGTTTATTTGCTTTTTATTAGTTTTACATGATTTATTTGGTTATACATGAATGCATGACGTCACCACACTAGTCCAACGCTAGTTGTGGCCTCTTTTTCCGATTTCTCACTAGTCCAACGCTAGTGAGAAAGTAGAAATATGGGCTAGTCCAATACTAGACCCTTAGGAGCCCTTCGAGCGTTAGATCATAATTGCGTGATGAAATCACTTCATATCATGCATGTTTTTTTTACTTTTAGGATTTTTACCATTTTTGTATGACACTTTCCCTATATATGTACATCCATTATCCCATGTTCCCCTGTATATGTATATCCCTTATCCCATATTTTCTCTTATAAGTATATTCATTACCCCTTTATATGAAAACATGACATTAGATTTGCATTTCATTTAAGAGTTAGAATTAGGATAGTACATTTGCTTGATTAGATTAGGAAATAAACCCTTGAGTATGGGATATGGACGAGTTTGGCTTTCTAGCCTTAGCACGCTCGTATTCCCTCTATTAAAGGGAAAATTGAGTCACGAATATTAGTCTCCCCGTACCCGACATGATGCATCCCTTTAGATCATCCATTCGTATATAATTATTTTATTTTTATTTTTCTTTTCATTTCTCTTTGAGTCTCATGTTCTTGCACAATTCGTGACTTCTTCGAAAGTTTACTTTTGGGCATCGCAATTAATGCGAATTGCATCAAATAATTTCGAAGAGATATTTTGACCCCCCCGATACCCTCTTAGATCTAAGGTTTGCATTCATATAGTACTTCCAAAATGTGATAAATTTTTAGGTTAAAATAAGAAAATTTTTGACTAAATCACGCAACTAGCCTTGGTTAGGTTGAGAGGGTGTCTTGGATTTTATCCTTACCTTACCTCTCTTCAAATGTGACTCCCGAATCTTTTTCTCTGATTTTCGTAGACTTAGGAGTCGTTTAAAAAGGATTTTTCATAATTTTATCTAAAAAATTCATTTTAGGTGACTTTGTACACCTCAACTCAATACCAAGTGGCGACTCCGATTTTTATTTAAAAACCCTTTTTAAACTATTATTTTGGGTCAAATCGTCACATTTTCAAAGTCCCATTTAGACCCATTTTATTTTCCTTATTTATTTTCTAACAAATCAAAAACGCATTTTTTCAATCAAAATCACCCAAAAATTCATTTTTCTTAAAACTCGTTATTTTTCCTTTATTTTCAAAAATGGGGCGCGACAACATGCCAATGCAAATAATTTAAAATAGGTGAAATTAAGAATAAAAGTGTGAGTTCTCATAGACTTGAACTTGTGTGAAAAATGAAAGCTATGAAAATGGCGTTGGGGACGTTCCCGTAGACCTAGACAATCCCAAGATCAAGGGGGGTGATTTGGAATCTACAGTCGACTAAATCAGGAACCCAGGGTTGAGATAGGGAACCAACTAGCAATGGCCATGAATCTAATGATGTATATTTTTTAAAATGTCTATTACCCAAACAAGATCAAGGGGCTAGGCTTGCAAAACAACTTCGAGACCAAGATATGGGAGAGGATAGAGTTCTAGAGAGATTTCAAAAAAAAAAGTTCTCCACCTAAGTTTTCTGGAAGTCCTAACCCTGAAGTAGTTGAACATTGCTTAGCGAATATGATCCCTATCTTTGATGTCTTAGGGTACCTAGAGGAAATGTGACGACCACACCTCTCCTAAGGGCATACCTTAAGATATGAGTGGGCCGCCTGCCCAACTCTCGTTGGGACTCGTTAACAAATCACAAAATCAAACTCAATATCCAATCTTACCACAAAATACGCTAAAGACAACTAATACATAAAGTTGTCTGTCAAAACAACTTAAAATACAAAAGAGAGTTCAAGCTTACAATTCACCTTCAAAATAATATAATACCCTAATCACTTAGTCTAACTAAAACAAAAGCTAAGTGTTAATTCCCCGAATCACGAAATAACTCTGCTAAGGAAAACAATAGGAAAGGTATGAGTTTGCGCCCAGTAAGGTATAAGAAAGGCATGCAATTTAAGAAAGCAATATTTCACATATTTAAGTCAACAAGAAACGTAAACAAGAGGTATCATATAAGCACATCATAAAAAAATCAATATGTCAATCATTAAGGATACTGAGTACTGGCAAACACTCGATCAACAAGTAATCAAGTAGTTGACACTCCATCAACTTTCATGTCTATGTAGAATCACCACTTCACACCACTCCGTCCACTTTTCACCCCTTACCGGGCCTGCACAACATCAAAATTTCAATGATTGGTATTACTCGAGTATACCTAGTACAGTATGGATCCAACACATATACGCTACCTAAGGTTTGCTAATCGAGTTAACCAAGCCCTTGCCGACTCAACCTCGAATAACTAGCCATTGGGTTTTGGGGCCCCCATATATCAATAATATCACATCACATTCACTTATAGCAATAACAATTCAGTAGGGTCAAGTGCGATAAAGTACACACTCGTCCGTTCATAAACATGTTCAAAATGACAATTTATAGTCATATTATTTTTCTCAAACTCATTGACATATCAAGCATATATATAGTGCTACGACGCACTTATAACACTAACCAAATAGCACTTAAGCTTCCACAGAATGATCGCCTGCACTTTTAGTTTGCAACCCTGACAGACAAATACAACATATAAGTGAACCTTTAGTGTTCACCAAATCAACTCACTCAAGCACAAAAACTTTGTTTTCAAATTAGTCAACTTTAGTGTTCTACACACTTCAACCCATTCAAGCTTTCAAATCGACAATTCAGGTAAAAGAATACAACTTTCTATTAGGGCAAAAGCATTTCAAAAGTTTGGACAAGGCTTTCCAATCCTCCAATAGTTTTCCAACAAGCAAATCATAGCAAAAGTCCACTTTTCAATTATTTACTTTCGTAGTTTTTGTCCCAAAATCATCTCACAAACAAGGATCAAAGTTAAATAAGGTTTCTTGAACTAAACAAACCAAAACTTCATGAAAACAAGCATCCAAAGTCAAATCAATCCATAAAGTTGTCAACCACCAAACTTTGGAGGAAATCTTACTTTCTCCCCTTTTAATTTCAAAATTTTGATCCAAAATCATTATACATACCAAGATCAAAGTCCAATAGAACTTTTTGAGTTAAATTCCATCCAAAAAAATTTTTAAAACAGAAAATTAAAGCTGGAGGTTTAGCTCACAAATTTGGTCAGCTTAGGCCACTTTTCCAACTTTTGTAACTTCACTTTTTCCAATAAGATAACCCACATCACTACTTCATTTTCTTACAAATTTTTCAACATACTTCAACCAACATACATAGAGTCAAGTAGCATCAAATTTTCTAAAATTTTTTTTAATACAAGTGTACAAACAAGCCACAAATTCAAGGAAGGTAAAGCTAAAAGTTTGCCCATTATAATTGGCCATCTAAATAGAAATTTCAGCATATATCTACTCCAATTTTTACCAACAATCTACCATAAATTAACTCAATCCTTAAGGGTTTCTGTGACGCCCCCACTTCTCCCAAGGGCGAAACCAAGGGTATCCGCGAAATGTCTGCCCAACTCTCGTCAGGACTCGATACAATTTCAATTCAAACTTAAGATAAACAACTAAGGAATGACAGTCGAAGTAAGAAAAGTCACTTCCTTAAACAAACTTTCAAGTGTTACAACTCAAGTTCTCAAAAGTACATCACTTTCCCCAAAATACAGTTTCCCAAAAGTCGTCTAATTAATTACATTAATATTCTAATCAAAAGGTCCATCAAGTCGACCTCTCCATAATTCCTTCCATTTCGGCTCCTGTTAAGGAAAACAAAACTAATGGGATGAGCTGATGCTTAGTGAGGTCAAGAAAATTATGCAAGCACGTAATTCAAGTAGCAATAAAACTTGTACGAGAAATAAAACTATAACATTTAAGTAATTCGTGAATATTCACAAAACAGTTCATTTCCACTTGCTTTGCCAAAGTTCAATCTAATACCTCCTCATGATGGCACTCCGTCACCCGAGTAGGTAATTAAATCCGTAGAACTTTACTTATTCCATTTATGATTCTGAGTCGACATGAGAGGTATCTCCCACCCGAATCGGTGTGGTACATGTCATCGCCCAGGGAATCGGTTATATGTTTATGGTTCTGAATCGACATGAGAGGTACCTCCCACCCGAATCGGTGTGGTACTTACTATCGCTCAGTGGTCGATGAGACATCGCTCCAATCGATTTATACTTTGTTTATGGTTCTGAGTCGACATGAGAGGTACCTCCCACCCAAATTGGTGTGGTACTTACTATCACTCAGTGGTCGATGAGACATCGCTCCAATCGACTTAGAATGGTTTGTGGTTCTGAGACGACATGAGAGGTACCTCCCACCCGAATCGGTGTGGTACTTACTATCACTCAGAGAACCAATTAATTGTTTAGGATTTTGAGTCAACATGAGAGGTACCTTCCATCCAAATTGGTGTGGTACTTACTATCGCTCAATGAACCGATTATAGCACTGAGACGGTATGAGAGACACCTCCCACACAGATTGGTGTGGTGCTTGCATCTGCTCAGGGCTTACGAGTTAGACATGTTTATGAACAATTACCGATCATATGTATTCAAATAACAAGTATCGCATAATTAAAAGAAAGAGAGGACGAGGGTGTCCCCACGATAATACACATAAGTCGAGGAGATTCACTCCACTCGACATCACAACACAAATATGGTTTGTAATAGCAACGCGTCACTTAATTCACATAGCAATTCACTTCACACAATTCGAATATCAATTCACATAGCACAATTCAAGTGTAGCATCACTTAAGGGAGAGCGAGTGCGGTAAAGTACACACTCGTCTCAACAATTCCATAATACTCAATTAACAATTAAAGCATTTATCAACAATTCATGCACTTGACACTTACCTAGTCAAAAAGAAGAGTATGTTGTACAATTCGAGTACTTAGGCGTCCGTTGTGAGGTCCTCTTGAAGGTCCCTTTGAATGCTTGAGCAAACAATAGATATCTATTACACGCTATCACTTAGAATCCCCAATTATCAAGAGAGAGATTGTACACTTGTACAATCTAAGAAAATATCATGAAAATGAGCCTTAATTGCTCAAAATTTGAGGTTCAAAAGTATCGTTTAATAACACAAGGAAAAACTGATTTCCTTCGTGAAACAAGTCCAAAATGGTCAATTAGTATTAAGGGATAGGGAAGAGTCTCCAAAACTTAATTCCCGTCAAGTTTGAAAATTTCAGATTCGAGGTACATTCTTGGAAAAATGATATCTTACTCTCTGTAGGTCCAAAATTGGAAAACTTGGTACCGTTGGAAACTACTTCCAAAGTACTAAAAGTTCCTAGATGGCACTTTTCAATGATTCAAAATGGAAGACACTCAAAATTTGGCTTCAAGTTGTTGTTTGGACTCCTAAGTCGAGGCTGGTTTTTGGCGAAATTTGGAAATTCGGCAAAATTCACAAAATGCGAACTAGCCTCTCAAATTTGAAAATCAATTATATTTACAATCAAAATTTAAAACATAACAAACAGAACAAGAATTGGAATTTTGAGCGCCAAGATATAGCGGCTCAAAGTTGGTACAAAATGAAGGCCACTGGGCAAATTTCCAGATTTGAGTCACAAACTTTAGGATTCTAGTTGGGCATCGAGATAGACTTGGAATGGCACCAAATTTGGTATGATTACAATACCATATAAGTGATACTCCTTTGTCAAATTTCAAGCAAAAATTCATACGGGAAGTCAGTTAACAAAACCACTAAAGTTCCAAGAATTTCCAAGGCAATTCTGCCTTAGGCTTTCATTTTCTTTTTCGAATCCTTTGGCCAATGAAATCATCTCAAACATGGTTCATTTATGAAGCAAAGGTCCAAGAAACATTCAAGATACATTTGATAGGTGGTTAACACCAAGAGTTTCAGAATAACAAGTCCCAATTCGAAATAAGCCTTTCACTAGCCCAGAACTAGGGTTTTCTATCACTGATGTAGGTCTGTAATTAGGCCATAACTCACTCAATTCAACTTGGAATTAAGCATGGTTGGTGGGGTTGGAAACTATATTCATAGGGCTACATTTTCTCAGAAGAAATTATTTTAAAATGCTGTCCATAGCTAGCTCAAATTTAAGCCACAATGTCCAGCATCTCAATGACTCTCTAGCAGAGCAACGAAACAGGACAGCTGACTTTTAACAATTGGTACGGTTCACTCAGGTTGAATGAGGGGATGAATTTTATACCGTTAGACAACTGAAAGTGTTTAGTTTCAAATGCCGTAAACAGCAGTCGATTTTGACATCAGAGCAAAGAGTTATGGTCATTTAAATTCCGCTGCCAGAGCACCTCTGGACATGTTTTCCAGATTTGAACATATTTCGAAAATGCAACTTTTACCCAACCAAATCAAGTGATTTTTTGTAGAAACTTTCTACTCAACCTATACAACATATTTACATCAAAATCAAGGCAATTTAACCACAAAAATCTCAAACTAAAGCCTCTGCACAAACAAGGCAGATTCGGCCCTTTCTCTTTCAAAATTTCCTTTGATTTTCTTTCCACTTTCTCAACTTAGATCCACTAGTTTAGCACTAAAACAACACAAATAACATCCAAAATCATCATATCAGCCCATCAAGTCCAATGTGGGATTTCATAGAGCCCGCTCACATGATTTACAACCAACCAAAGTTACCCACATGAAACTACAAGCTTCCAAGCCCAATCTAACACATAAATAATAAGTTTCAAAGGTTAGATGATTTGATACCTTCTTAGATGCTAAAGGTCAGATTTTTGGCCACTAGAAAGCTCCAAGAAACGATGGAAATGAAGCTCTTCTCCTTGCCTAAGTGAAGCTCCAAGTGGTTTTGAGTTTGGGTAGCAAATTTGAAGTGAAATGGATGAATGATTTGAGTGAGATAATGAAGAACTTGCTCCTTCTTCCTCCTTGGAAGCTTGGCCAACCAGAATGAGAGAAGAGAGAGAGAGAGAGATCTGATTTCTAAAGCTTCTTGGAGAAGCTTGGTGGTTGGTGGCCTTTTTGGCACAAAAGTCAACCTTCAATAGTGTGTGTATGCGCGCGTTTAGTGCTCGTTTCCTCTCAAGTTTGTTTCACTTGTGCAGTAAACCTCTAATGCACTTCCTTTAACACTATTATTATTCACTCTTAGTAGTCTAACAATAATTTCCTAAAGTCCTTCAATTAGTCGCTTGCGCAAAAACGCGAACTTCCGACTCGCGCGCGATAAAGCATAATTTCTAAGGAACTCTTGTAACGATGATATAACTAACTAATATTAGGGTAATTAATCATAAAAATAGTTATTTTAGAAATAAAATTATGAGTACTCACACATATTGATTCCTCAAGCCTCAAATTTGTCGCGCGGTGCGATTTTCGAAAACTTTCGACGCGAACACGGTATAAGCTTAATGAGAACTCATTCACCTCTAATTCCTCAATTAATTTTTCTTAATCTACTATTGATCATTTTTAATTCTCCAAGAAAATTGCACTCTTAGATAGAATATCGCCTCGAAACACGTGTACTCATTATTCCTTACTTAAACGAACCTCCGAAAATTACATTTGCTAACGGGATGTTTTAAAAACATAAGGAAGATATTGTTCCATACGAATGGACTTAAAATGGTTGAAATAAATTATTCGGAGAAAACGAATGGATAAATATTTAAATAAGCCAGTAAAATAAGATAAAAATAAGTAAATTTTTGGATCCTCACGGTTTCATCAATCATTAACCCTAGGATCTCAAGAGACAAGAATCCACCAAATTCTAGCTAAATATATCAAGATTTAAGCATACCAGGATCATTAAAGCATCTAGTACCAAATTTTCATAAAACTTTCAAATTCACCATAGGATTTCCATAAATACCATAAATCTACCAAGATCTAGTTCAAAATTGCTTGAAAAGAAAAAGAATGAAGTAGATTAGCCATTTACCTCTTCAAAACTCCAAACTCTAGCAAAATTAACCCAAGAAGATGGCAAGATCCACTCCTAGGAGCCTTTTTCTCTCAAGATCTTCCAAAAGTTCAAATAGATTGGTGAAAGGCAAGTTTGGATCTTCAAGAATTTCAAGAAGAGCGAAGTTTCTCTCTCTCTCTCTCTCTCAATTTTTTGACCAACCAAGAGGAGAAAATGAAGGAATTTTGGTTGCTTTTGAGCTAATATACTAGCCATAAGAAAGGTTTTTAAGTCAACTATAAATAGTATCAAATAGTGTCTTTCACTTAAGTTTCTTGCTATCAATCCTTAGCTTTTCTAACCTTCTTTTAACTCTCAAAATCTTTCTTAATTTCACTAATGTCTCAACTTATATTCTTCTAGAGTTTTGGCCAAATTTACTAATAAGTTACGAAATCAACAATTTTCAAGAAATTAATCGCTCGAAGGTTAAAATAAGCAAGCAAGAGAAACTCATTTGTCACTTAACAAGTAAATTGGTAAATGAATGCAAATTTTATACAAATATAATTTAAATAGAAATGCAAATAGTTGGGAAGTGAGAAAATAATTTTTCTAGGTCATCACATCCTCTCTCCCTTAAAAGAATTTCATTCTCGAAATTCTCACCTGACCTAGCGAACAGATCTGGATATTTCTTCCACATTTCTTCCTCCATCTCCTAAGTCATTTCTTCTACTCCATGATTTTTCCACAGGACTTTCACCAACGGGATTTTCTTCCTTCTTAACTCTTTCACTTCCTGATCCAAAAGTTGTACTGATTGTTCCTTATAAGTTAATGACTCGTTGATCTCTAAATCTTCATGTTGGAGTATATGAGTTGGATCTGGGTGGTACTTCTTCAGCAGGAAGACATGGAAAACATCATGGATTCTAGAAAGCCCTAAAAGTAACTCCAAGCGATATGCTACGCTTCCCACTCGTTGTAAAATCTTAAACGGCCCCACATACCTCGACTTGAGTTTCTTCCCTTTTCCTGTCATGATACTAGTTTTCAATGATGTAATCTTAAGAAAACCCTATCCCTAACTTCAAATTCTAAGTCTTTTCTCCGATTATCTGCATAACTTTTCTGCCGATTCTGAGTTGCTTGAATCCTTTGACGTATAATTTTACTTTCTCATAAACATCTTCAATCCACAGTAATGTTGTTGGATCCACGATTTTTCTTTCCCCTACTTCTTCCCAATAAATTGGGGAACGACATTTCCTCCCATAAAGAGTTTCATATGGAGCCATTTGGATAGTCGAGTGATAGCTATTATTACAGGCAAATTCTACCAAGGTTAGGTATTGCCCCCAATTTTCTCCAAAATCCAAAATGCAAGTTCTCAACATATCTTCAAGGGTCTGAATAGTCCTTTCCGATTGTCCATCGGTCTGAGGGTGGTAAGTAGTGTTAAAATTCAACTTAGTCCCCAAAACCTCTTGTACTTTTGTCAGAACCGAGACACAAATCTGGGATCTCTATCTGACACTATACTTACTGGCACCTCATGTAACCTCACAATCTCATCCTCGTAGAGTTTAGCTAATTTCTCCAAAGGATACTTCATGTTAATCGGCAAAAAATGAGCTGTCTTAGTTAAACGATCGACTATCATCCAAATTGCATCATAACAGTTCTAAGTCCTCGGTAATCTTGATACGAAATCCATGATAATGTGCTCCCATTTTAACTCAGGTATTTCTAACGGGAGCAATAATCTTGGGAGTTTTTGGTGTTCTACTTTCACCTGCTAACAAATAAGGCAGGTCTGAACAAACCATGCTATTTCCCTCTTCATATTATCCCACCAATACAATTGGTTCAAGTCTTTGTACATTTTATTACTTCCAGAATGTATTGAATACTTTGACTGGTGAGTTTCTTCTAAAATTTCTCTTTTTATTCCATCATCCCTTGGCACCACTACTCGATTCTAAACCTTAAAACTCCGTCAGATCCCAAGCAAAATTCTGGAAGTTATCCTCTTTGCACTTTCTCACTCCATTTATAAACCATAGGGTCTCCCTTTTTGTGAGGACTCATATTTTTATTCTTAAAATATTTATTTTTATAATATTTACCCTAGTATTAGTTAATTATATTATCGTTACATGAATTTCTTTTAAATTTCGCCTTATCGCGCGCGAATCGAAAGTTCGCGTATTTCGCATCAAAACGGCTAAGTAGAGATTTCAAAAATTTATACTAGACTACTAAGAGTGAATAATTACAATATTAAAGGAATTACATTTGAGCATTAGTGCACAAGTGAATCAAACAAGAGAGAAAAAACGTAGTACAGGACACTATTCGAACACTATTTGCAGTTGATTTTGGCTAGCTTTTATTTCCTTTTCCCCTCCAATCTTCCAAGGGAAGCTTCACACCAACCAACACTCTCTCTCTTCTCTCCTTGCTCGGCCGAATCTCAAGACGAAAAGGGGAGGAAGACAACTCCATTTCTTTGGCTTCAAACTTGTTCCAAAACTTCATCTGATCTTCTAGTTCTTGGAGATTCATCTTGGCTTGAAGGAAGGCAACCTGTGGCCCCCCCCCACTTCTCCCTAAGGCGAACCAAAGGGTATCGGCGGGATGCCTGCCCAACTCTCGCCTGGACTCGGTATAATTCTCGTTCAAGTTTAATACAATGATAACTAATACGACAAGACAAAGTAAGAAAGTGAAGTCACTTCCATATATGTATAAAACATCCGGTCTCACACCACAATTCAGGATACAATCACATTTCCCAAAAATATACAACTTCCAAGATTGTCTAGTCAATTACAATTAAAACCCTAATACAAAAGTGCCTCAAGTCGGCGGTTCCTTACTACTTCCATTCCGGTTCCTGTTAAGGAAAACAAACTAATAGGGTGAGCCAATAGTCAGTGAGATCAAGAAACACACATGCAGGCACGTAGTCCAAGTAATAGTAACAATCAGTAAGTAAAGCCATAGAGTTCAAGTAATTAACATTTCAAGCAAGAAAAAGTAAACAGAAACAATTCAAGGATATGGTAGCTCTTAGGAGCTAATTTCCACTGGCTTTGCCAATCTCGAATGAATACCTTCCCGCGATGACACTCCATCAACCGGGTCGATATGTTTAAGTCCGTAGATCTCCACTAACTGCACAGGTCCTTCCACCTTACAACCCCCATTGGGCCCGAACTGCGATAAAGGCGCTACTGCACAAGTAGGCCAAGCAAGATCTCTCCAATAGATCAAGCTTATACAGGTTTTCTCATGGCTCACAAAGATTCCCGACCAAACCCATGTCGGCTCGAGACCAAGGTCGGCCGATGAGATTTGGGCATCCCCCAGGTCAGGTGTGAGTTGAGGAGATTCACTCCAACGACATATGTAGCCATAGCATATAATTCAATTCAATTCAGGTCAGGTAATTCAAGTCAATTTAGGCAATTCAATTCAGTTCAGGCAATTTAATTTCAATTCATTTAAATGAGAATGAGTGCGATAAAGTACACGCTCGACTCAGTAGTTATCAATTTTCAGTTCAGGAGAAACAATTCACATAATTGCAACAAAACATGCACTTGTCACTCACTTAGTCAAAATAAGAGAGTGTGGTGCACAATTCAAGTGTTTAAACGTCTGCTGTGAGGTCCTCTTGAAGGTCCCCTTGAATACCTGATCACACAATAATTATTTATCACACACTATCGCTTAAAAAAAATCCTCAATTATCAAGGAAGATTGTACTCTTGTACAATCTAAGAGAATATCGTGAAAATGAGCCTTAATTATTCGTAAATCGAGACTCAAAAGTGGGGTTTAATAATACAAGGAAAAATTGATTTTCATCTTTGAAATCAAGTGTAAAACGGTCAAGTAATATCGAAGGAAAATGAAGAGTTCTAAAAACTCAATTTCCTTTAAGTTCAGAAATTTCAGATTTGAGGTGCATTCTTTGAAAAATTATATCTCACTCCCTGTAGGTCCGAAATTGGAAAACTTGGTACCATTGGAAACTACTTCCAAATTACTAAAAGTTCTTAGAGACACTTTTCCATGATTCTAAATAGAAGACACTCAAATTTTGGTTTAAAGCTACTGACTTGCACTTCCAAGACAGATTCGGGGTTGGTTTTTGGTAAACTTTGGAAATTCGGCATAATTCACAGAATGTGAACTAGCCTCTAAAATTTGACACAATTAGAGTTAGAATCAAAGTTTAAAACACAACAAACAGAACAAAAATCGGAATTTTGAGCGTCAAGATATAGCAGCTCAAAGTCGGTTCAAAATGAGGATGGTTAGGCGATTTTCCAGATTTGATACACAAACTTTGGGACTTCAGTTGGGCATTGAAATAGACTTAGAATGGGACCAAATTTGGTATGATTACACTAACATATAAGAGTTACTCCTCCGTCAAATTTCATGCAAAAATTCGTACAGGAAGTCAGTTAGCAAGACCACTAAAGTTCCAGGAATTTCCAAGGTAATTCTGCCTTATGCTTTCGTTTTCCTTTTTTCGAACCTTTGACCAATGAAATCATTTCAAACATGGTTCATTTATGAAGGAAAGATCTAATAAACATCCAAATTACATTTGGTAGGTGATTAATATCAAAGTTTCAAAATAACAAGTCCCAATTCGAGCTAAGCCCTTCGGCTAGCCAAAACTAGAGTTTTCTATCACTGGTGCAGTTATGTAATTTGGCCATAACTCAGTCAATTCAATTTGGAATTGGGCATGGTTGATGGCGTTGGAAACTAAATTCACAAGGCTACATTTCATCAGAAGAAATCATTTTGAAATTCAGTTCATAGCTAGCTCAAATGTAAACATCAAGCCTCAGCTCATCACTGACTCTCGAGCACAGCAACAAAACTGAACAGGTAATTTTGAAGAACTGGTACGGCTTACTCAGTTCGAATCAAGGGATACATTTTATACCATTAGAAAACTGGAAGTGTCTAGTTTCAAATGGCACAAATGGGACTTGATTTTGACGTCGGAGCAAGGAGTTATGATAGTTCAAAGTTCGCTGCCAGGTAACCCTTGTTACCCGTTTTCCAGCTTTGAAGGATTTTTGAAAATGCAACTTTTACCTAACCAAATCAAGTGATTTTGGTGGAAAATTTCCACACAACCTATACAACATATCTACACCAAAATCAAGGTCATTTGGTCACAAAAAAATCGCACCAAGTGCTCTGCAAAAACAGGGCAGAATTCGGCCCTTTCTCATGCAATTTTTCCTTTGATTTGTCTTTCTACTTTTTCAACTTATATCCACTAGTTTAACACTTAATCAACATAAATAACATCCAAAATCATCATATCAATCCAACATGTCCATTGTGGGATTTCATAGAGCCCACTCAAATGATTTCCAATAAAATAAAGATACCCACATGAAGCTACAAGGTTCCAAGTGAAATCTAACTCACTAGAATCAAGTTTCAAAGATTAGATGATTTACTACCTCTTGGTTGATGAAACTCAGAAATTTCGGCCACTAAGAGCTCCAAGAAAACTATGAAAATGATGCTCTCTTCCTAGTCCAAGTGAGTCTCCAAGTTGTTGTGAGTTTGTGTAGTGAATTTGGAGTGAAATGGTGCAAGATTTGAGTGAGATGAGATAAAGTTTTGCTCCTTCTTCTTCCTTGAGAGTTTCGGCAGCTTTGAGAGAGAAAAGAGAGAGATGGTGCTGATATGGAAAGCTTCTTGGAGAGGTTGGTAGCTTTAAGTGCACAAAAGTCAACTCTCAATAGTGCACGTACGCGCGCGTTTCACGCCTGTTTCCTCACGGGTTTGTTTCACTTGTGCACTAAACCTCTAATGTACTTCCTTTAACATTATTATTATCCACTCTTAGTAGTCCAACAATAATTTTCTAAAGTCCCTCAATTAATTGCGCGCGCGAAAACGCAAACTTCCGACTTGTGCGTGATAAAGTGAAATTTCTAAGAAATTCTTGTAATGATAGTATAACTAACTAACACTTGGACAATTAATCATGAAAATAACTATTTTGGAGTAAACCAATAAATAAGTGAATAAATCGATAAATAAATAAAATAAAATAAAATACTAATCCTCACACAACCCCTTGTGGTGTTTCTTCGAGAGTTTTTGGGTGAAAAATTCTGGTTTCTTCAAGGGTTCAAGAGGTAACCCTCATCTCCTCTAAATCTTCCATTTAATCAAAGTTTAGTGGTTGATTTTGCATGGGTTTGAAACCCTAAGCAAGAAATAGTCTAGAGGACTTGAGGTGTTTCATTTCTCGCTTTAATCTTTAGGCTAGCGGCCTTGAGGTGGATTATAGGTAGCTGACTTGAGGTGTAATTGGTCCCTTCTTAGCTTCAACTTTCCTTTGATTTTCCTTCCACTCTTTCAACTTATATCCACTTATTTAACACTTAATCAACATAAATAACAACCATAATCATCATATCAGTCCAACATGTCCATTGTGGGATTTCATAGAGCCCACTCTATTCATTTTCAACCAAATAAAGACACCCACATGAAGCTACAAGGTTCAAGGTCAAATTTAACCTACTAAAACCAAGTTTCAAGGGTTGGATGATTACTACCTCTTAGATGATGAAAAACCAGAAATTTTGGGTCACCAAAAGCTCCAAGAAACCATGAGAAAGATGCTTCCTTCCTAGTCCAAGTGAATCTCCAAGTGAAGTGGAAGTTGTGTGGTGAATTTGGAGTGAAATTGTTGGAAGATTTGAAGTGAAATGAGATGAACTTGCTCTTTCTTTCTTCTTGGATTTTCGACGAGCAATGGAGTGAAGAGAGAGAGTGTAAAGGTTGATGGTGAAGCTTCTCTTGGAAGCTTGGTAGTTGATGGTTTAAATTTGCCACAAAAGTCAACTTTGAATAGTGCGCGTACACGCGCGGTTTGTGTCCGTTTTCTCTCGAATTTATTTCACTTGTGTACTAAACCTCTAATGCACTTCCTTTAACACTATTATTATTCACTCTTAGTAGTCTAAAATAAGTTTCTAAGGTCCTTCAATTAGTCGCGCGTGTGAAAACGCGAACTTCCGACTCGCACGTGATAAAGCGCAATTTCTAAGGAATTCTTGTAACGATGATATAACTAACTAATACTAGGGTAATTAAACATAGAAATATCTATTTTAAGACTAACACATAAGTTCTCAAATCTCCAAGGTCACTACACTCTCAAATCGACGATTGCCTCCAAACGCGTATTCACTAAATCTCGCTAAACGAGCTTCCAAAATTAAATTTATTAACGGAACATTTTTAAAAATATACGCAAGTCATAGTTTCATATAAATGGTTCTAAAAAGATTGAAATAAATTATTCGGAAAAAACAAGTGGATAAATATTTAAATAACCCAATAATATGAGTTTAAAATAAGTAAATTTTTGGGTCCTCACATATTTACTATCGAGCACTGGGTGGAGGACCTCGTGTGTGTTACTCGCCTTCTTCTTGGTTTTTCCGATGTCCCTGTAGGGCGACACACGCTTACCCTAATGACCTCGTACTGTCCATTGACGATGAGCATTGTCAGTTGGTGAATACCAACAGAGCTTTACTCCAGGAGGTTGAGGAGTTGAGCCTTATGGTGAACGCTCAGGGTGATAGGATTGTAGAGCTAAAGGGGATGGTAGTGAATGAGTTGGCCAGGGTTGAGGCCACTCGTGATGAGTTTCAAAGGGCTAGAGCTCGATTGACTAGGATAGGCAAGAAGGTCCGGAATCGAGCTTCTGGGGTCTTGGCAGACACTACTTTGTTGATTGATGAGGTGGTGGATGTTGTGCAGAGTCCGGTTCAGGAGGGTACTGAGGTGGAACCTTTCGAGGAGGATCCTAAGGAGGAGGTTCTGCCTGATAGTCCTACTGAGAATTAGACTAGGAGTAATAAACCTTTTGACTTGTGTAGTTAAGATTAGTTGGGGTGATACTAGTTCAAAAGCCATTGTATTTTGTTTAACTGTATGGCCTACTTTTGAGGCACTTGGACCTACTTTTGTCATGCATTACTAAAAGTACTTTTGTGGCACCTGTGTGCTATATTTTTGTAAATGTCCTATGACTTCCTAATTGTATGAATGTTAAAGTGTTAAATATGCTAGTTATTGTTATTTCCAATATTTTCATGTTGGCTCTTATTTTAAGTATTTTCTCACGTAATTATTTTATTTCTTGCATTAGGTATAATTAGAATTATGGACAGACGAAGGAGTGGTAGAGGTCGTGGTCGTAGGACTAGACAAATCCGACCTCAAGGGGATGATCAAGGATCGGCAATTGGGCCGACCCAAGGACAAGAAACGTAGAGGGTAATCAAAGTGGCTACTGCCATTAATCCGATGACTGATATATTAAAACGATTGGTAGAGTGACAGGGTCCAGGGCCAATTAACCAACCCGGGGCCCAGAATAGAGGTGATGATAGAGTTTTGGAGAGGTTTTTGAAATTTGCTCCGCCTAAATTTATTGGGGAACCTAATCTCGAGGTAGTGGAGAATTGGTTGGAGAGAATGACTAACATATTCACCGCCTTAGACTATAGCGAAGATAGGCAAGTGAACTTTGCTGCATTTCAGTTTGAGACCGTTGCACGTGCTTGGTGGGACGTGATAAGGGGAAAGTGGGAGAGAGCGCAGACCCCTTGGACTTGGGAAGATTTCACGAGTGAATTTAATGAGAAGTTTCTTCCGCCTCTGATCCAAGAGAAGCGGGAAGAAGAATTCATAAAGTTGAAACAAGGAACCTTTAGTGTAGTCGAAAATAAAGGGAATTTCACTAAACTTTCTAAGTACACTCCAAAATTAGTGACTAATGAGCGGAAGAGGATAAGACGCTTTGTGCAAGAACTTAATGTGAAGATCCAGGAAGGTGGCAGCAACCCAAATCTCTACGTTTACTGAAACTCTGGAGAAAGCGCAGAGAGTTGAGAGCGCAAGGTTGCAATTTAGGGACTTCCACACTAAGAAAAGGAACATTTCTAGTCATACTTCTGAACAGGCAAGTAAAAGTACCCCACCTTCCAAGATGGGAAGAGGAACGGGAGAAGTAAGGACCGCTGGAGCTCCAAGAGGGGCTTTATCAAGAGGAGGTCATAGTGGACAAGATTAAGCAAGAGGAATACCTTCTAGTGGTCCGGCTGTAATTCCTCAAGTTAGTTGTGGCTACTGCGGCAAGTCAAATCATTCGGAGAATGATTGTTGGAGAAAGTCGGAAAAGTGCTTGTACTGTGGTAGTGCTGAGCACCAACTTGCGAGTTGTCCAAGTCGAAAATAGGAGGTAGTTTTCAAAGGTTAGAAAAGTCAACCTCTAAACAGGCTAGTGCTGGAGAGAGTCGACCAAAGGTACCTATTAGGGTTTATGCATTGGACTATCAGCAAATTCTCAATGCTACTGAGGTGGTCGAATGTACGATCCCTATTTTTCACCGTTTACCTAAGGTTTTAATTGATCCGGGTGCGATGCATTCTTTTGTAAACCCAAACTTTATGAGTGGAATAAATGTGAAGCCAATTAAATTACCTTATGACTTGGAGGTTAGAACACCTACTGGGGATCAAAGTTTAATCGTTAACTTAGTGTATAGAGATTATGAGATGTAGGTTGAAAAATGGAAGTTACTGGCCGATTTGATGGGATTAGCGATTAAGAGGTATGATGTCATCTTAAGAATGGACTGGTTAGCTCGCTATAATACTCAGTTGAATTGTAAGACGAAAACAATAGAGTTGTGTATTCCAGGAGAGGCAACCTTAAAATTAAATATAAGGGGTAGATTAGCCTCATTTACTCTTATTTCAGGAATTCGAACTAGAAAGATGTTGAACAAGGGAGTTCAAGGATATTTGATTTTTCTTATAAGTACTCTAATGATAAAGTGAGGATGGAAGATGTGCCTGTAGTAAAGCAGTATCCGGATGTTTTTCCTGAAGAATTAGAATCTTTGCCTCCGGAAAGGGAAATAGTTTTTAAGATTGATATGACTCTGGGCGTAGTACCTATCTCTAAGACGCCGTATACGTGACGCCCCCACTTCTCGTTAGGGCGAACTTTAGGATATCCGCGGAATTCCTGTCCAACTCTCGCCGTAACTCACTACAATCTATAATCCAAAAGTTCGAAATATTTCAAATATTTTCACTATATAATTAAAGTATTCCAAAATATTTCATACTTATAATTAGTTAGCTTTCAAGTTTAATCCAATCCAAAAGAATATGTACTACAACCATCCGCTATAATATAACTTAAGGTCTTCAAAAGAAAACAATCTAGTACTATTCACGAGCACCCTTGGTCTCGAACCCTGTTAAGGAAAACAAAAACGTGGAATGAGTTAAACAACCCAGTGAGGTTCCAAGACACTCTCGCAGTTCTAATAAATCATATAAGTTAAGCATGATACATATATGGTTCAAGATTTTACATTGGCACATTTACAATAAGACAGTTATCATGATACAGAAATAAACACATATTGAACGATACGGTATTCCAGTGGAACCATTTCGGTCAACTTCACCTTATAACTTCAGATCCCCTCGGTCTGTCTGGCTATCACCTTATCCCTCCAGTAATAATACTCGAGTATACCGGAAACGGTGGCCCAGGGTTCTAACCTACTCGACCGAATCCAGTCCTGGTTCGAGCAGGTTAGTAACTAAGGGCAGGATCCAGTTCAGTTTAGAGATTACAACATGCACAAGTAATCAAGGAAATCGGTAAATGGTAATAGTTCTCAGTTAACGGTAAAATTTATCATTTTAGTAAGTCGAGTGAGATAAAGTACACACTCGCCTTAAAACGGTGGGCAATTTCATATGAGCAATTATAGGTAAGACTTAACACTTAAACACGTAAGAAATATGAGGTATTTCATATGAACACGTAATTTACGGTAATCAAATAATCAAGTAGTTAAGTAATCAAGTAATCAAGTAAATCGGTAAATGGTAGGTAATCAAATAGATCGATAAACGGTAGTAGTTCACGGTTAACGGTAGAAATTTATAATTTTAGTAGGTCGAGTGAGATAAAGTACACACTCGCCTAAAACGGTGGAAAAGTTCATAGGAGCAATTATCGGTAGCACTTAACAGTTAAATACATAATGACCATGGAGTAAACATGTCGTAAAACTATTCAAGTCACGTATTCCTATATGGAACACTCACCAATCAAAATAAGTGAGTAAAGAAAGTCGTCAATGATCCACTTCGGGATTCTCTTTGAGACCTTCTTGATCGCCTGAAGAAAAGTGACCAATAATCACCCTCACAATTTCACAAGTTCCTTATCAAACAAGAAAGAATGCACACTTGCTTTAGAATCCAAGTCAATGTCTTTATAAGAGCTTAATTTTATCGAAAGTTAAGATTCAAAATTGTGAATTTTAAAGTTACTGAGGAAACTCATATCCTTCACGTAATCGGGTTCAAAACAATAGATTAATATCAAGATAAGAAGTCAAGCTTCCAAAATTTCATTTTCTAAGAAATCGGCAAATTTCAGCTTTGTGCGTCAAACTTAGAAAAATCATATCTTGCACTCAGTAGGTCCAAAATGGAAAATCTTATACCGTTAGAAACTAAATCCAAAGCACTAAAAGTTTCTATAAGACACTTTTTCAAGATTCTAAATGGAAGATACTCAAATTTCGGCTTAAAGTGGCTGACTTGTCTCTTCAAGACAGATTCGGGCTTGATTTTCGGTAAACTTTGGAAATTCGGTAAAATTCACAGAAAGTGAACTAGCTTCTAAAATTTGAAACTCAATTATAGATACAATCAAAGTTTTAAACACAACAAACGAAACTAGAATCGGAGTTTTGAGCATCAAGATATAGCAGCTCAAAGTCGGTTAAAAATAAGGACTGCTTAGTCCATTTTCCAGATTTGAAGAACAGATTTTGGTGTCTTGTTTGCATGTCAAAACAGTCTTAGAATGACACCAAATTAGTACAATTCAGCTTCCATATGAGGACTACTCCTCCTCTATCAAATTTCATTTGAAAATTTACACGGGAAGGTAGTTAACTAAACTACCAAAGTTCAAAGAATTTCCAAAGCAAATCTACCTTCTTGTTTCCTTTTTCTTTTTCCAACATCTTACCCAATAAAATCAACTCAAATCTGGCTCATTTGTGAAACAAAAGTTTAAGAAACATCTAATATACATTTTGATAGATGTTTGACATCAAAACTTTCAAAACAACAAGTCCCAAGTCAACTTAGGCTATTAGGCTAGAAAAATTAGGGTTTTCCAGATTTGACGCAGTTTGGAAATTGGGCTATAACTCACACAATACAACTTGAAATTGAGAGTGGTTGGTGGCGTTGGAAACTAAATTCAATAGGGTACATTTCATCAGAAGCAATTGTTTTGAAATTCAGTTCATAGCTAGCTCAAATTCAAGAAACAAGCCTCAGCTCATCACTGACCCTCGAGCAGAGCAATAAAACAGAACAGGTAAATTTGGTGAACTAGTATGGCTCACTCACTTCGAATCAGGGAATGAATTTTATACTGTTAGAAAACTAAGGATGTCTAGTTTCAAATGCCGCTAACGGCACTTGATTTCAACATTTGAGAAAAGAGTTATGATCATTCAAAGTTTACTGCCAGAGAACCCCTGTTACCTGAATTCCAGATTTGTTCTTGCCAGAAATTCAATTTTTATCCAACCAAATCAAATGATTTTCGGTGGAAACTTTCCACACATCCTATACAACATATCTACATAAAATTCAAGGTCATTTGATCACAAAAAAATTGAACCAAGGCTCGGTAAAATAGGGCAGAATTCGGCCAGATTATGTGTAGCTCTATTGCGATTTTCCTTCAACTTTTCCAACTTATATCCACTTGTTTAATACTTAATCAACATAAATAACAACCATAATCATCATATCAGTCCAACAAGTCCATTGTGGGATTTCATAGAGTCCACTCTAGTCATTTTCAACCAAATAACAATACCCACATGAAGTTCCAAGGCCAAATTTAACTCACTAAAACCAAGTTTCAAGGGTTGGATGATCACTACCTCTTAGATGATGAAAAACCAGAAACTTTGGGTCACCAAAAGCTCCAAGAAACTCGGCTAGAAGACCTCCTTCTCCAAGCCAAGATTAATCTCCAAGTGTTTGTGAGTTTGTGTGCGAAATTTGGAGTGAAATGGTAAGAAGATTGGAAGTGAAATGGAGTGTGTGACAGCCCTACCTCTCCCTAGGGTATCAGCGGAATAACTTCAAACAAATGGTACCAAACCCTAATGGCAAAAAATTAGACAAGCCAACTTTCCAAACTTAGAAATCCACTAAACATTACACTTACTACTCCATACTACAATTACATAACATAAGTCGAACTTATAAAGTCAAACTTACAAGAGCTACAAGTAGAAATCTCTCAAAACAAAAGGTTACAAGTTTAAACAACATAAACTAAGAAAGCTCTTGCCCAAAAGTCCGTCCCAGATCTGTTAAGGAAAACAAAGGGAGTGGGGTGAGCTAAAGCCCAGTGAGGTTCCAAGTAAAGCAAGTAAGCATGTAGCCAAATAAGAGCATAAAATAACCAAATAAATACCGTACAATACAATAATATTTAAATCACAGTTCAATTTAAAGATACGAGTGGCTTTCAAAAGCCAAATCCTCTTGAGCTTGATCACACTGGGGCCCGTTGACTCTCCGTCAACGTTTGCATTTAAGGAATATACAGTCCGTAGACCACCACTTTCACCAATCTCCGTCCATCAGTCAACCCCCTACCGGGCCCACACTCCATATCAGTAATTAGGTAATACTCGAGTATACCAGTTTCCAGTGAGCAGTAAACAGTCCCCAAGGTTTATCGGCCTTCTCGACCAAGCCCTTGCTGGCTCGATAGAACCGATTCGCCTATGAGATAGGGTACCCAAACAGTAGCAATAGTTGATGGGGTATCACCCAAACAACTCAAGAACAATCATATATAGAGAGTCACATCTCATACATTCACCTATAGAGAATTCACATCTCATAATAACAGTATACAGAGCCTCAGTGGAAAATGAGAAAGGTCGAGCGCAATAAAGTACACACTCGCCTCTATTTTTATCAAAACACGGTTTGGCTCACATAGTAGTAAATCAAGGATTTAGTTAGTTCACATAAACAAGTAGCAGGTAGCGGAACACTCACCTGTCAAGCAAAGTCATAGTCAAACGTCAAGTCGTGCGGTTACGTTCACCACCGTTTCCCACTTCTAGGGCAACCGAGTGAAAACGTTAACGACTAGGTCTAATTCCAAGTAAAAGTGAGCTCATTTAAGTGACTAAGTGAGTGATTAACTCTACTCAATTCACCATGAAATTTAGGCCTAAAATGCAGTAAAATTTCATGAGAAAACAAGTTTAACAAGTGCAAGAAAGTTGGACAAAAGAAAAGTTTCATTCAAGCTTGAAAAGGTTCTTCACGGGTAAACAGTCGCGCCCGCACAGTCTCGGTAAAATGGCTATTTCTCACTGTAGGAAGGTCAGAATTAGGTTCTGTTGGTGGCGTTGGAAACTAGACTTGAAGGGCTTTCCAACGGTACCAAGAAAACATTCTATTTCGTCTCCTAGCGCTGCCAGGAGCTCAGGGAAGTCGGCTGTTTTCTCCAATCTGGATCAGTCTCAAACCCTAACAATTGCACACTAATTCCTCATGCTAACCTCATTTGTTTTGGTTCAAATTCACGCAAATCAGTCCTCTAATGATCATGTACAGGGGCTTAAGTGATTTGGTATCATTTGAGCTCAAAATATAACACATCAACATGATCAAGGGTTACCAAAATAAGCTAATCACCATGAAACCCTAAACCAGTCCACTAATGACCAATATTACCACTTTACTTGCTCAAATTTCACTCCAATGCACACATGAGCTTAACCAATCTCTAGCCAAGTTGTTTAGGCATGATTAAGGTGTAAATAAACCAAAAAAATCAAGGAGAAACCCTCCCTTCACCATGCGATCAGCCATGACAAGAGAAATCAGTCCCCATTTTCCTTTAGTCATCCAATCTTCTTCTTCTAATGATTTGCACCCAAACCACATATCAAGTATAGATCTAGCTCAAAAGAGGTTTAAAACATGTAATTGCTTCATTAACAACCATGAACAAGATGCAAACATTTCATCAAACACTTGGTAGGTATACTAACTACCTCAACTTCTACTTGTTTAATTCAAGATTTCAACCCCAAATCTCACCCAAATAACATGTAGTTTGCCATTAAAACTTCAAGTACATGCTAAAACATCATAAAACCAAGATTTAAGGATTGTTTACCTTTCTTATAAGAAGCTTGGATCACCAAATCAACCCACCAAAATGAAGACTTCAAGCTTGAATGAAACCCTAAGGTTGGAAGGAAACTCTCACTAACTCACAATCTTTCTCTTTGATTTGTTTTGCTCTTGGTTGTTAGGATTTGAAGGCAAGAACTTGGAGCTCTCTCTCTTCTCTTTTGGTGCAAGGAAGTCGGCCAAGATGCTTTAAAAAAAAACCAAGACTAGTCTAATTTATTAGCTAACCTTTGGTCAACAAAATACTTGGCTAGGGTTTGGCCCACTACAAGAAAAAAGTCCTATTATGACATATTTATAAGGACACTTTTTTATAAGTGTTATTTTACATCTTTTATGAAGACATGAAAAAGTGAGTGTCATAATAAATAACATGCACCAAGTAGCATTGGTCTTTGTTTTATATTTTTTCTAAATTGAAAAATTTGATATGTCAAATTAGAATAGCTATTGGGGCATTACTTGTGAATGTCAGTAGAAATAATAGGAAATTGAGATAGAAACGACATAGTTTTGTCACTGGTATAAAAGAAATGGTGAGAAAGCGCGGGGAAAAGAAAAAAAGAACGCGACAAGGAAAATTTTGCCGCTTCACTAATAGTCTGCCGCTTCACTAAAAGTTTGGCCAATACATTCTTTGAAAGCTCCGCCTCTCACAATTCACACCCAAAGTTCCACCAGTTTCTTCTCTAAATCTAAACCATCATCGTCAAAATCAATCTTCCAAGCCTACATTCTTTTTTCATTCTTTAATCCCTACCCTTTCTCTTTCTATCTTCAGTTTCTAGATGCACTCCAATTTGACCAGAGGAAGAGAAGGATGGTGTAGCGGTTAAAAGGTAAGTGTATTATGGGTTTTTGAAAATCATATGCTATGTCTGCCGTACGTGAATCATTGCAATTTGTTTGTCGATATTTTCTTGCAAAATTAAGGGTTTGAGGTATGGGTAAAAATTATTCACGCGATGGAGGAGTTCAATCCTTCAATTTGAAATGTATATAATAATAAAATAGAGCACTGAAGCAATAATGAAAGCGTAAGAGGTCTTTGCTAAATTGTGTCATTACTTGTTTGAGAGTGACCAATTCCGAAACTTGAACCATTATCAAGAGCCGTATCCTTGACATTATGATTCTGGTCATATATTGTGTGCAATACATCCTTACCAAGGGTAGGGACATTTTCTTAATCTGATGGTTTAGGTTTGGGGAAGAAAGTTAACTATTAATAGTTGTTTTAGTTCTAGTTGAGTTTCCAAACTTGATTCATAATATGGTACTATGGCAATTAAGTTTACTAGAAAAATAATTGGCACCAATACAGGGGTTTCTGAATTTTAAGTTCCGAAGTGAAGTTAATCCCTCAAACATGAACATACAATCTTTATGTTTCTTGAGTTTAGATAAAATTCCTGCTATCCCAATGCTTTTCATGAAAATGTTATTCAATGAGAATAATTTGCATTTGTGGTTTTCTGTTCAAATGGGGAAAATGTGCATGTTTTGGATCATTTTCTTGCATATCTTGCTGATTTTATAAATGTACACAAAGAAAGTATATTCCTTGGATAGCCACTGATTTAGTTGGAAAATTAAAATCAATGCTCAAATTAGACAAAAAAATTTAAGAGAACTAATCATAGATATAAACAATTAATTTGCATCTCAAAAAGATAAGTTTAAAACTCTTATATATTTGTTTGTTCTATTTGCTTTAGAATAATTAGGAAAAGTCATTCAGCACTTTTGGTTCTTTCTCATTTTCCAAAATATTTGTCAAGAAATTTGCAAGCTGATGTTATTTTCTTCTTGAATAATTAGTGAAGGATGTATACCACCTATTCAAAATATTATACAATTGTTAAAATTTTACTTAAGTTCATTAATGTTTCATAACAGGTTTGAATTAAAGATAGCTATCTATGAAAAGTGTTTGTTCTTGAAGACAGTGCACATTGATTTCGCTAGAGGTACAAGCTAACTTATATTCTTGTGTTCTTTTTTATTAGAAATTAGATTAATTTACATATGTGATATTAAGTTCATTTGTTTGAACCTGTAATGTACGTTCCTTTTCATCTTTTGATCATTCGGATTCTTAATTTCTTTTCTAAACTGGAGTGTCATTGCAGTGGATATATCATATGACATGCAAATTTTGTTCTTAACATTGATTCGTGTAAAAAACTGTTTACTTGGTGATACGTAATAAATGGCTAGTGGTGGAATACCTTTGGGGTTCGGTCTGTTTGCTTATGGCTTGTACTTTTACCTCAAACAGTGACCTTCTTGTTGACTTCCAAATAGCTTCTTGATATTCTTAATTGCTTTTTGCTTATATATATATATATATATATATGTATATGTATGAATGTGCATATTTTAAGGTTAAATTTGTCATGGTTACAGAATATGGATAAAACTTGGATGCAAAAGAATAGACGAAGCAAAGAATATTGGGATGGTTTGCAAAAATTCTTAGATTATGCATTCCAGAATTCAAGTATAAATGGGATGATATTATGTCCATGTAAAGAATGTAAGTGTGGTGTCTGTAGTACCAGGGAAAATGCAGAACTTCATTTGAAAGTTTATGGTTTTGTTAAAGGATACACCCATTGGGCAGCTCATGGAGAATTTGTTTACTCTAGTGCACCAAAACCTACTTCTCATGATATCTCACATGGGGTACGGGATGAACTTGATGACATGCATGGTTTGGTTCATGATGCATTGGGAATTGCTGAACAAGATCATACAAAGATAGATGGAACTGAATACAAGAACCAATTGCCCAATGGAGAAGCTGAAAAATTTTACAATTTGATTGATAATTCTAACAAAGAGCTGTACTCTGGATGTAAAAGATTCTCAAAACTTTCCTTTATGATTCGGTTGCTTCACCTCAAATGCCTTGGTAAACTCAGCAACAAAATTTTTGATATGTTACTTGATTTGTTGAAGGAAGCCTTTCCAAATGCGATGGATGATTTGCCTAAGTCTTATTATGAAGCTGAAAAGTTAATGAAAGAATTAGGACTTGGGTATGATAAATATGATGCATGTTCGAATGACTGCACTCTGTATTGGGGAGTAGATGCAAGTAGAAAGCATTGTGAAACATGTAAAGAATCCAGATGGATTAAATCTGAAAATGATCCGACTGGTGAGGGAAGAAAAATACCGCATAAGGTTTTATGGCATTTTCCCCTAAAACATAGGTTACAACGCCTGTTTATGTCCTCCAAAATTGCAGGCCATATGAGATGGCATGCAGAGGGTCGTACTAAGGATGGTAACATGAGGCACCCTGCTGATTCTCCATCTTGGCAGACCTTTGACTTTCAGCATCCAGAATTTTCTCAAGATTCTCGTAATGTGAGGTTGGGCCTGGCATCAGATGGATTTAATCCATTCAAAAATATGAGTTCAACTCATAGCACTTGGCCGGTAATATTGATGCCATATAATTTGCCGCCATGGATGTGTATGAAACAACCGAACTTTATGTTGTCATTGTTGATACCCGGTCCATTTGCTCCAGGAAATAATATTGATATATATTTAAAACCTCTCATAGCAGAATTAAAGGAATTGTGGGATGTTGGAGTGAATACATATGATGCATCAAGAAAAGAAAACTTTCAACTTCGGGCAGCACTTTTATGGACCATTAGTGACTTTCCAGGTTATGCAATCCTCTCCGGATGGAGCACTAAAGGAAAACTTGCATGTCCTGTATGTCATAAATACACATGTTCACAGCATCTACAAAATTGGGGAAAATATTGCTATATGGGCCATCGGAGGTACTTGGAAATGAATCATCCATTTCGCAAAGATGCTAAATCTTTCAATGGGTCTGTAGAGTATGGAAAACCACCGGGAAGGTTAATGGGGTTTGCAATTTTAGATGAGTTAGCTGGTTATAATATTAAACTTGGGAAGAAAGTTAGCGACAATCCAGAATTGCCGTTTAATTGGAAAAAATTAAGTATTTTCTTTGATTTGCCCTATTGGAAAGACAATATGATACGTCATAATCTTGACGTTATGCACATTGAGAAGAACATTTGTGAGAGCATTGTGGCTACATTATTGAATCTGGAAAAAACCAAAGATAATAAAAAATCACGTCTTGACCTTCGTGATATGGGTATAAGATCAGAATTGCATCCGATTGAGAAGGGAAATGGTAGGAGTGTTCTGCCTCCAGCTTGCTTTACATTGAAAAAGAAGGAAAAGGAGATATTTTGCAAAGTTTTGAAAGGGATAAAAGTTCCAGATGGATACGCAGCAAATATTTCTAGATGTGTTAAAGTAAAGCCGCCAAAAATTTCTGGATTAAAAAGTCATGATTACCATATTTTGATGCAACAGCTTCTCCCAATAGCTTTGCGAAGAACTTTATCAAAAGTAGTTCGCTCTCCTTTGATCAAATTGAGCAGGTATTTTCGCAAGTTATGCTCCAAAGTTTTGGATCCAGCAGATTTAGTTCATTTGGAAAAAGAGATTGGTATCATACTTTGTCAATTGGAAAGGATTTTTCCACCGCCCTTGTGACGACCCCACCTCCCCCTAAGGCGAACCAAAGGGTTCGGCGGACCGCCTGCCCAGCTCTCGCTAGGACTCGTTCACTCTCTCCGAACAAAATAAGATAAACCTCGAGGAGAAAGAAATTTTAAATCCCAAAATGGAAACATGTATTTACATTCATTCCAATCTTACACAAATATACAGTCCCAAATAACAAAACTATACATTCTCAAAACAATCCACCCCTAACCAAGCACTAGAGCGAGAACAAAAGCCAAACAATGCAAAAGGACTAAATTATACTATACAGGTCTCTCACCCTTGCTCACAACCCCTGTAAGGAAAACAAACGGCGTGGAATGAGCTAAAAGCCCAGCGAGGTTCTATATACACAACCAAGCAGTTAAACAAGGACATTAAGCATGTAATAACAAGTAATCCAGATAACATTTACGATATAAAGCAATAGTAACACATACAATAAAAGGATACATGCTCACGAGGAGCTATTCGTTCGTTCGTTCATTCATTCGCATAATATTTTCCTTATTTCTCCGATCATTAAAACATTGTTTGTAAGTGAAAACTCCTTCATTTTCTTGTCGTTCGTTCATTCATTTCATTTCCCAATCTCCGCCAACTTCGTGGTCATACTCGAGTATACCAAACATTCACCCAGGGTCACTAATCGCCCGACCGAGTCCGCTTCTGGCTCGAGTCGACCAGTAACAAAGGGCAAGGGCCCAGTTCAGCCAGAAGGCTTACATTCATGCACAAGTAACATTTGATCATTCAATCATTGAAAATTTCACGTTCATTTAGGTCGAGTGCGATAAAGTACACACTCGCCTAGAAAAGTCGTTTTGAGTATTCATTGAAACATTTAAGAGTTCAAACAACTATAACAAGCCACGTAGTCAATGGAAATATAGCGTACCTCAATCACATAACAAAGCAACAATCCAAATAGTCACAACAATTCACATAGTCATTAGAAACAAATCGTATATAGAACACTCACCGAAATAAGCAAAATAACGTCCAAAGTATCCCTCCGGATCTCAACTTTAGTCACCAAGAAACCCTAAAATAATCATGAGAAAGTATTATGGTTCAACCATCAAAATGTTTGATTTATCAAAGAAAATCCGAATAACTAATAGTACAATGTATAAGTATGATTTTGGAAGTAAAAAGAGTGCATTTAGTCCAAAATTCATGAGTAAAATAGTTGTAAAACTTATGTCTGCCCTTAAAATTTGAAATCGCCATTTGAGTGCAAATTTGGGCAGCACGCCCTTTGTGTTTACCAAATTTCCAGCCATTTATGGCTTCATTCTTTTCCTTAATTCAGCCCCACAATATACACAAGTAAGGTTACCACAATAGCCCTTCCATTAGGCTCCAAAATCATCCAAGTACAACACAAGTGCAATAGTACAAGCAAATATCAATTTTGAAGACAAAAGCTAAATGGCAGATTTGGAATCTGGTAGTATTTTATTCATAACCGGAGCTATGGTTATCGAATCAGGGTGAACCTTATACCATTTCGAAGCTAAGACATTGTTATACAATTCTTATGAAGACACCTCAACCTAGTCCTCAACCTAACCTAGTCAAATTTACCCAAACAGCCCAGATTTTCCAGTTCAAAGCTCACTGTGAAATTCAACTAGAAGTCCTGATTTATTCAGTCATATCTCAGCACACACAACTCCGATTCTGTTGATTCCAAAGCCATTCGAAAGCTAAGATACAAGGCTACAATTCTTAAGAAGGCATCAAAAGCTAATTCATTCATCTTCCCAGCCAAAAGAGCCAATTACAGATGCTGATTATCATTCTCGGACAGAAACAGGGCAGCAGGGATAAAATAGTCATTTCACATGATACAGTACTCCGATCGAGCTACAATTTTACAGGCTTACTCTACATTCAATTCTCTACAACTTTCATGTTTTGAGTTAAGTCCAATTCGGCCTCCATCATGGCCGAACAACACTGATCAGAATAGGGCAGAAAAATTCACTATAAACTAAAATCCACATATCACTACTCATAACCAAGAAATAATGCACAAAACCCCCAAAGTGGCAATCACAAGCCACTAATTTCCATCTATTAGAAGCAAAGAGGGGTGTTCTTAGCAAATTTACCTCAAAACCTCAAAGAAAATGGTAGCTTGGACTTTCCTCCTTCAAATCAACTCCACCAAAGCCCTTAGTCCTCCTTGGTGATCACTTGTATGGAATAGTTTTCAATTTGGTTGGCTAAAACTCAAGATTTGAGCAAGAATTGAAGTTGAAGAAATTCTCTCTTGTTTTTCTCTTCAAAAGGCTGGCCAAGAGGGTGAAAAATGAGAGAAAATTGGTCAAAAATTGGTTTTAGTAAAGGTTAATCTTCTTAGTCAAAAGTCTAACTTCCAATGAGGTGAAGACACTTGGCTCTCTTGAAGGTTCTAAGCTTATCCTCTCACCCCCAATCATTCCTCTAATTAACTAACCTCTAATTATCTACTAACACCATGTAGAATAATATCACTTAATATTTCATCACCTAATCGGCAAAATTATATCGCACTAGCGGGCCCCACATCGAACAAATGCACTTCAAGTTACGTACACTAACTTATACTAGGAAAATGATTTAAAAATTGTACTTACTTGTAAAATGTACAAAACATTTAATATTTTCAAAGGACAGTATAAAATATAGGCAAAGAAATAAAATAATACTTGAAAATGTGAAAATTTTTCGGGTTCTCACAGCCCTTTTTTAATGTGATGGTACATCTAGCTGTTCATTTGGTTAGCGAAGCAAAAATAGCAGGGCCTGTTCATTATCGGTGGATGTATCCTATAGAAAGGTACTCATGAAATATTTAAGTGAAGTATTTTGCAAATTTTAGACATTTTTAGTAATTAACTTCATCTCAATATTCTAAACCTGAATTAAAACTTGCCTTGTCAAGGTATTTAGGAACTTTGAAATCCTACGTCCGAAATAGAAGTCGACCAGAAGGCTGCATTGCTGAAGGGTATTTAGCTGAGGAATGTTTGAATTTTTGTTCCTTATACCTAGCTGATTATGTTGAAACGAAGTTTAATCGGACAAGTAGAAATGATGATGTGGGCGAGACCTCAAGTGAAAGGTTGGATATATTTTCCAGTTCATGTCGTCCATTAGGAAAAGGAACTCCAACAAATTTCAGCAATGAAATTTTGAGAAAAGCACATCAATATGTGCTATTTAATTGCAACCACATCAAGCCATATGTTGAGTAAGTAAATTTCTTTCAATTCAAAAAATTATATATGTTGAATACTTAGTGAGTTTCTATATGCAGCCAACACCATAAAATGGTGGAGGAGCAAAATCCACATGCTGGAAAACATGTCATTGAGCGTATTCATTGTGAGAACTTTGCAGATTGGTTTTCGAAACATGTAAGCTGAACAATCTTATAGGTTCTCTTATCTTTTTTATGCATAATATAAGAAATTTTGTCATTGTTACATTTTTTATATAATAGGTTAAGCAGGTTCAAGTGGCTGATGGTGTTGACATCTCCAAAGATTTGAAACTTCTGGCTAGGGGTCCAAACAACGTGGGGAGAACATATCAAAAGATTCTTGTCAATGGCTTTCGCTTCCATACAAGACAATTAGAATCTCAAAGGAAAACTCAAAATAGTGGGGTTCTTGTCAATGCAACAACATCAAGCTTTTCGAGTACTAAAGATAACAATCCAATTTTAAGTGACATGGCTTACTATGGTATTTTGACGAATATCCTTGAGTTAAATTACACTGAAGGCCGAATTGTCACCTTATTTGAATGCGATTGGATATCAAAAGGCAAAAGATTAAAACAAGATGAGGATGGATTCACATTGGCCAACTTCAAGAATGTAAAGCCTCACCCTGAGCCATATGTGATAGCAACCCAAGTTTCACAAGTTTTTTATGTTGCAGACCCCTTAGCTGAAGGCTGGAGTGTTGTTATTGCAACATCTCCTAGGAATGAGTTTATGATGGACCCCGTATGTGATACTGAGATGTCTTTGCAGAGCACAATTACCTTAGCAACTCAAATGGACAATGAGAATGAAGACATTCGATGGGTTCGAGAAGATGATGGAGATGAAATCCTCCTCTAGCTTGAATTGTTGAAATGCTTAGTTTTTGCTATTAAAACTGTAAAAGTTGTAACTATAAACGTGGTCCCAATTTCATATGCACTTTTTGTAGATGCAAATTCAGATTATCCTTGTTATGTCTTTGCATTTGTCTACAATGAAATTTCTATTTTAACCCACCTACTTGCACTTTAAAATTGATTTGTTTGTAGATGAAAAACTTCAGTCTAGTTATAGCCTTACTATTATCATATTTGTTTGAGATTTTGCTATCCTTTTGCATTTTTGTTCTTCCATTTGTTAAATGTTTTCATTTGTAGGAATGGCAAGGACTAAAAGACAGAAGATTAATGGAAATACACTTGTTGATCAACCCGAGGATATAGCTGAAAATCAGATTCACATTGAGGAGTCTAATTCTACAGGTACATCTTTAATAAGTCATGCTAAGTTTTGCAGTTCATTCTTGAGATCCAGTTTCAAAATTTCAGTTCTACTAGTTCTTTTGGTAATGAAATTCACTAGGGTCATATTTCATGGTTGTAGATGAAGAAAATGCAGATGAAAATTCACAAAGAAAAACTAGAGGGCCAACATATATGACAGAAATATGGGGTAAACCTAGTAGTTGTCATCGGTACAAAGTTAGATTTGATAAGGATAGTGAGCCTGTTGGCAAGAACAAGTCCAAATTTGCTGAGTTCTTAGGAACAATAGCAAGAAATGGAAAGTATGCTCCTATAGACGTGACAGATTGGCGTGAAATGACAAATGATAAGAAGCAAGACATGCTTGTACTAGTGAAGGTTAATACACATTTTTCTTGATACAAATGTACATCTGTACCTTTTATATGACAAAAATATGTATCTAACTATTTGAGGTGTTATTGTAGGAAAAATTTCGTCTTCCTCCAGGTGCAGATTTCTGGACTTTGAAATCTATTGGCAAAAAATGGAGAAATTGGAAATCAGTTTTAAAGGCAAAATATTACAATCCAAATGAATCCATTGAGAGTCAAATTAACAATAGGGATCAACGGATCTTGAAGGATCAGTGGAGAAATCTTCTGGCTTATTGGAGCTTAGAGGAAACAAAGGTATAGTTGTTTCAACTATTAAATATCAATCACTATGTTGAGATTATAAGTTTCTACTATTTTTCTATAATTTTAGAATGCCAGCGAGAAGAATAAGATGAGTCGGGCCAAGAAAACAATGAATCATAAGACAGGGAAGAAATCGTATGATCAAATTCGAAAGAAATTGGTAAATCTGTTTAACATTTTAGTTTAATTTAGTTTTTTTTTGTATCACCTAGTGGTCTTATGGAGACTTCATTTTCTATAGACGAAAAAATTAGGCCATCTTCCATCACGAGTTGACATGTTCGAACATTGTTATACTGACTCAAACGGAAACCCGGGAAATGATGACGTTGCAACTACATTGGTAAGTTACTAATTGGTTGATGAAATTAGTTCCCTATATGACTGAAATTGTCTACTAACTTAAGACTGATTTTATCTTGATTGATGTAAGATAATCGATTTTAGTAATATTGAACTTTTTCTGGATTTTGAACACAGCAAGCTTTGAAAGAAAAAGTTAGCGAACTTCCTCCTGGTTCTAATGATGATGTTGGTCGTGATGATGCATTCGCCCAAGTATTTGGGGAAGATAAGAATGGACGTGTGCGCATGTATGGTCTAGGGGTGACACCATCAGACAAATGGGGTGATGCACCTAGTCGCAGCACTTGTCAACGTATTGTTATGGAGCAAAAGGCAGCAATTTCTAAGATGGAAGAAAAATTTGCTGAACAAGATCAGTAGCTGAAAGACCAAGCCAAAGAACTTGCAGAGCTCAAAGCAATGGTGTGTCAGCAGCAAAATAGTGGCTCAAAAACCGGTGGCTCGATAAATTCAACATCCTCTAATCATGTTTCAAAATCACTTATTGGTGCTCGTTCTCTTCAGGTATGTTCATGATTCTTTTCAAGAATTTATTGTGATTATATCATGTGAGGATACTCAATTTTATTGTTTGAAACTTGTTGATTCATTAAACTGCTATTTTGTTTGGTTATGTTGAATAGTAAACTTTCAACTTAGTAGGGTTGTGGTTGTTAAGTTTTATTGCTGAAAATTGGAGAAATGTTCAAAATGCAGGGGAAACTCTACCAAATTTTTAAAAATAAATCTATCTAATTCAATTCCATGACTTTAAATTATCTTGTAGGAAGGTGATTGGGTGGATATTTTTAGTTTGTTTGATCCAACAAAATGTCTCGCTATTGGTCGCCTCCAAGGAATTGATCCTTCTAAAGTTGTTGGCGGACAATCATTAGGACCATGTTGGTGTGAAATACTAGTACAAATTGTGGTGGAACGCAATGAACAATTGATTAGGCCTTATGGGCTCTTGCAGACAATTGAAGATGCACTTGGTGCACCGATTGCTTGGCCACTGAAATTGGTATACTTTGACACAAAACTGTTCAAGTTTTTTTTTTTACAAATATTTGTAAGTTGGATGGATAATGAAGTGGTGTTCTTACTTAATCTACTAATTTTATAGGTGAAGATTCATGAGGATTCATAGCTGCACTTTTAGAAAAGACAATGCTGGATTCTATCGCAAGAGTTGGACAACAGCCTTTTGTTTAGAGAAACAATGTTAGTTTTTGAGTTAACTTCAAATTTGTGGAATATTTTTGTGAGGATGCTGCTGGATTCTATTGCAAGAGTTGGATGGTAGCCTTTTGTTTAGAGAAGCAATACTAGTTTTTGAATTAACTTCAGATTTGTGTACTTTATGAAATGGGTACAAAATTTATTATGAGGTATAAACTTTCAAGCAGATTTATATTCTTTGGCATAGTGGCTATCTTACTTTTGCATGTTATGTGTTTGGCGTATTGTATTAGGAGATTAGAGTACAAAATTTGGATGAAAATTGCACCAAAAAAAAAAACAGACAGCTATTGAGGCACTTGCCAATGTCTACATTGAAACTAATGCATCTACTAAAACCACATATTGTGACACTTTTTTGAGAGTTTGAAGATTCCTTTTAACAACGGTAGAAAATGCCATGAAAGACAGGTAAACACTGCATTGTGAACTGCCTCCATTAATGTGTATAATGCACTTCATTGTGCCTAGAAAAACACCTTTTGGCAACATGTACAAGTGTCCTAAAAAGGCCAAAAATGATACCAAGTAAAACGGCTTTATAGTGCATCTTTAGAGACATTGGTTTGTGCCTACTTGCAATTTCTATCATGGCAATTGTGAGTGCATCAAATTCATTAAACATGGCATTAAAAAGCGCCTCCAACCTTTTCCAAACGGGTAGTTTAGCAGACATTTCATGTGTGTGCCTCAATAGTCTAAGTGCCTCTAAAAGTTCCCTATTCCATCATTTTGTTGTGCCTCCAAATATAATTTTTCTTGTAGTGGCCACATCACCCACTTCTTGTCCATTACTTCTCTTAATCTTTTTGACTAATGCTAATTCAATCCTTCCAAGTATACCAATACCTATTTAACACCCCAAACCTATCATTTAAAGTCCTTACCACTAATCAAAGCCACTTGGAACAAGATAATTGGTGAATCATTAAAAATCAATTCAAGTAAATGTTCTTCTTCAAGTAAAAAGGAATGAAATGCACTGTATGAAAAATGTTGTAATACATGAAGAATGTCATGCAAGGCATATAATAAGAGGTCTAGATCCTAGAATAAAGCATGTATTTAAGAAAAATTAGGGTTTTCAAGTGAGGGTTCTCACAGAGTAAAGTAATTTTTCTTAATCTACTAGTAATCATTCTTACTCCTCCAAGATTTTTGCACTCTCGAATCGATTATTTTTTTGAAAACGTGTATTCACTATTTCTTACTAAACGAGTCTCCGAAAAATTAAATTTGCTAATGGAACGTTTTAAAAATATAAGCAAGACATTATTCCATGTAAATGAATTTAAAATGGTTGAAATAAATTATTCGAAGAAAACGGGTGAATAAATATTTAAATAAACCATAAAAATAGAATTATAAGTGAGAAAAATTCGGGTTCTCACAGTATAGAATGGCTCCAACTGAATTGAAGGAGTTGAAATTGCAGTTGCAAGATTTGTTAGAGCGATGTTTCATAAAGGAAAGTGATTCACCGTGGGGAGTCCCGGTGTTGTTTGTCAAAAATAAGGATAGGAGTTTAAAATTATGTATAGACTACCGAGATTTGAACGATGTTACCATTAAGAATAAGTACCCTTTGCCCCACATTGATGAATTGTTTGACCAATTACAAGGGGCGGTATTATTTTCAAAATTGGATCTCAGGCAGGGTTATTATCAGTTAAGGATTTTGGAGAAAGATATACCTAAAACTACCTTTAACTTGAGTAACGGACATTTCGAGTTCGCAGGTATGCTGTTTGGATTGACTAATGCACCTGCGGATTTTATGGATTTAATGCACAGAATTTTTAACCGTTATCTAGATCAGTTTGTGGCAGTGTTTATCGATAATATACTGGCGTATTCTAAAACCTTGGAGGATCACGAGGAACATTTAAAAATTATTTTACAAATTTTGAGAGAACACCAGTTGTATGCTAAGTTTAGCAAAGTTGATTTTGGTTGAAGCAAGTAACTTTTTTATGTCACATAATTTTCAAGGATGGAATTAAGGTGGATCCGGCCAAAATTGAGACAGTTGTGAAGTGGAAGCAACCGGAAAATCCTATTGAAGTTTGAAGTTTCATAGGGTTAGCAGGATATTATCGAAAATTTAATAAAGATTTTTCTAAGATTGCCGGACCCATGACTAAATTGACTAAGAAAAGTGAAAAAATTATATGGAGTTCGAAATGTGAAGAGAGTTTTTCAGGAGTTAAAAAAAGGGTTGACGAGAGCACCTATATTACCTTTATCTAATGAAAAGGATAGTTTTGTAGTATATACAGATGCTTTCAAAGAAGGATTGAGATGTGTATTGATGCAGAATGATAAAGTGATAGCGCATGCCTCTAGGAAGTTAAAACCTCATGAGAGAAACTACCCAACTCATGCTTTGGAACTAACGGCTGTAGTGTTTGCATTGAAAAAGTGGAGACATTATTATATGGAATGACATTTGAGGTTTTCACGGACCACAAGAGGTTTAAGTATTTATTTTCTTAAAAGGAACTGAACTTCAGACAACGTAGATGGATGGAATTTTTGGAAGATTATGATTGCACGATAAAGTATCATCCAGGAAAAGTCAATGTAGTGGTTGATGCTTTAAGTCATCAAGTGCAAGTGGCAAGATTGATGATTAAAGAATTGCATTTGTTAGAAGAGGTTAGTTATTGGAATCCTTGTCTTGAACCGAGAAAAGTAATTCTTGGGAACATTGTCGTGAAATCCACTTTGTTGGAACGTATTAAGGAAAGTTAGGAAAAGAACCCTGAAGTGCAAAAGTGGTTGGACAAAGTCAAAAGGGAGAAAAGTCAGATTTTAATCTGGGAGTGAATGGTGTATTAAAGTTTCGGAATCATATATTAGTGCCAAAAGACGAAAGGTTTAAGAAGAAAATTTTGGAGGAAGCACACCGGTCTAAGTACACGGTACACTTTAGAGGGAATAAAATGTACCAAAACTTGAAAAGTTTGTTCTGGTGGGAAAATACGAAAAAGAAAATTGTTCAATTTGTCGAGACCTGCTTGATTTACCAACAGGTTAAATCCGAGCATCAGAAACCATCTGGTCTTTTGCAACCTTTAGAGATACCCGAGTGGAAGTGGGAAGATATCATCATGGACTTTGTATCTGGTTTGCCTAGGACACAAAGAGATCACGACGCCATTTGGGTAATAGTTGATAGACTGATCAAATCGGCTCACTTTCTGCCGATTAGTATGAAGTACCCGTTAGAGAAGTTAGCGAAACTGTATTTGGATGAAATTATAAGACTACATGGTATACCAGTCAGTATTGTGTCTGATCGAGACCCTAGGTCTGTTTCGCGTTTCCGGCAGAAGATGCAAGAAATGTTGGGGACTAAATCGAATTTTGGAGAGGACGATTCAGACTCCTGAGAACATGTTGAGAACCTGTATTTTGGATTTCGGAGAGAGTTGGAGTAAGTATCTGACATTGGTAGAGTTTGCTTATAATAATAGTTTCCATTCATCCATTTGACTGGCTCCGTATGAAGCACTTTTATGGTCGAAAATGTAGGTCTCCGATTTGTTGGGATGAAATAGGTGAGAGAAAGATTTTAGACCCAATTGTAGTGCCTTGAATAGAGGAGGCGCGAGAAAAAGTAAAGTTAATACGCCAAAAGATTCAAACCGCACAGAGTCGTCACAAGAGTTATGCAGAAGCAAGGATTTAGAATTTGTGTGAGAACTCGAGGAAGACAAAAAAATCCGGTTTTAGGGTTTTAGGGTTTTATCGGTTTCCGTGCACACATTTTCTATATTTTCTTTATTATATTCATTTTATACATGTTTTATAAGTAAATATAGTATTTAAGTCATTTTTCTAGTATAAGTGAGTTCACGAGAGATTTGGAGCAAATAGCGGATGTGGGACCCGCTAAGGCGTTAAGTGAGAGAAATTCGGCCAATTAGGTTAAGTTGTGCAGTAAGGCATTTAATTACTGAGTGCTAAGAGATAATCAGAGGTTGGTTAGATGCTTAGTCATTAGTAAGCTAAAGGATAAGGAAAAGATCAAAAAAGGTGACACGTGTCGCATTTCTATTGGGCCAAGTTTTACCTAACTTTCTTACAACTTTACTAAAGCTAAAAATGGACCAAAATCATCTTCATTTCTTTCCTCTTATGGCCGAAAATCAGAGAGCAAGAAAAGAAAAGAGAGCTCCAACTTTTCTTCCAATTTCTTGTCCAAATCTTGCAAATCAACCGATAAAAATCCGATTTCCTCCGTAGGAATTGCTTATTAAGGAAGATCAAAGGTGCTTGTGGAGTGATTTTGCAAAGAGAAGCCCTAAGTTGCTACCTTTCTTGGTGATTGAGGTATATTGCTTAGAACTTCAATTTTGTCCATAATAATTGCAAAGTAGTGGCTTATATCGGTTAAGGAGCTTAGTTTATGGATGAATTTGTGGTTTAAAGTAAAGTTAGGTGAATTTCTTATTTTCTTGGGAATTTTTCTGTTTTCATATGATAATTATTGTTGGCTTGGATTGATGGCTTAATATGGTTTAGAATTGAAGCTATTATGCGTTACTTGTGGTTAATTGCGGAAATTTCAGCTTTATGTGGAAAAATTCCAGCTTAGGGTTTCTATGGTAGTAATCTGCCCTGTTTTTGCACTGTATGTTCGACCTTGAGGGAGACCGAATTAGCCCTTGCTCAAAACATGAAAGTTGTAGGTATTTGAGTTAGCTAGCTACTGGTACAATTTCAGCTCAATCGGAGCACCGAAACTTGTGAAATGACCGAAATACCCTGACAGTTATAAGCTGCAATTCGTAAACAGTTTTATGAATTCACCGGTTTGGACTGCATTTTTCACCCTGATTCGTATCCAATTAGCTTTTGACCAAAACACAAGACTTGTAGCCCTATGTTTTAGCTTTCTAAATCCTCTGAAAACACTCCAAACTGAGTTGTGTAGCCTGAGTTATTGCCGGTTAAAGTCAGTTCTGACAACTAGACTGATCTTAAACGTTTGGATCTGTGTTTGGCAAATTCGACTTAGATAAGCTATAAATTAGGTTAAGTGGCCTTCATAAAAGTTGTTCCCCTCTGTCTTAGCTTCGAAATGGTATAAGGTTCACCCCGATTCGATAACCATAGCTCCGGTTGTGACTAAAATGCTACGAAATGCCAAATCTGCCGTTTAGTTTTGTCTTCAAAAACTGATTTTCCATGATACTTTTGCACTTGTGTTATACTGGGATGATTTTGGAGCCTATGGAAGGGCTATTCGGGTAACCTTATTTGTGTGTGTTTCTGGGGCTGATTGAGGAAAATAATGAAGCCATAAATGGCTGGAAATTTGGTAAACACAAAGGGCATGCTGCCCAATTTTCTAGACCGTTTGGTTCTTTCAAGTTGGAGTTGATTCTTAGTAGATGAACGGCTTTTAGGTCATTCAAGCCCCTAGTTTCCCCTATTACCTTTTCGTTCCGAAATCACGCTTTTGCAACCTTGCATTCATAGTTCATTTGGATAGGCATATGACTTGTAGTCGAGCCTCACCTGTGCATTTTGTTTACTAGAATTTGGGATGTGAAAACCTCAATTATTTACCTCGGTTATTTTAGGGTTTCTGGGCGATTAAAGTCAGTTGGGGAAAACTTTTGAAGTGGCTGCACTTAAATTGGTGAGTGTACCATCCCCTTAAATTGGTGCTTATCTGATTCATCTGTACTTGCAACTTGCAACTTGATTATCTGTGACTTGTTTGGCTGTAATACCTGCTTAATTCTGGACGAGTCGAGGGTGTCCTTTATCACACTCGTCTCCCTCGCTTATTGTCAAATCACTGTATGGGCTTGAACCTGTTACCCGTCCTCTGCCCTGTGTGACTGGGTTATTGTATGAACTTGAATTAGTTGTTCCTGTATGCGGACTTGTATGGTTACGTGCATCGGAAATCTAGACCCTCTGGTGGGGCATAGCCGTTGTGCTAGTCTGTTGTGTTGTCCAACACCGCCAGGGACGAAAATTCTGAAATCTAGACCCTCTGGCGGGGCATAGCCGTTGTGCTAGCCTGTTGTGTTGTCCAGCACTGCCAGGGATGAAAATTCTGAAATCTAGACCCTCTGGTGGGGCATAGCCGTTGTGCTAGCCTGTTGTGTTGTCCAGCACCGCCAGGGACGAAAATTCTGAAATCTAGACCCTCTGGCGGGGCATAGCCGTTGTGCTAGCCTGTTGTGTTGTCCAGCACCGCCAGGGACGAAAATTCTGAAATCTAGACCCTCTGGCGGGGCATAACCGTTGTGCTAGCCTGTTGTGTTGTCCAGCACCGCCAGGGACGAAAATTCTGAAATCTAGACCCTCTGGCGGGGCATAGCCGTTGTGCTAGCCTGTTGTGTTGTCCTGACGAAAATTCTGAAATCTAGACCCTCTCGTGGGGCATAGCCGTCGTGCTAGCCTGTTGTGTTGTCCAGCACCGCCAGGGACGAAAATCCTGAAATCTAGACCCTCTGGTGGGGCATAGCCGTCGTGCTAGCCTGTTGTGTTGTCCAGCACCGCCAGGGACGAAAATCCTGAAATCTAGACCCTCTGGCGGGGCATAGCCGTTGTGCTAGCCTGTTGTGTTGTCCAGCACCGCCAGGAACGAAATCCTGAAATCTAGACCCTCTGGTGGGGCTTAGCCGTCATGCTAGCCTGTTGTGTTGTCCAGCACCGCCAGGGACGAAATTCTCGACTTAGGGCTAAGTTATATTCTGAAGTTCTGGTATACTCGAGTTTTACCATCCCTTTTGGCTCCTGATAGTCACCTGTATTCTTTCCATTTGAAGTATTTATTCATTTCTCTATCTAGTGTGTATAATTGCTTGATTTCAAAGTGAAATGTCATGTTTCGTGACTACTTGTACTTATGGTACCTCATTGAGCGTAAGCTCACCCCTTCCCGTTATTTTTTTGTTTTCCTTACAGGAAACAACACTTTTGAACCGTGATTTGGAAGAAAGGGTTGAGCTAGTGTAAATGTTCTTTTGTTACACACACTTTTGTAATCAAAGCCCTAATTTTACTTCGAACAAGTATTTCCCTTGACTTGTAAAGTTCCAACGTATGTATATAAGTAATTATTCTTGTTTTCCCCGTATAATTGTTGAGGAATGTATGCCTATGTGTTCTTGATTTGGTAAGCTCCGATTGTTGGGTTTCCTTGGGTTCGATCGCGCGTAAGTTAGGGTTTGTGTGATTCGACTTCGTAGTTCTGGCGAGAGCTGGGCAGGCAGTCCGCTGATACCCTAGGGTTCGCCCTAGGGAGAGGTGGGGCTGTCACAATTTGTGGTTGGAGACCAAATTTTTCTTAAGATTACTCCTCTAAAAACGAGTCTGATGGCAAGAAAAGGAAAGAAATTACAACTGAGATTTGTAAGACCTTATAAGATTCTTCAACGTGTAGGAAATGTGACTTATAAGTTGGAATTGCCACCAAATTTATCTCAAATCCATAACGTTTTTCACGTGTCCATGTTCAAGAAATATCATCCAGATCCGTCTTATGTTCTGCAATCGAAAAATATTGAAATCGACAAAGTACTAACCTATGAGGAGAAACCGATAAAACTTCTAGATCATAAGGTGAAAGAACTGAGGAATAAGTAAATTCCGTCGGTGAAAATTCTATGGAGAAACCACGGACTCGAGGAAGCAACTTGGGAGGTAGAAGAAGAAATTTGAGAAAAATATCCAAATCTATTCCCAAATCAAGGTATGAATTTTGTGGATGAAATTCTCTTAAGGGGGAGAGGATGTGAGGACTCATATTTTTATTTTTAAAATATTTATTTTTATAATTATTTACCCTAGTATTAGTTAATTATATTATCGTTACATGAATTTCTTTTAAATTTTGCCTTATCGTGCGCGAATCGAAAGTTCGCGTATTTCGCGTCGAAACGGCTAAATGGAGATTTGAAAAATTTATACTAGACTACTAAAAGTGAATAATTACAGTGTTAAAGGAATTACATTTGAGGATTAGTTCACAAGTGAATCAAACAAGAGAGAAAAGTGATAGTACGGGACACTATTCGAACACTATTTGCAGTTGACTTTGGCTAGCTTTTATTTCCTTTTTCCCTCCAATCTTCCAAGGGAAGCTTCACACCAACCAACACTCGCTCTCTTCTCTCCTTGCTCGGCCGAACCTCAAGAGGAAATGGGGGGGAAGACAATTCCATTTCTTTGGCTTTAAACTTGTTCCAAAACTTCATCTAATCTTCTAGTTCTTGGAGATTCATCTTGGCTTGAAGGAAGGCAACCCCTTGTGGTGTTCCTTTGAGAGTTTTTGGGTGAAAATTTCTGGTTTCTTCAAGGGTTCAAGAGGTAACCCTCATCTCCTCTAAATCTTCCATTTAGTCAAAGTTTAGTGGTTGATTTTGCATAGGTTTGAAACCCTAAGCAAGAAATAGACTAGAGGACTTGAGGTGTTTCATTTCTCGCTTTAATCTTTAGGCTAGCGGCCTTGAGGTGGATTATATGTGAGGACTCGTAAATTTTATTATTTTTAACTCTTAATTCTAGTTTATCTAATTATTTATTTGGCCAAATATTCTGAATATTATTTTCTAACCTTCTTAACCCTAATTACATTGAATTATGACTTGCTCATGTTTTTAAAGTGACTCGTTTCAAAAATTAATTTTTGAAAGCTCGTTAAGTGCGAATAGTAAAAGCGCGTTTGGGAATAATAATCGATTCGAGAGTACAATAAGTTTGGAAAATTGGAGACTTGTACATTTTCCCTAAAGTGGTTAATTTTAAGTTTAAATACTCAAGTGATAGTTAGTTGTACTATCGTTAAAAGAATTTCTTAGAGATTTTGCCTTATCGCGCGAAAATCGGAAGTTCGTGTTTTCGCGCGCGCGACTAATTGGAGGATTTTAGAAATTATTTCTAAACTATTAAGAGTGGATAATATGAGTATGAATATAAGTGCATTAGAGGTTTAGTGCACAAGTGAAACGAAATCGAGAGAAATCGAGCACAAAATGCGCGTGTACGCGCGCGAGGGAGAGTTGACTTTTGAGCACAAAAGCCACCAACCACCAAGCTTCCTTAAGAAGCTACACACACACTCTCTCTCCAAGCTTCAAGACAGCCGGCCAAGAGGAGTAGAAAAACACTCCAAAACTTTCCAAATTTCTTCCTCATTTCTTCATCCAAATCTTCACCAAATCACTCCAAATTTAACCGCACTTAGCTCATCACTTGGAGATCATATCAAGCTAAGAAAGGAGCTCATTTTCCATGGATTTTCTGAGCTTCAAAAGGGTTGAAATTCTGCTTGAACCATCAACCAAGGTATTTAGCGATCAACCTTGAAAATCTTCGTTCATGGAAATAGTATTACACGTATACGCTTGTATGATCATATGGGTAGCTTGGATTATGGTGAAATTTGTTGTGTGAGCTCTATGAATTCCCACTTTGACTTGTTGGACTGATTTGATGAGTTTTAATGTTGGTTTAGTGCTTAAATTAGTAGATCTAAGTGAGTTTATGAAGGAAAGATCAAAGGTAGCGAAAGGGAGAAATTTTCTGATTCTGCCCTTATGTTGTTCGTGGTCTTTAAGGTGAATTTTTGTGGATCTAACTGCTTAGTTTTGATTTTTATATGTTTTTGGAGTTGTGTAGAAAGTTTCATCAAAACATTCCATGATTTGGTTGGCCAAATGTTGAAATTGCGTAAGGTAGCAAACCTGGAAAATTTTCACGTCACTGCCCTGGCAGTGTTCTTGTTTCGACCATATCGTTTTGGTCCGTTGTCGAAATCGAGTGCCGTTTGCGGCACAGGAAACTAGACATTCTCTGATTTCTATTGGTATAAAATGAATGTTCTGGTACAGCCCGAGTGATCCGTACCAACCATTTGAACCTGACTGTCCTGTTTCACGTTCTCACAGAGAGCTCTGTTCTGCGTAGCAACTTTATGCTCCAATGTGAGCTCGTTTTGGACCTATTTTGAAAATTATTTCTTCAAATAAATTATAGCCTTATGAATCTAGTTTTCAACGCCACCAACCATGCTCAATTCCGAGTTGAATTGAGTGATTTGTGACCAAAGTTTGAAACTGACTCAGAGGTAGAAAAACCCTCTTTTGGCTAGTTAAAGCTTTAGCTTCGATTTGGGACTTGTTAATTCGCATTTCTTGGTGGTAATCACCTATCAAATTACACCTTGGATGTTTCTTCGACCCTTTCTTCATAAATGGATGATGTTTGAGAATTTTCATTGGCCAAATGTTTGGAAAAGGGAAAAACACAAATGCAAGGCAGATTGCCTTAGAAATTTTACAAATTTTATTGACTTTGTTCACTAGCTTCCCAAATGAAGTTTCCCATGAAATTTGGTAGAGGGATAGCCCTCATATGGTAGTATAATACTGCCAAATTTGGTGTCATTCCGAGTTCATTTCAATGCTCAAACAAGGTCCCAAATTTCATGACTTCAACCTGGAAAATTGTCTAAGTGTCTCAATTTTTCAGCAACTTTGAGCTACTATATCTTGGTGCTCAAAACTCCAATTCTTGTTCCGTTTGTTGGATTTAAACCTTGCTTGAAGCTCTATTTGAATTCCAAAATTCAATAGCTAGATCGAATTCTGTGATTTTTTCTGAGTTTCCAAAGTTGGCAAAAAACCAACCTCAAAACTGCCTTGCGAGCTTAGAACAGCAATTTTGAGCTAATGTTTGAATATCTTCCGTTAGGAATCATAGAAAAGTGTCTTCTATAAATTTTTAGTACTTTGGAAGAAGTTTCCAACGGTACCAAGTTTTCCAATTTCGGACCTACGAAGAGTGAGTTATGATTTTTGCAAGAATACTCCTTAAATCTGAAATTTTTGGAACTTAAGGAAATGGAGTTTTCAAATTCTCATTTCCTCCTCGATAACACTTGAACGTTTTTTCCGATTTCAAAAGTGAAATCCAGATTTCTCTTATGCTTTGAAACCATGCCTTTGAGCCTTGATGCCCGTGTAGGTTGACCTTTGCCTACCCGAACCATCTGGTGCTAGCCTTGGACGACGAGCATCGTCAGTTGGTGAATCTTAATCAGGATCTGCAGGCTGAGGTGGATGAGTTTAGACAGATGGTAGGAGTTCAGGGTGAGAGGATCGCCGAGTTTGAGGAGGTAATTGAGGGGGAGGTGGCTACTGCTGCCGTTGTTCGTGAGGAACTCTAGAGTACTAGGGTTCGACTTACTAGGTTAGGTCAGGAGATCCGTGATCGGGCTTCCGGGATCTTAGCAGATGCCATTAGGCTAGTGGACGAGAAGATGGATGTAGTCCAGACCTCTGATGAGGAGGAGGATCCTGAGGAGGAGATTCCACCCGGTAGTCCTACTGTGGACTAGGCCTTAGTGATTGACCCTCTTCTGACTCTTTTGACTCTTTTGACGGATGTAGCTAGGTTAGTTGGGGTGATGCGAATGCTGAGGCCATTGTATTTTGTATGACTGTGTGGTCTTCTTTTGAGATGCTTGTTTTACTTTAATCTTGCATGACTAAAAGTACTCTTATGGCACTACGTGCTATATTTTTGTGATTGCCCCTTTACTTGCTAATTGTATGAACTTGAAGTATTAATGAATGTAAATTATTGTTATTTCCAATGTTTTCCTGTTTGGTTCTTGTTTTTGAATTTTCTTGCATAATTGACTTATTTCTTGCACTAGGCACGTCTAGAATAATGGAAGGACTAAGAAGTGGTCGAGACCGTGGGCGAGAAACTAGACAGGCCCAACCTCAGGGGGAGGACCAGGGATTGGCAACCGGACCGACCCAGGGACAGGAAAATGTAGAGGGAAACAAGTGGCTACTGCCATTAATAGGATGACTGACATCCTATAACGCTTAGCGGATAGGCAAGGTCCTGGACCGCTCAACCAACTTGGGGGAGAGGATAGAGCCTTAGAGAGGTTCTTGAAGTTTAATCCCCCTAAGTTTACTTGTGAACCCGATCCTGAAGTATCAGAGAATTGGTTGGAGACAATGACTAATATATTTGCTGCCTTAGATTATACTGAGGATAGGCGAGTGAATTTTGCTGCATTCCAATTTGAAGGAGTAGCACGTGCTTGGTGGGATCTGATAAGAGGAAAATGGGAGAGAACCCAAACCCCTTGGACTTGGGAGAACTTCACAAGGGAATTGTAGACACCAAATTTTTAATCAATTTTTATTTAATTTTTATTTTTATTTGATAATTAGTATTTTTTATTAATCTCATGATTTTTGTTTTTAGATTTTTTTTAGCATTTTAGATACCAATTTTTAATTTAGCTTTATTTTTATTTTTATTTTTAATGATAATCTTTACTCATTAGCCGCCTAATTTTTATTTTTTGTATAAAATTTCCGGAAAAAGAAAATTGTTCACGAAAAATTGGCTTTAATTCTTTTAAATTCAATAAATGAAAATTTTTGCAAATTAACTTCAATTAGGAATTAACGTTTTTTAAATTAATTGAAAATTATAAAATTTTAACATATTATTTAATTTTATTGATTGGGTTTCATTTTCATTGAAAACCATTTTCTTATTTGTTTATTAATTAAGTTAAGTTAAAAAAAATATTCACGTACGCGTGCAATGCACGCGCTCTATTCATCATCTTCTTCATACCAGATTTACGGCTGCATTTGGTTTCATTTTTTGGACTCGATTCTTTTATTCCGTCTAAGCCTGGTACAAGGCCACATCACCTCTCCAAGAATTATCATGAATATTCCAGAAAACAAGGAATCAACGGCTCCAAAATGAGATCAAAATAAGCAGCTTCATCCCATCGTTGCTCCGAGGGTTCACAGAGTTGAGGTTCCTATAAAAAGGATCCAGAAAAGAAACGCAGGCCGGGAGGGAAGTGAGTGGCGGCTAGAGAAAGAACAACCAGAAAAGGTAAGAGTGACGGCGGGACAGTGAAAAGAAAAAGAGAAAGAAAGGAAGGAGGCCTTCGGGCAGCAAGGTGAAGGAAAAAGAAAAGAGAGCTTTCGTGGGTAAAAGGGAGGCTGAACCAAGAGGGAGAGCTTGTGCAGAGAGCAAAAGGAAAAGGCTACAGGAAAAAACCAGAGCTTTGAGAGGAAATCCCAGGTTTTGATGTTTCCTTGGTTCTCCTCGTGTTTTATCCATTCCAGTTGATACGGTTTTCTTTTTCTGTCTCAGTCATACATGACTATTTGTTTCTTCCATTGTCCATGCATTTGCTTGTTTATCTTTCTGTGGTTTCTGATGCTCTTGAGAAATCCGTTTGCATTTAAAAGCTTTAGGGTAATTGGATGTTCAATGATTAGATGGTTTGGCTAGAAAGGCATTGACTTTCGATGAATCTAACTTCAGTTTGCCGCAAGTTTCTTCCTTTTCTGCATTTCCGTGGTTAGCAACATGGTTGGATCTCCTGGAATGAGCAATATTATTTGGGTAATGTGATTAAAAATGGGCTGAAGCCATTGCATTGGGGTTTGCTTAGCGGCTCTATGGGTTCGTCTGAGTTTTTTCGCATGAGCAGATTTAGGTTGAATGGAATTTTGTGTGTGTGTGTGTAGATGTCGAATTGCTGTAATTTTGTTGTTTGAAATCAGAGATTGATGTTTGGTTCAGAATTTAGTTATAGCGAGGAGAAACTTGTGCATTTGCATTGAAAACCCAGAAAATTGGGAGAAAGTTTCATGCATTCTTATGTTTTGATGTTTTTTCTTCTCGTTTCATTGTTTGTTCGAGAATTCTCTCCTTTATTTGTGAGTTGAAGGGCCAAGCTGAACGCTTGGTAATCTTGTTTGAAGGCTGTATAACCTTATATGCTCGAACCGAAACTTAGAAACAAAGTCTGGTGTGTGAACAGATATCCGGATGGTGATGATGCAGTCGTAGAAAATTTACTTTCCAGATTTGCATGATTCTGTTTTCTGAACCTTTTTGTGATTAAATCCGAGAGTTTTTATGTTGAAGAGAAAGAAAAATATGTGGTAATCTTGTTGCTTTAAGTCAAGTCGGGTTTGATTGAAGTGTTAGTTGTGCATTTGAGATTGCAATCTGAAAGCTGCACTTGAGAATTAGGAATTGCAGAGAAGCTCTTGCTATATTTTTTACTTTCGGTCAATCTAGATTTTCTGCTTTAATCCTACAATCAAAATATAGTATTTGGTTTAGTTGATGATTGAGACTTGTGGTGCTTGTTTTTGACCCAAAATCTTGATTTTCTTTGGACTTGTTTGCGTGAGGAAATGGAAGAAAGCCACTGTCGAAAGTTGTAGAGAAGTTTGTCTCCAATTTTGTGTGTTCTGTCTTGCTGGATTTTGTGTTAAGTCTAAGAATTTTATGTTGAAAGATGAAGAATATGTAGTGATTTTGTTGCCTTGGGTCACTTTGGGTTTAGTTGATGATTCCGTGAGCTGCGTTTCACCATTGCGGCTGTCTTTGTGAGCTTGCTAAGTTCCCAGAATTGCAGAAAGGATTGCCTGCGTAATGTGTTAAAGAAAGCTTTGCAGCATGCATGAAAAATCTTCCAATAATTGCACTTTGGCCCCTAAGTCTCCCATAATGCTACTAAGGCTCAATTAATTGGATAATTTCATCAATTTGGCCCCCTTAACTTGTTGTTTTTCCTTTGGCATGCTTGATTTGATTTTGGAAAGAACATTCATGAAAATTTGGGATGAAATCTTAGGGTTTAATAGTTTTTGAGAAATTTATTATCTTAATTTGGATTTTTAGTAGAATTTTGGGTAACTTCGTTGTTTAATCGTAGTGAATTGACTTTCATTTAGTTTTTGTGAATTTTACCATTTGATAGATAGGTTTCACTCTAAGTCCTTGATTTCAATTAAGTTCCTTTTAGATCCTTAATATTTGCAACAATAGTGATTTTGATTCCTTAATTTCTTTAATTCTTTCAAATTGGGTCCTCACTTGTTTTAATTTGAAGAATAGGAGTTATTTAGTTTATTTGAATGCTTTAATTGATTCAATTTCGTGATTATTTCCTTTTCATGTAATTATTTTGTTAATTAAAGTGATGCCTTGACCCTTTCTATTATTTTGGAGGGTAAATAAGTAAATTCGTGTCACTAGGGCCCCAACTCAAAGGAGGTACATTCTATCCCTTAGTTTCACTTTATTTGACCCTATGTGCACTTATGTGACTTATGTGTTTAATCGCATGCCTTTTGAATGTTTTTTTTTTCATTTCATTTATTCGCTTTATTTGCTTTAATTTTTGTATATTTATTTTAATTCAATTTGTAATTATTTGGCAAGGCAATTAAATGCCAAAATTGTAATAGTTAGGTATTTATTTTACTTATTTATTTCCCCCCTTTTTAGATTGTAGTAGGGCTCCCCGAATGTAATAGTTAGGGCTTTATTCGCTTTACTTGTTTTATGTGCCTTGCATGTCTATGTGTTACGTGTTCACCGCTTTCTTAGGACTTTGCATCTAGATATCATGCTTATTTGCTACATGCTTATGTGAATTTATGTGTTTATTTGCTTTTTATTAGTTTTACATGATTTATTTAGTTATAAATGAATGCATGATGTCACCACACTAGTCCAACGCTAGTTGTGGCATCTTTTTCCGGTTTCTCACTAGTCCAACGCTAGTGAGAAAGTAGAAATATGGGCTAGTCCAATGCTAGACCCTTAGGAGCCCTTCGAGTTTTAGATCATAATTGCGTGATGAAATCACTTCATATCATGCATGTTTTTTTTCTTTTAGGGTTTTTATCACTGTGCATAACACCTTCCTTATATATGTACATCCATTATCCCATGTTCCCCCGTTTATATCCCTTATCCCATATCTTTTCCTCATAAGTATATTCCTTACCCTTTTGTATGAAAACATGACATTAGACTTGCATTTCATTTAGGGGAATAGAAATTAGGTTAGATCATTTGCTTGATTAGATTAGGGATAACCCCTTGAGTATGGGATATGGACGAGTTTGGCTTTTTAGCCTTAGCACGCTTGTATTCCCTCTATTAAAGGGAAAATTGAGTCACGAACATTAGTTTCCAGTACCCAACATGATGCATTCCTTTAGAACATGTATGTTTGTATAATTATGATTATTTTTATGATTATTATTCTTTTTTTTCTTTTGTTAGAATCTCATATTTTTGCACAATTCGTGACTTCTTCGAAAGTTTGCTTTTAGGCATCGCAATTAATGCGAATTGCATCAAATAATTTCGAAGAGATATTTTGACCCCCCGATACCCTCTTAGGTCTAGGGTTTGCATTCATATAGTACCTCCAAATGCGATAAATTTTTAGGTTAAAATAAGAAAATTTTTGACTAAATCACGCAACTAGCCTTGGCTAGGTTGAGAGGGTGCCTTGGATTTTTATCCTTGCCTTCCCTCTCTTCAAATGTGACTCCCGAATCGTTTTCTCTGATTTTTGTAGACTTAGGAGTCGTTTAAAAAGGGTTTCTATTTTTTCTTTAAAAAATTCATTTTAGGTGACTTGGTACACCTCAACTCAATACCAAGTGGCGACTCCAATTTTTTATTTAAAAAACCCTTTTTAAACTATTATTTTGGGTTAAATCGTCGCATTTTCAAAGTCCCATTTAGATCCATTTTGTTTTCCTTATTTATTTTCTAACAAAAAAAAAACACATTTTTTCAATCAAAATTAAACCAAAAAATTCATTTATTTTTCTTATTTTTCAAAAATGGGACGCGACAGGAATTTAATGAGAAATTTCTTCCGCCCTTAATCCAAGAAAAGAGGGAGGATGAATTTATTAAATTGAAACAAGAGACCCTTAGTGTAGCAGAGTATGAAGGGAAATTCACTAAACTTTCCAAGTACGCTCTTGAATTGGTGATAAATGAGTGAAAAACGGATAAGGCGATTTATACAAGGGTTTAATGTGGAAATCCAGGAAGGTTTTGCCACAACCCAAATCTCTACATTCACTGAGGTTTTAGAGAAAGTACAAAGGGTCGAAAGTGCAATAACGCAAGTGAGAGACTTTCACAATAGGAAGAGGAACTTTTCTAGTCGTACTTCTGGGCAGACTAGTAAGAATGTTCAACCTTCCAAGACTGGAAGAGGAATGGGGGGAATAAGGACTGCTGGAGTTTCAAGGGGGCTTTATCTAGAGGAGGTCGTAGTGGGCCAACCCAAACTAAGGGAGTGCCTTCTACTGGTTCAGCCGTAACCCCTCAAATCACTTGTGGGTATTGTGGAAAATCGAATCACTCTGAGAATGATTGTTGGAGGAAATTTGGGAAGCACTTGGCGTGTGGTAGTATGTAACATTAACTCGTGAACTGTCCAAACAAAATGAAGATGGGACGTAACCCTCAGAGACCCGAAAAGTCAACCTCTAAGCAGACCAGTGTCGGAGGAAGTCGACCGAAAGTGCCGGTTAGGGTTTATGCACTCGAATATCAACAGGTTCCTGAGGCGATTGAGGTGGTTGAAGGTACAATTCCAATTTTCACCGTTTAGCTAGGGTTTTAATTGATCCAGGTGCGACGCACTCTTTTATAAACCCTAAATTCATGAATGGGATAGATTTGAAACCAATTAAGTTACTATATGACTTGGAGGTTAGAACACCTACTGGAGATCAAAATCTAATCGCAAACTTAATGTATAGAGATTATAAAATTTGGGTTGGAGAACGGAAATTGTTGGCCGATTTGATAGGTTGGCGATTAAAGGATATGATGCGATCCTAGAAATGGATTGGCTAACCCTTTCTAATGCCCAATTGAACTGCAAAACAAAGATAGTAGAATTGTACGTTCCGGGAGAGGCAACCTTGAAATTGGACGTACGGGGTAGATTAGTTTCATCTGCACTTATTTCAGGAATCTGAGTTAGGAAAATGTTAAGTAAAGGAGTTCAGGGATATTTGGCTTTTCTAATCAACACCCCTAGTGATAAGGTGAGATTGGAGGACATGCCTGTGGTTAAAGATTATCCGGATGTTTTTCCTGAGGAACTAGAGTTTTTACCCCCGGAAAGAGAAATAGCCTTTAAGATTGATGTGACTCCGGGAGTAGCATCTATCTCTAAGACGCCATATCGGATGGTTCCAGCAGAATTGAAGGAATTGAAATTATAATTGCAGGACTTGATGGAATGGAGTTTTATAAGGGAAAGTAATTCACCTTGGGGAACCCCAATCTTATTTGTTAAGAAGAAAGATGGGAGTTTAAAGTTATGCATAGACTACCGAGGTTTGAATGATGTTACCATCAAGAATAAGTACCCGTTGCCCCACATTGATGAATTGTTCGACCAATTGCAGGGAGCGGTAGTATTCTCGAAGTTGGATTTGAGACAGGGTTGCTATCAATTGAGGATTTTGGAGAAAAATATACTTAAGACTGCTTTTAACTTGAGGTATGGACACTTTGAGTTTGCAGTAATGCCATTTGAATTGACGAATGCCCCTGCTGCTTTCATGGATCTAATGCACAGAGTTTTTAAGCCTTATTTGAATCAATTTGTCGTAGTATTCATTGATGATATATTAGTGTACTCTAAAAGTGTGGAGGATCATGAACAACACTTGAAAATTGTTTTGCAGACCCTGAGGAAACACCAATTGTATGCCAAGTTTAGTAAGTGTGAATTTTGGTTGAAAGAAATGACTTTCTTGGGGCACATAATTTCTAAGGATGGGATTAAAATAGATCCAACCAAAGTTGAAACTGTTTCAAAGTGGAAACAACCGGAAAACCCTACTGAGTTTTGAAATTTCATAGGACTAGCAGGGTATTATCGGAGATTTATCCAAAATTTTTCTAGAATTGCTGGACCCATGACTGAGTTGACCAAGAAAAATGGGAAGTTTATTTGGAGTTCTAAGTGTGAAGAGAGTTTCCACGAGTTGAAAAGACGTTTGACAAGAACGCCTGTGTTAGCCCTACCAAATAGGAAGGATAGTTTCGTGGTCTACACAGATGCATCTAAAGAAGGTTTGGGATGTGTTTTAATGCAAAACGTCAAAGTAATAGTTTATACCTCTAGAAAATTGAAACAGCATGAAGGAAATTATCCGACTCATGATTTGGAATTAGCAGCTGTAATATTTGCTTTGAAAAAATGGAGACATTACCTGTATGGAGTGATATTTGAGGTTTTTACGGATCATAAAAGCCTTAAATATTTGTTTTCTCAAAAGGAGTTGAATTTGAGGCAGCGTAGATGGATGAAATTTTTGGAAGACTATGATTGCACGATAAAGTACCATCCAGGGAAAGCCAATGTAGTGGCCGATACTTTGAGTCGTCAAGTACAAGTGGCCGGATTGATGATTAAGGAATTACATTTGTTGGAGGAAATTAGTTATTGGAATCCTAGACTTGAGCCGAGAAGAGTAATTTTGGAAAATATTGTAGTGAATTCCATTTTGTTGGAACGTATCAAGGAATCTCAAAAAAAGAACCCTGAAGTGCAAAAATGGTTGGAAAAAACCAAAAAGGGAGAAAAGTCGAATTTTAATTTGAGATCAAATGGTATATTGAGGATTCGAAATCGAATAGTGGTGCCAAAAGATGAAGGGTTTAAAAAGGAAATTTTGGAAGAAACACACCGATCGAAATTTACGGTACACCCAAGAGGGAATAAAATGTACTAAAACCTGAAGAAATTGTATTGGTGGGAGAACATGAAAAAAGAAATTGCTCAATTTGTCCAAACTTGTTTGACTTGTCAACAAGTAAAAGCTGAACATTAGAAACCAACGGGACTTTTGCAACCCTTGGAAATACCTGAGTGGAAGTAGGAGAATATCACTATGGATTTTGTATTAGGGTTACCAAGGACACAAAGAGGTCATGATGCTATTTGGGTGATAGTGGATAGATTGACCAAATCGACTCATTTTCTACCGATCAACATGAAGTCCCCATTGGAGAAATTAGTTAAGTTGTACTTGAATGAGATTATCAGATTACATGGGATACTTGTGAGTATAGTGTCTGATAGAGATCCAAAATTTGTTTCGAGATTCTGGCAAAAGATGCAAGAGGTGCTAGAAACTAAATTGAATTTTAGTACCACGTACTATCCCCAGACTGATGGACAGTCGGAAAGGACAATTCAAACTCTTGAGAACATGTTGAGAACTTGTGTTCTGGATTTTGGGAAAAGTTGGAGTAAATTTTTGACATTGGTGGAGTTTGCCTATAATAATAGTTTTCACTCTTCTATTCAAATGGCCCCATATGAAGCACTGTATGGTCGGAAGTGTAGATCACCGATTTGTTGGGATGAAGTTGGTGAACGTAAGATCGTAGATCCGACTACCATACCTTGGATTTAGGAAACTAATGAGAAAGTAAAGTTGGTACGTCGAAAGATCCAAACCGCTCAAAGTCGTCAGAAGAGTTACGCAGATAATCGGAGGAAGGACTTAGAATTTGCGATTGGAGATCAAATAGTCCTTAACATTACACCTCTAAAGGCAAGTTTGATGTCTGGGAAAGGAAAGAAATTACAACCGAAATTTGTAGGGCCTTACAAGGTTATCCAACGTGTAAGAAATGTGGCCTATAAGTTGGAATTGCCATCGAGTTTATCTCGAATTCATAATGTGTTTCATGTATCTATGCTTAAGAAGTACCATCCAAACCCTTCCCACATTCTGGAACCGGAAAGTATTGAGATTGATGAGACCTTAACCTATGAGGAAAAACTGATGGAGCTTCTGGATAGGAAAGCGAAGGAGTTACGAAATAAGCAGATACCATTGGTAAAAGTTCTTTGGAGAAATCATGGAATAGAGGAAGTAACTTGGGAGATTGAAGAAGCAATTCGAGAAAAGTATCCAGACTTGTTCGCCAATCAAGGTAAATTTCGAGGATGAAATTTTCTTAAGGGGGAAAGAATGTGAGGTCTCGTAAATTTTATTATTTTTAACTCTTAATTCTAGCATATCTAATTATTTATTTGGCCAAATATTCCGAATATTATTTTCTAGCTTTCTCAACCCTAATTACATTGAATTATGACTTGCCAATGTTTTTAAAGTGACTCGTTTCAAAATTAATTTTTGAAAGTTCGTTAAGTGCGAATAGTGAAAGCGCGTTTGGGAATAATAATCGATTCGAGAGTATAATAAGTTTGGAAAATTGGAGACTTGTACATTTGCCCTAAAGTGGTTAATTTTAAGTTTAAATACTCAAGTGATAGTTAGTTGTACTATCGCTATAAGAATTTCATAGAGATTTTGCCTTATCGCGCGCAAATCGGAAGTTCGTGTTTTCGCGAGCGCGACTAATTGGAGGATTTTAGAAATTATTTCTAGACTATTAAGAGTGGATAATATGAGTATGAATATAAGTGCATTAGAGGTTTAGTACACAAGTGAAACGAACTCGAGAGAAATCGAGCACAAAACGACTGCGCAAGTTGACTTTTGAGCACAAAAGCCACCAACCACCAAGCTTCCTTAAGAAGCTACACACTCTCTCTCTCCAAGCTTCAAGACAGCCGGCCAAGAGGAGTAGAAAACACTCCAAAACGTTCCAAATTTCTTCCTCATTTCTTCATTCAAATCTTCACCAAATCACTCCAAAATTTAACCGTACTTAGCTCATCACTTGGAGATCATATCAAGCTAAGAAAGGAGCTCATTTTCCATGGATTTTCTGAGCTTCAAGAGGGCTGAAATTCTGCTTGAACCATCAACCAAGGTATTTAGCGATCAACCTTGAAAATCTTCGTTCATGGAAGTAGTATTACACGTATACGCTTGTATGATCATATGGGTAGCTTGGATTATGGTGAAATTTGTTGTGTGAGCTCTATGAATTTCCACTTTGACTTGTTGGACTGATTTGATGAGTTTTAATGTTGGTTTAGTGCTTAAATTAGTAGATCTAAGTGAGTTTATGAAGGAAAGATCAAAGGTAGCGAAAGGGAGAAATTTTCTGATTCTGCCCTTATGTTGTTCGTGGTCTTTAAGGTGAATTTTGTGGATCTAACGGCTTAGTTGTGATTTTTATATGTTTTTGGAGTTGTGTAGAAAGTTTCATCAAAATATTCCATGATTTGGTTGGCCAAATGTTGAAATTTCGTAAGGTAGCAAACCTGGAAAATTTTCACGTCACTGCCCTGGCAGTGTTCTTGTTTCGACCATATCGTTTTGGTCCGTTGTCGAAATCGAGTGCCGTTTGCGGCACTGGAAACTAGACATTCTCAGATTACTATTGGTATAAAATGAATGTTCTGGTACAGCCCAAGTGATCTGTACCAACCATTTGAACCTGACTGTCCTGTTTCACGTTCTCATAGAGAGCTCTATTCTGAGTAGCAACTTTATGCTCCAATGTGAGCTAGTTTTGGACCTATTTTGAAAATGATTTCTTCTAAGACATTGTAGCCCTATGAATCTAGTTTTCAACGCCACCAACCATGCTCAATTCTGAGTTGAATTGAGTGATTTGTGACCAACGTTTGAAACTGACTCAGAGGTAGAAAACCCTCTTTTGGCTAGTTAAAGCTTTAGCTTCGATTTGGGACTTGTTAATTCGAATTTCTTGGTGGTAATCACCTACCAATTTACACCTTGGATGTTTCTTAGACCTTGTCTTAATAAATGGATGATGTTTGAGAATTTCATTGGCCAAATGTTTGGAAAAGGGAAAAACAAAAATGCAAGGCAGATTACCTTAGAAATTTTGCAAACTTTATTGACTTTGTTCACTAGTTTCCCAAATGGATTTTCCCATCAAATTTGGTAGAGGGATAGCCCTGATATGGTAGTATAATACTACCAAATTTGGTATCATTCTGAGTTCATTTCGATGCTCAAACAAGGTCCCAAAGTTCATGACTTCAACCTGGAAAATTGCTAAGTGTCTTAATTTTTCAGCAACTTTGAGTTACTATATCTTCGTGCTCAAAACTCCAATTCTTGTTCCGTTTGTTGGATTTTAAACCTTGCTTGTAACTCTAATTGAATTCCAAAATTCAAAGGTTAGATCGAATTTTGTGAGTTTTACTGATTTTCCAAAGTTGGCGAAAAACCAATCTCAAAACTGCCTTGCGAGCTTAGAACAGCAATTTGAGCTAATTTTTGAATATCTTCTGTTAGGAATCATAGAAAAGTGTCTTCTAGAAATTTTTAGTACTTTGGAATAAGTTTCCAACAGTACCAAGTTTTCCAATTTTGGACCTACGAAGAGTGAGTTATGATGTTTGCAAGAACACTCCTTAAATCTGAAATTTTTGAAACTTAAGGAAATGGAGTTTTCAAATTCTCCTTTCCTCCTCGATAACACTTGAACGTTTTACACCCGATTTCAAAGGTGAAATCCTGATTTCTCTTATGCTTTGAAACCATGCCTTTGAGCCTTGATTTAAGTATAAATCGGGCCCATTTTCATGAGAATTTTCTTAGATTGTAGAAGTGTACGATTTTCTTCAATAATTAGGGTTAAATGATGGATTACTATTTAATTACTCAGGCACCCACGAGAACCTTCAAGAGAATCCAACGGTGAACGCTTGAACCTCTAGTGACGTTCTACTTGAATTCCTCGGTGAGTGTCAAGTGCATCTCTACTTGAACTCCTGTGAACTTGATACATGCTTTATTTGATATTCTTGACTTAAGATTTTGAAAATTGGAGTCGAGTGTGTACTTTATCGCACTCGGTCTCATTTGAAATGAATAATTCATGTTTGAAATGTTGGAATATATCAAATACTTGAAATTATCGAATGCCTGAATATATCAAATGTTTGAATGACATGAATTTATATGCTATGACTACATACGTCATTGGAGTGAATCTCCTCGACAAACACATGTTACATGGGGGACGCCCAAACTCATCGGGCGACCTTGGGACTCGAGCCAGCAAGAGATTGGTCGGGAACCTCGGTAAGCCATGAGAATCACATGATAAGCTTGACCTATTGGAGAGGTATCGCTTGGTATACTCGTGGAGTATCGCCTTACAAATGTCGTTCGGGTCTGGTGCGGTGTAAGGTGGACGGATGAGAAGTAAGTGGAAATCTACGGATTTGAAATACCGACCCGGTTGACGGAGGGTCATCGCGGGAAGGTATACGAATGACCTTGGCGAAACAAGTGGAACTTAGCTTCTGAGAGCTACCATATCCGTGAATTGTTTCTATTTACATTTCATTGAAATTGTTTGCTTCTCGCACTTTATCAATTGACTTATTATTTGGACTTGTTACTTGGACTATGTGCTTGCATGTGTGTTCTTGGCCTCACGAGCGTTTTTGCTCACCCTTTAGATTTGTTTTCCTTAACAGGAATGGACCGGAGTGAACCTGAGAAAAACCCCTTTTGGTTGTATTTTTGTATCAGGGTTTTGAATGTACTTGGTTGGATTCGAGATTGTTGTATAAATTGGGATTGGATGTAACTTTTGGGGATCGAATGTAATATTTGGATGAATGATGCATTTTGTACTCATGGTGTACGATTAAATATGGGTTTTGGAAGTGACTTTCTTATTTAGACTTGTATTGTTGGATATTTATAGTTAAATTTGAATTGTTTTGCCTTGAGTCCTAGTGAGAGTTGGGCAGGCGTCCCACAGATACCCTTTGGTTCGTCTTAGGGAGAAGTGGAGGCGTTACAATTGATATCAGAGCACTAGGTTAGAGATCTATATGGGAGACCTACTAGATACTCTACCTTTAAGACTTGAGATAGAATGACTTAGTGAGATATCAAGTGATACTTGGGCAAGTTAGTGGTTAAGTTAGGCATGCCGTAAGCGACATTCATGCGAGTTATTGATTAAGTTTCTAACCCGAAAAGTGTGATTGTTTTGCGGGGATGGAAAATGGAAATGGAGACCCAGCAGCTAATGGGAATGGCCATGCGAATGGTCATGCTAATGGTAACGGTCACGTAGAGTCTCTTAGACCCATTTACTACCGAACTCTTGGTGGAGGAGTTCGAGCGCGTTATACACCCGCTACTAGGTATCCCCGATACCCGTGTAAGTTGACCTTTACCTACTCGAACCATCTGGTGCTAGCCTTAGACGACGAGAGTCGTCAGTTGGTGAATTTTAACCGAGTTTTGCAGGCTGAGGTGGATGAGTTTAGACAGATGGTAGGAGTTCAGGGTGAGAGGATCGCCGAACTTGAGGAGGTGATTGAGGGTGAGGTGGCTACTACTGCCGTTGTTCGTGAGGAGCTCCAGAGTACTAGGGCTCGACTTACTAGGTTAGGTCAGGAGATCCGTGAACGGGCTTCCGGCATCTTAGCAGATGCCATTAGGCTAGTGGACGAGAAGATGGATGTAGTCCAGACCTCTGATGAGGAGGAGGATCCTGAGGAGGAGATTCCACCCGGTAGTCCTACTGTGGATTAGGCCTCAGTGATTGACCCTTTTTTGACTCTTTTGACTCTTTTGACGGATATAGCTAGGTTAGTTGGGGTGATGCGAATGCTGAGACCATTGTATTTTGTATGACTGTGTCACCTTCTTTTGAGGCGCTTGTTTTATTTTAGTCTTGCATGACTAAAAGTACTCTTATGACACTACGTGCTATATTTTTGTGATTGCCCCTTTACTTGCTAATTGTATGAACTTGAAGTATTAATGAATGTAAATTATTGTTATTTCCATTGTTTTCCTACTTGGTTCTTGTTTTTGAATTTTCTTGCATAATTGACATATTTCTTGCACTAGGCACGTTTAGAATAATGGAAGGACTAAGAAGTGGTTGAGACCATGGGCGAGGAACTAGACAGGCCCAACCTCAGAGAGATGACCAGGGATCGGCAATCGGACCGACCCAAGGACAGGAAAATGTAGAGAGAAATCAAGTGGCTACTGTCATTAATAGGATGACTGACATCCTAGAACGCTTAGCGGATAGGCAAAGTCCTGGACCGCTCAACCAACCTGGGGGTGAGAATAGAGCCTTAGAGAGGTTCTTGAAGTTTAATCCGCCTAAGTTTACTGGTGAACCCGATCCTGAAGTAGCAGAGAATTGGTTGGAGAGAATGACTAATATATTTGCTGCCTTAGATTATACTGAAGATAGGCGAGTGAATTTTGCTGCATTCCAATTTGAAAGACTAGCACATGCTTGGTGGGATCTGATAAGAGGAAAATGGGAGAGAACCTAAACCCCTTGGACTTGGGAGAACTTCACAAGGGAATTTAATGAGAAATTTCTTTCGCCCTTAATCCAAGAAAAGAGGGAGGTTGAATTCATTAAGTTGAAACAAGGGACCCTTAGTGTAGCAAAGTATGAAGGGAAATTCACTAAACTTTTCAAGTACGCCCCTGAATTGTGATAAATGAACGAAACGGATAAGGCGATTTATACAAGGGATTAATGTGGAAATCCAGGAGGATTTGGCCGCAGTCAAAATGTGAGAACCCGAAAATTTTCACATTTTATTATTTTATTTCTGTGCTTATATTTTATACTGTCCTTTGAAAATATTAAATGTTTTGTACATTTTACAAGTAAGTACAATTTTTAAATCATTTTGCTAGTACAAGTTAGTGTACATGACTTGAAGTGCATTTGTTCGATGTGGGGCCCGCTAGTGCGATATAATTTTGCCGATTAGGTGATGAAATACTAAGTGATATTATTCTACATGGTGTTAGAAGATAATTGGAGGTTAGTTAGCTACTTGAATCATTGGAAGGAAGGAGATAAGCTTAGAAACTTCAAGAGGCCACATGTCATGATTTGATTGGAAGTTGGACTTTGACCAACAAGATTAACTTTCTTCAAACCAAAATTTGACCAATTTTCCTTCCATTTTTTCTTGTCTTGGCCGAACCATTGGAGGAGAAAACAAGAGAGAGAGCTCTTCAATTCCTAGCTTCAATCCTTGCCCAAATCTTGTGATTTAACCAACCAAATTGAAAACTACACCATACAAGTGCTAGCTAAGAGAAATTGAAGGCCTTGGTGGAGTTGTTTTGGGAGGAGGAAGTCTAAGCTACCAACTTTCTTTGAGGTTTCAAGGTAAGATTGCTAAGAACACCCTTCTTTGGTTCCAATAGATGATAATTAGTGGCCTATGGTGGCTTGCTAACATGATTAATGGATGATTTTGTGGATTAATGGAGAGTTGGTTAAATTTCTGATTTATTGGGAATTTTCTGCCCTAATCTGACCAGTGTTGTTCGGCCATGATGGAGGCCGAATTGGACTTAGCTCAAAACATGAAAGTTGTAGAAAATTGAGTGTAGGTTATGCCTGTAAAATTTCAGCTCAATCGGAACACTGTAGCCTGTGAAATGACTATTTTACCCCTGCTGCCCTGTTTCTGTCCGGAAATGATAATCAGCCCCTGTATTTGGCTCTTTTGGCTGGGAAGATTACTGAATTAGCTTTTGATGCCTTCTTAAGAATTGTAGCCCTGTATCTTAGCTTTAATATGGCTTTGGAATCAACCGAATTGGAGTTGTGTGTGCTGAGTTATGATGGAATATTTGGGCCTGGTTTTGGATGGTTGTAAAGTTTCAATTGGTTGCATTTTAAGGGTGTTTGATAGCTTATGGTTGGTATTTGCAATTATGATTGAATGGTATGATTTGTGGTTGGTTGTAGGATGGAAAAGTAAGGAAAAACAAGGGGAAATGCTGTCCGTTTATTTTCTTGAACTTGAGTGAATGGAAATGAGATTGGAATGTAGTTTTGTGATGCATTAGACTTACTTGGCTTACTTGGCTTAGAGTAACTTAGTTTCACTTGAGTAGTGTTAGGTGAGCCATTTTACTTGCAATTGTACATTTCCATTTGTACCATAATGTTTGGTTCCAATTGTCGAGTTTTGAACTTCAAATACGTGTTCATTTTCGTTCCGAAACAAAAGGAGTGGCCTAGGGTTTCTCGGTCACAAAACCTAATTTTAACGCGCAAGGTTTTAAAGTGTGAATTCAAGGTATTTAATTACCTTTCTCATATGATTTTTAACCAAGATACTTGTTATACATTAATTCTTTGTAAATGTGTTAGTTTTGAGCCAAAAACACGTTTTACGAAAAATGAGGAAAAACTACTGTTCACTATCCGGCCGTGTATCCGACCAAGTTCTGGCCATATTCTGAAGTGGCAACTGTTTCCAAATTTTTCCGATTTAATTTTCTAAAACCTTTTGAGCTTAGTTTTCATGTTTGGTTTGGAAAACCTTTAGTTACTCATTTCCTTTGATCAAAATGTACTCTTTCCACTTCTAAAATCATACTTTTACTTTGTATTAGTTTTATTCGGATTTCTTTGACTCACCCACATATTTTGATGATAGAACCATAATGTATTCTCTTGATTACTCTTAGGGTTTCTTGGAGACTAGGGTTGAGATCCGGAGGGATACTTTGGACGTAATTTTGCTTAATTAGGTGAGTGTTCTATATACGATTTGTTTTAATGACTATGTGAATTGTTGTGACTATTTGGATTGTTGCCTTGTTATGTGATTGAGGTACGCTATATTTCCATTGACTACGTGGCTTGTTATAGTTATTTGAACTCTTAAATGTTTCAATGAATACTCAAAACGACTTTTCTAGGCGAGTGTGTACTTTATCGCACTCGACCTAAATGAACGTGAAATTTTCAATGATTGAATGATTAAATGTTACTTGTGCATGAATGTAAGCCTTCGGGCTGAACTGGGCCCTTGCCCTTGGTTATTGGTCGACTCGAGCCAGAAGCGGACTCGGTCGGGCGATTAGTGACCCTGGGTGAATGTGAATGTTGGTATACTCGAGTATTACCACGTGGTTTGGGAAGGACTGACCAGTGCGCTGGCCAGAAGGGGAAGAACGAAATGAACGAATGAATGGCAAGAATGACGGAGGGATTTTCAATGACAAATGAAATTTTTCTAAATGATTGAAGGAATGGATGGTCGATGAACGAACGAATGAACGAATGACTCCGTATCCTTTTAATGAATGTGTTACTCTCGCTTTATATTGTAAATGTTATCTGGATTACTTGTTGTTACGTGCTTATGTCCTTGTTTAATTGCTTAGTTGAGTATATAGAACCTCGCTGGGCTTTTAGCTCATTCCACGTCTTTTGTTTTCCTTAACAGGGGTTGCGAACAAGGGCGAGAGACCTGTATAGTATAGTTTAGCCTTTTGTATTGTTTTGGCTTTTGATCTCGTTCTAGTGCTTGATTAGGGTTGGAATGTACTAAGAATTTAAAGCTTGTGTATATATTTGGGACTATGTAATTGGTTGAGTTTGGGATAAATGTAAGTATATGTTTCAAGTCTGGGTTTCGTTTCCGCTTATTCTCGAGGCTTTATTTTACTTTCTTTGATGTGAGTGAACGAGTCCTGGCGAGAGCTGGGCAGGCGGTCCGCCGAACCCTTTGGTTCGCCTTAGGGGAAGGTGGGGCTGTCACACAAAATCTCTACATTCAATAAGGCTTTAGAGAAAGAACAAAGGGCCGAATGTGCAAGAACGCAAGTGAGAAACTTTCACAATAGGAAGAGGAACTTTTCTAGTCGTACTTCTGGGCAGACTAGTAAGAATGTTCAGCCTTCCAAGACTGGAAGAGGAATGGGAGGAATAAGGACTGCTGGAGTTTCAAGGGGTGATTTATCTAGAGGAGGTCGTAGTGGGCCAACCCAAGATAAGGGAGTGTCTTCTACTGGTTCAGCCGTAACCCCTCAAGTCACTTGTGGGTATTGTGAAAAATCCAATTATTCTGAGAATGATTGTTGGAGGAAATCTGGGAAGTACTTGGCATGTGGTAGTACGGAGCATTAACTCGCGAACTGTCCAAACAAAATGAAGATGGGAGGTAACCCTCAGAAACCCGAAAAGTCAACCTCTAAACAGACCAGTGCCGGAGAAAGTCGACCGAAAGTGCCGGTTTGGGTTTATAGACTGGACTATCAACATGTTCCTGAGGCGACTGAGATGGTTGAAGGTACAATTTCAATTTTTCACCGTTTAGCTAGGGTTTTAATTGATCCAGGTGCGACGCACTCTTTTGTAAACCCTAAATTCATGAATGGGATAAATTTGAAACCAATTGAGTTACCATATGACTTGGAGGTTAGAACACTTACTGGAGATCAATGTCTAATCGCTAACTTAATGTATAGAGATTGTGAAATTTGGATTGGAGAACGGAAATTGTTGGCCGATTTGGTAGGTTTGGCGATTAAAGGATATGATGCGATCCTAGGAATGGATTGGCTAGCCCGTTATAATGCCTAATTGAACTGCAAAACAAAGATAGTAGAATTGTACGTTTCGGGAGAGGCAACCTTGAAATTGGACGTACGGGGTATATTAGTTTCATTTGCACTTATTTCAGGAATCCGAGTTAGGAAAATGTTAAGTAAAGGAGTTCAGGGATATTTGGCTTTTCTAATCAACACCCCTAGTGATAAGGTGAGATTGGAGGACATGCTTGTGGTAAAAGATTATCCGGATGTTTTTCCTGAGGAACTAGAGTCTTTACCCCCGAAAAGAAAAATAGCCTTTAAGATTGATGTGACTCCGGGAGTAGCATCTATCTCTAAGACGCCATATCGGATGGTTCCAGCGGAATTGAAAGAATTGAAATTATAATTGTAGGACTTGATGGAATGGAGTTTTATAAGGGAAAGTAATTCACCTTGGGGAGCCCCAATCTTATTTGTTAAGAAGAAATATGGGAGTTTAAGGTTATGCATAGACTACCGAGGCTTGAATGATATTACCATCAAGAATAAGTACCCGTTGCCCCACATTGACGAATTGTTCGACCAATTGCAAGGAGCAATAGTATTCTCGAAGTTGGATTTGAGACAGGATTGCTATCGATTGAGGATTTTGGAGAAAGATATACTCAAGACTGCTTTTAACTTGAGGTATGGACACTTTGAATTTGCAGTAATGCCATTTGGATTGACGAATGACCCTGCTGCTTTAATGGATCTAATGCATAGAGTTTTTAAGGCTTATTTGGATGAATTTGTGATAGTATTTATTGATGATATATTGGTGTAGTCTAAAAGTGTGGAGGATCATGAAAAACACTTGAGAATTGTTTTGCAGACCCTGAGGAAACACCAATTGTATGCCAAGTTTAGTAACTGTGAATTTTGGATGAAAGAAGTGACTTGCTTGGGGCACATAATTTCTAAGGATAGGATTAAAGTGGATCCAGCCAAAATTGAAACTGTTTCAAAGTAGAAACAACTGGAAAACTCTACTGAGATTCGAAATTTCATAGGACTAGATGGGTATTATCGGAGATTTATCCAAGATTTTTCTAGAATTGCTGGACCCATGATTGAGTTGACCAAGAAAAATGGGAAGTTTATTTGGAGTTCTAAATGTGAAGAGAGTTTCCACGAGTTGAAAAGACGTTTGACAAGAGCGCTTGTGCTAGCCCTACCAAATGGGAAGGATAGTTTCGTGGTCTACACAGATGCATCTAAAAAAGGTTTGGGATGTGTTTTAATGCAAAATGGCAAAATAATAGCTTATGCCTCTAGGAAATTGAAACCGCATGAAGGAAATTATCCGACTCATTATTTGGAGTTAGCAGCTGTAGTATTTGTTTTGAAAAAATGGAGACATTACCTGTATGGAGTGATATTTGAGGTTTTTATGGATCACAAAAGGTTTAAGTATTTGTTTTCTTAAAAGGAGTTAAATTTGAGGCAGCGTAGATGGATGGAGTTTTTGGAAAACTATGTTTGCACGATAAAGTACCATCCAGGGAAGGCCAATGTAGTGGCCGATGCTTTGAGTCGTCAAGTACAAGTGGTCGGATTGATGATTAAGGAATTACATTTGTTGGAGGAAATTAGTTATTGGAATCCTAAACTTGAACCGAGAAGATTAATTTTGGGAAATATTGTAGTGAATTCCATTTTGTTGGAACGTATTAAGGAATCTCAAGAAAAGGACCCTGAAGTGCAAAAATGGTTGGAAAAAGTCAAAAAGGGAGAAAAGTCGAACTTTAATTTGGGATCAAATGGTATATTGAGCTTTCGAAATCGAATAGTGGTGCCAAAAGATAAAGCGCTTAAAAAGGAAATTTTGGAAGAGGCACACCGATCGAAATTTACGGTACACCCAGGAGGGAATAAAATGTACCAAAACTTGAAAAAATTGTATTGGTGGGAGAACATAAAAAAAGAAATTGCTTAATTTGTCCAAACTTGTTTGACTTGTCAACAATTAAAAGCTGAACATCAGAAACCATTGGAACTTTTGCAACTCTTGGAAATACCTGAGTGGAAGTGGGAGAATATCACTATGGATTTTGTATCAGGATTGCCAAGGACAGAAAGAGGCCATGATGCTATTTGAGTGATAGTGGATAGACTGACCAAATCGGCTCATTTTCTACCGATCAACATGAAGTACCCATTGGAGAAATTAGCCAAGTTGTACTTGGATGAGATTATCAGATTACATGGGATACCTGTGAGTATAGTGTCTGATAGAGATCCAAGATTTGTTTCGAGATTCTAGCAAAAGATGCAAGAGGTGTTAGGAACTAAATTGAATTTTAGTACCATGTACCATCCCCAGACTGATGGACAGTCGGAAAGGACAATTCAAACTCTTGAGGACATGTTGAGGACTTGTGTTCTGGATTTTGGGGAAAGTTGGAGTAAATTTTTGACATTGGTGGAGTTTGCCTATAATAATAGTTTTCACTCTTCTATTCAAATGGCCCCGTATGAAGCACTGTATGGTCGGAAGTGTAGATCACCGATTTGTTGGGATGAAGTTGGTGAATGTAAGATCATAGATCCGACTACCATACCTTGGATTGAGGAAACTAATGAGAAAGTAAAGTTGGTACGTCAAAGGATCCAGACCGCTCAAAGTCGTCAGAAGAGTTACGCAGATAATCGGAGGAAGGACTTAGAATTTGCGATTGGAGATCAAATATTCCTTAAGATTACACCTTTAAAGGCAAATCTGATGTCTGGGAAAGGAAAGAAATTACAATCGAGATTTGTAGGGTCTTATAAGGTTATCCAACGTGTAAGAAATGTGGCCTATAAGTTGGAATTGCCATCGAATTTATCTCGAATTCATAATGTGTTCCATGTATCTATACTTAAGAAGTACCATCCAGACCCTTCCCACATTCTGCAATCGGAAAGTATTGAGATTGATGAGACCTTAACCTATGAGGAAAAACCGGTGGAGCTTCTGGATAGGAAAGTGAAGGAGTTACGAAATAAGCGGATACCATTGGTAAAAGTTCTTTGGAGAAATCATGGAATAGAGGAAGCAACCTGGGAGATTGAAGAAGCAATTCGAGAAAAGTATCTAGACTTATTCGCCAATCAAGGTAAATTTTGAGAACGAAATTTTCTTAAGGGGGAAAGGATGTGAGGACTCGTAAAATTTATTATGTTTAACTCTTAATTCTAGCTTATCTAATTATTTATTTGGCAAATATTATGAATATTATTTTCTAACCTTCTTAACCCTAATTACATTGAATTATGACTTGCTCATATTTTTAAAGTGACTCGTTTCAAAAATTAATTTTTGAAAGCTCGTTAAGTGCGAATAGTGAAAGCGTGTTTCGGAATAATAATCGATTCGAGAGTACATTAAGTTTGGAAAAATGGAAACTTGTACATTTGCCCTAAAGTGGTTAATTTTAAGTTTAAATACTCAAGTGATAGTTAGTTATACTATCGTTATAAGAATTTCTTAAAGATTTTGCCTTATCGCGCGCAAATCGGAAGTTCGTGTTTTCGTGCGCGCGACTAATTGGAGAATTTTAGAAATTATTTTTAGACTATTAAGAGTGAATAATATGAGTATGAATATAAGTGCATTAGAGGTTTAGTGCACAAGTGAAACAAACTCGAGAGGAATCGAGCACAAAACGCGCGTGTGCGCGTGCGAGGGAAAGTTGACTTTTGAGCACAAAAGCCACCAACCACCAAGATTCCTTAAGAAGCTACACACTCCCTCTCTCCAAGCATCAAGACAGCCGGCCAAGAGGAGTAGAAAAACACTCCAAAACTTTCCAAATTTCTTCCTCATTTCTTCATCCAAATCTTCACCAAATCACTCCAAAATTTAACCGTACTTAGCTCATCACTTGGAGATCATATCAAGCTAAGAAAGGAGCTCATTTTCTATGGATTTTCTGAGCTTCAAGAGGGCCAAAATTCTGCTTGAACCATCAACCAAGGTATTTAGCGATCAACCTTGAAAATCTTCGTTCATGGAAGTAGTATTACACGTATACGCTTGTATGATCATATGGGTAGCTTGGATTATGGTGAAATTTGTTGTGTGGGCTTTATGAATTCCCACTTTGACTTTTTGGACTGATTTGATGAGTTTTAATGTTGGTTTAGTGCTTAAATTAGTAGATCTAAGTGAGTTTATGAAGGAAAGATCAAAGGTAGCGAAAGGGAGAAATTTTCCGATTCTGCCCTTATGTTGTCCGTGGCCTTTAAGGCAAATGTTTCTGGATCTAATGGTTTAGTTGTGATGTTTATATGTTTTTGGAGTTGTTTAGAAAGTTGTATCCAAAAATTCCATGATTTGGTTGGCCAAATGTTGAAATTTCGTAAGGTAGCAAACCTGGAAAATTTTCACGTCACTGCCCTGGCAGTGTTCTTGTTTTGACCATATCTTTTTGTTTCGATGTCAAATTCAACTGCCGTTTGTGGCACTGGACACTAGACATTCTCGGCTTTCTATTGGTATAAAAGGTATGTTCTGGTTCAACCCGAGTGATTCGTACCAACCATTTGAACCTGACTGTCCTGTTTCACGTTCTCACAGAGAGCTCTGTTCTGAGCAGCAACTTAATGCTCCAATGTGAGCTATTTGTGGACCTATTTTGAGAATGAATTCTTCTAAGAAATTGTAGGCTTATGAATCTAGTTTTCAATGCCACCAACCATGCTCAATTCTGAGTTGAATTGAGTGATTTGTGACCAAAGGTTGAAACTGACTCAGAGGTAGAAAACCCTCTTTTGGCTAGTTAAAGCTTTAGCTTCGATTTGGGACTTGTTATTTCGAATTTCTTGGTGGTAATCACCTAAACAATTACACCTTGGATGTTTATTAGACCTTATCTTCATAAATGGATGATGTTTGATAATTTCATTGGCCAAATGTTTGGAAAAGGGAAAAACACAAATGCAAGGCAGATTGCCTTAGAAATTTTGCAAATTTTATTGACTTTGTTCACTAGCTTCCCAAACGAATTTTCCCATGAAATTTGGTAGAGGGATAGACCTCATATGTTAGTATAATACTGCCAATTTGGTGTCATTCTGAGTTCATTTCGATGCTCAAACAAGGTCCCAAAGTTTATGACTTCAACCTGAAAAATTGTCTAAGTGTCTCAAATTTTCAGCAACTTTGAGCTACTATATCTTGGTGCTCAAAACTCCAATTCTTGTTCCATTTGTTGGATTTTAAACCTGTCTTGCAACTCTAATTGAATTCCAAAATTCAAAGGTTAGATCGAATTCTGTGATTTTTTCTGATTTTCCAAAGTTGGCGAAAAACCAACCTCAAAACTGCCTTGCGAGCTTAGAACAGCAATTTTGAGCTAATTTTTGAATATCTTCCATTAGGAATCATAGAAAAGTGTCTTGTAGGAATTTTTAGTACTTTGGAAGAAGTTTCCAACGGTACCAAGTTTTTGAATTTTGGACTTACGAAGAGTGAGTTATGATTTTTGGAAGAATACTCCTTAAATCTGAAATTTCTGAAACTTAAGGAAATGGAGTTTTCAAATTCTCCTTCCTCCTCGATAACACTTGAACGTTTTACACCCGATTTCAAAGGTGAAATCCTGATTTCTCTTATGCTTTGAAACCATGTCTTTGAGCCTTGATTTACGTATAAATCGGGCCCATTTTCATGAGAATTTTTTTAGATTGTACAAGTGTACGATCTTCTTCGATAATTAGGGTTAAATGATGGATTACTATTTAATTACTCAGGCACGTACGAGGACCTTCAAGAGGATCCAACGGTGAACGCTTGAATCTCTAGTGACGTTCTACTTGAATTCCTCGGTGAGTGTGAAGTGCATGTCTACTTGAACTCCTGTGAACTTGATACATGTTTTATTTGATATTCTTGACTTAAGATTTTGAAAAATGGAGTCGAGTGTGTACTTTATCGCACTCGTTCTCATTTGAAATGAATAACTCATGCTTGAAATACTGGAATATATCAAATGCTTGAAATTATCGAATGCCTGAATATATCAAATGCTTGAAATTATCGAATGCCTGAATATATCAAATGCTTGAATGACATGAATTTATATGCTATGGCTGCATACGTCACTGGAGTGAATCTCCTCGACAAACGCATGTTACATGGGGGATGCCCAAACTCATCGGCCAATCTTGGGACTCGAGCCAGCAAGGAATGGACCTGAGGAACCTGAGGAAAACCCCTTTTGGTTGTATTTTTGTATCAGGGTTTTGAATGTACTTGGCTGGATTCGGGATTGTTGTATAAATTGGGATTGGATGTAACTTTTGGGGATCGAATGTAATATTTGGATGAATGATGCATTTTGTACTCATGGTGCACTATTAAATATGGGTTCTGGAAGTGACTTTCTTATTTAGGCTTGTATTGTTGGATATTTATAGTTAAGTTTGAATTGTTTTGCCTTGAATCCTGACGAGAGTTGGGCAGGCTTCCCGCGGATACCCTTTGGTTCGCCTTAGGGAGAAGTGGGGGCGTCACATTATAGGTAGCTGACTCGAGGTATAATTGGTTGATTAATGTTGTTCATGTGTTGTATGAGATGATATTGGTTAGAAAGTGAAGGAAAAATCGAAGGAAAATGGCGCAAGAGAGCTGGCCAAATTTCTGGTTATGATGTTCTATTTTAATTTCGAATTTTTATGCTAGTTTGGCTATGAAATTAATGGTTATATGTGGTATATTATGTGTACAAAGTGTCTTGCGAAAATCATTTTATTTGGTTGCTAAAAACTAGAGTTTTCGAAAAAAGAAGAAATCTGGAAATGGTGATCTGAGCAGCTGAACAGTAGTCCTTTATTTGAACATATATCTTTGTACAAAAGTCAAAATTGAGTTCCGTTAGTGGCATTCAAAACTATACATTCATAGCTTTCTAACGGTATAAAAATCACCTGCTAGTTCGAACTTAATGAACCGTAGTGATTTAACAAAGTTGACCATCCTATTGTGACTGTCTATTCGAGAGGAATGGAGAAGCTGCGTCTTGTGGCTCTGTTTTCTCTCACTTGTGAACTGATTTTGGAAATGACCCTTTTTGATGAAATGTAGCATTTGAACCTATTTTCCAATGCCACCAACTATTCCCAATTTGAGTTTGTATTGAGTGAGATGTGGTCTGATTTCGAAAGTATAACAAAGCTGGAAAACTAGAAGTGTTTCCTTTCTTACTGACCGAATGGTCAAACTTGTTTTGGGATGTTTTGTTTCGAAAATTCTGATATCAATTTCTTATCAATTGCTTATTAAATGTTTATAGGACCTTGGTTTCGAAAATGGATTGAATTTGGGTTGATTTCATCGTGCCAAACATTTGGGAAAGAAAGAAAAGCAAGAGGGCAGATTAGCCTTGAAACATTTTTCGAATTTTGGTCGTTTTGTTAACTGCCTTTCCACGTGATTGTTTGCGTGAAATTTGATAGAGAGGTATTCCATATATGGAAGTTTAAGTGTACTAAATTTGGTGTAATTTCAATACCATTTCGATACCCAAATAATGCCCCAAAGTGGCTCTTCAAATTTGGAAATTTCTAATCAGTGTACAAAATTCAGCCGACTTTAAACTATTATATCTTGATGCGTAAAACTCCAAATTTAGTTCCATTTGTTGCTTTTGAAACTTTATTTGGAACTCTTATTGTGTTATGAATTTCAAAGGCTAGTTCAATTTTTGTTAATTATGCCGAATTTCCAAAGATTACTGGAAAATCAAGACTAGTTCAAACCTGTCTTCTTGGAACTGAAACTTTGAACTGAAAAATGAATGCTTTCAGTTTAGAATCTTGGAAAAGTGTCTTATAGGAACTTTAATACCTTGAATCTAGTTTTCAACGGTATAAATTTTTCCATTTTTGGACTTCCCAATCTCAAGATCTGATGTTATCAAGTTTATCACACAAAGCTGAAATTTCATGATTTGTTGGGAAATGAGTTTTTGGAAACTTTTCCCTATTTTTTGATATTAATTGATCGTTTTAAACTTGATTTCATGGAGGAAATCAGTTTTTCTTGTATTATTAAACCCTCACTTTTGAATCTCGATATTCGAGATATTGAGGCTTTTCGACATATTGTCTTAGTTTAAAACGAACGTACATTCTTCCTTGTTTGGCAAGGAGTTTGTAAGTATTTACGGGTAATGGTTAATTGTTTTGTCTTCAGGCGCTCAAGAGGATCTTGAAGAGAATCCCGGAGCCGATCACTAAAGATCTTTTGCACTTACTCCCTTATTTTGATTTGGTGAGTGTCAAGTGCACGACTTGTTGCAATTATGTGAATTGCTTCTTATGGATTGAATGGTTTATAATTGTTGAGTCGGGTGTGTACGTTATCACACTCGTTTTCTTTTAACTGATTGTATAACTAAACTATTCATAACTGAATTGTATTTGGTTGACTAGATGTTGTTTGGAGTGAATCTCCTCGACCTACAACTGAATTGGGGGACGCCCAAATCTCAATTGGCCAACCTTGCGACTCGAGCCAGCAAGGGCTTGATCGAGAAGTTCGGTGAATCATGAGATAATTGTAAACTTGATCTATTAAGAGATTTCGCTTGGCCTACTTGAGTAGTAGTGCCTTTTATATAAGAGCGGGCCTGGGACTGGGGTTTGTAACAGTGAACGGGAATTGTGAAGAAAGTGGAGTTCTAAGGACTTAATACTGACCCGATTGACGAAGTGTCATCGCGGGCAAGTATTTGATCAAGTCTTGGCGAAGCAAATGAAATCTAGATCTTGAGAGTTCCTGTATCCTCAATGAGTGTGTGTCTATTTTAAATTGTAAATTGCTTGAATGTTACAACTTTATTCCTCGCTTAAGTGCTATTGCTACTTGAACTATGTATTTGCATGTTTTTCTTGGCCTCACTGAGCGTTAACTCATCCCATTAGTTTTATTTTCCTTAACAGGAGCCGAAATGGAAAGAATTCGAGAATCCAACTTGATGGATTTTTAATTGGAGTTTTGAATGTAATTGTTTAGACAACTTTTGAAGGTTGTATATTTTGGGGATTGTTGATGTACTTTTGGTAACTTGTGATATAAGATTAAATATTTTAAGGAAGCGACTTTTCTTTATACTTTCAACTTTTATTATTCGGTTATTTATCCTTAAGTTTGAAATGGAATTGTATCGAGTCCTGGCGAGAGTTGGGTAAGTGTCCCACCGATACCCTTGGGTTTGCCCTTGGGAGAAGTGGGGGCGTCACACTTTTGAGTTTCCTTAATGCGTTCCAACAAAGTAGACCTTACAACTATATTCCCACAAATCGCTTTTTGATGCTCAATTTGAGGATTCCACTCGCTAATCCTTTCTAATAGTTACCATTCCTTAATCATAAGCCCGGCTATCTGAACTTTTCGACTTAGTGCATCTGCTACTACATTAGTCTTTCTCGGGTGATAATGAATAGTGTAATCATAGTTTTCCAAAAATTCCATACACCGACGTTGCCTCAAATTCAACTCTTTTTTGAAAAAACAAATACTTAAAAGTTTTATAGTCTGTATACACCTCAGAAATCACCCCATATAAATAATGCCTCCACTTCTTGAGGACGAAAATCACAGTGGCTAACTCTAGATCATGAGTCGGATAATATTGCTCATGAGATTTCAATTTCCTAGAGGCATAAGCTATTCCTTTTTTTCTGGATTGCTTTATGATTTGCTCCTTTATTTTGAGGCTCATTTCTGGCTTAAATTTACAGGGTTTCTGTTTCACTAGTGCGCAGTTTAGCTTACGCCAGTGGAATCCTCAATTGTTTGTTTTCAGACAGGACGAAAAGAGACTTCTTCTTATGGCTCTAATAGATTTTCTTCTCAATACCTTTACTTCTTCTTATTTTTTGGATTCATTCTTTGCCTATCTAGAAGATCATGATCTGCATCAATACACCTCCTAACCCTTCTATCGATGCATCTGTATACACTATGAAACCACCTTTCCCACTTGGCAAAGTCAAAATCGTTGCACTAGTTAACTGCTTCTTCAATTCATGAAAACTAGCCTCACACTTGGCTCCCCAAATAAACTTGGTATTTTTCTTGGTTAACTCAGACAATGGCCTGGCAATCTTGAAAAAATCTGAGATAAATCGATGGTAGTAACCTGCTAAATCCAAGAAACTACGAACCTCGATGGGATTTTCTAGTTGCTTCCACTTTGTTACTGCATTCACCTTCACTGGGTTCACAGTTATTCCATCCTTAGAAATTACATGCCTAAGGAAGGATATCTCATCCAACCAAAACTCGCACTTGCTAAACTTAGCATACAACTGATGTTCCCTTAGGGTTTGTACTACTATTTGTACTACTATTCTCAAATGGTATTCATGGTCTTCCTTTGTGTTCGAGTATACCAAAATATCATCAATAAAGATCACTGCAAACTGATTCAGATAAGGTTTAAAAATCCGATGCATTAGATCCATAAAAGCTGCTTGGGCATTGGTCAATCCAAAAGAAATCATTAAAAATTTGAAATGCCCGTATCTAGAATTAAAAGTAGTTTTGGGTACATTCTCTTCTTTAATCCTTAGTTAATAGTATCCTTGTCTAAAATCCAACTTAGAAAACATCACAACTTCTTGTCATTCATTTATGTGAGGCTAAGGATATTTATTCTTAATAGTAATATCATTCAACACTCAATAACTGATGTACAGCCTCAAACTCCTATCTTTTTTCTTAACAAATAAGACTGGAGCTCTCCAAGGTGAATCATTCTCACGTATAAATCCTCGCTCCAATAAATCTTGCAATTACAATTTTAATTCTTTCAACTCAATTGGTGCCATCCTAGAAGGAGTTTTAGAAATAGGCGCAGTCCCTGGCAGCAAGTCGATCTTAAACTCCACGTCTCTCTCAGGTGGTAACGAAACCAACTCCTTAGGGAAAACATCGGAAAAATCTTTCACTACTGGTATATTTTCCAACTTCACTTGTTCCCCTGGGGTATTAATTAGGAAGGTTAGGTATCATCGAACTCCTTTACTTAGTAATTTCCTAACTCGAATTCCTGAAATAAGAGCTGACGAGACTAACTTTCCTCTCACGTCTAGCCTTAGTATTGCTTCCTTCGAAATGCACAATTCCACAACTTTCATCTTACAATCTAACCGAGTATGATATTGACCTAGCCAATCCATCCCCAAAATGACGTCATATCCCTTAATCGGTGAACTTATTAGGTCAGCCAACAACTTACGCTCCCTAACCCAAATCTTGCAATTTCTATACACCAAGTTAGAAGCCAAGCATTGATCCCCCATGGGTGTTCTAACTTCCAAATCATAAGGCAATTTAGCAAGCTTTACATCTACCCCACTCATAAAATCAGGTTTCATAAATGAATGACTCGCACTAAGGTCTATTAAAACTTTAGCTAAGCGATGGAATACAAGAATCGTACCTTCTATAATTTCAGTCGAGTCAGGGATTCGTTGACGATCCAAGACATAAACCCTAGTCGGCACTTTAGGTCTATCCCCTCTTGAACTCGTTGGCTTAGTAGCAGGCTTATTTGATCGTTGAGTGTTACTTCCTTCTGAAGACATGAGTGGGCAATTAGAAATCTGATACTTGGCATTTCCACAGCGTAAACACGTTTTTCCTTTCCTCCAACAATTGTTCTCAACATGACTAGACTTTCCACAATAACCACAGGTGCATGAGAGGTTACTCTTTGGCCTCCTTGTGAGGTATTCTTTAACTGTCCCGGACCACTTTGGCCTCTTCTCGCTGGAGTCACTCTAGGTGGTTCTAACATTCTAACTCCACCGGTCCCTCCGCCAACCTTAGAAGGTGGCATGCTCTTATTGGTTGTCCTAATGTGCCACTTGATATATTTCTTTTTCTCGCTTGAAACGTTTTGACTTGAAGCCTTGCACTCTCGACCCTTTGAGCCTTTTCTAATGCCTCGACGAAGGTATCAATCTGTGCTACTGCTAGAGCTTCCTGGATCTCTACATTTAACCCTTGTACAAATCTCCTTACCCTTTTCCGCTCAGTCATGACCAATTCCATAGAAAATTTCGAAAGCCTAGTAAATTGAGTCTCATAGTCCGTCATACTTAAATTGCCTTGCCAAAGTCTTATAAAGTCATCCTCTATTTTCTCTTGAATCAAAGGAGGAAAGTACTTCTCGTTAAACTCTCTCACGAAATTTGTCAAAGTCCATGGGGTCTGATTTCGCTCCCACTTAATTCTCACAACATTTCACCAAGATCGAACCGCTCTCTCAAATTGGCAAACGGCGAACGACACTTGTGTGAGGACTTGTGCTTTTATTCCTTAATTTAGCTATTTTTATAATTAATTGCTCTAGTTATATTTAATAACCCTAGTAGTGCATGAATTTTTCTTAAGTTTCAATTTTTCACGCGCGCGTCGTAAGTTAACGCATTTCGCGTAAGTACGCGTGTTTCGCGTCGGAACGGTTAAATGGAGATTTAAGAAACTTATACTAGACTACTAAGAGTGAATAATTATAGTGTTCAAGGAATTACATTTGAGGTTTAGTGCACAAGTGTATCAAACCCGAGAGAAAACGGTGGTACGAAACCCTATTGAGCACTATTGAAGGATTGACTTTTTGCACCAAACATAAAGCTACTATTCCATTCTTTCTCCCCAAGTTTTACAAGAGTCAAACCACCAAACTCCCTCATCTCTCACTCCAAATTTCAGCCAGCCCTCAAGACAAGAAAAGGAAGAAGAAAAAAAACTCCATTGTTAGCTTCAAATCACTCACCAAACCTCCACCAAATCACTCACAACTTGGAGTACCACTCTAACTTGAAGGGAAGAGAGGGCCGGCTGGTTAGGGGCTATTTTAAGGAGTTTCTCACAACAAAAGTATAGAGTTTCATCTTGAGGTTTGAAAGTATAAACATCTCCACCAAAGCTTTTACTTTCTTGTTTCATTTCTTGGTTTTGAAGCTTGTAGCTTCCGTATTGTTGTTGTTGCTTGGATTTGGTTGGTTGAAATGGGTTCTATGAACCCCCACCTTGGTTATATGAGGGCTGCCATGATGTTTTTGTGTGTTTTAGTGTGTTTGTGCTGAGTTTTACAAGAAGAAACTAGAAGAGAAAAAAGAAAGAGGGAAAACCGTGAGAGGAAGTAAACTGGCCGAATCTGCCCTGTTCCTATCTTGCTTGAATTTTGAATTTTTGTTGGTTGTTTGGCTATAAAATTGGTTGATATATGTTTTATATTGTGTGTAGAAAGTGCCTACCAAAAATTATTTGATTTGGTTGAGCAAAACTTGAATTCTCGAAATTGCAAGAAATCTAGAAATGGTCATCCGAAGGCCTGAATAGGGTATCTTTGATTGAACATAACTCTTTGTACAAAAGTCAAAATCGAGTGCCGTTTTTGGCATTTGAAACTAGACATTCTTAGCTTTAAAAAGGTATAAAAATCACTGTCTAGTTTGTTTTGTGCGAACTGCAGTGAACTGATAAAGTCTGCTGTTATGTTCAGCCTGTTCATTCGAATGGAAATGAGAAGCTGTAATTTGTGGCTTGAATTTGAACTACTTGTGAACTGATTTTGGAAATGTTTTCTTCTGATGAAATGAATTATTTTGAACCTAGTTTCCAATGCCGCCAACCATTCTCAATTTAAAGTTGCATTGAGTGAGATATGGTTCAATTTCCAAGCTGTGACAAAGCTAGAAATCTGGAAATCTTTCTCTTCTTGCTGGCCGAATGGTCAAACTTGTTTTGGAATGTTTTGTTTCGAAACATTTGATGTCAATTACCTCTAAATTGCTCATTGGATGTTTATGGAACCTTAGTTTCAACATTTGATCTAATTGAGGTTGATTGTGTGGGACAAAATGTTTGAAAAGGAAAGAGAACCACGGACGGCAGATTTGCTTTGAAATTTTTCCGAACTTTGACTATTTTGTTAACTTCCTTCCCAAGTGTGTTTTTGCATGAAATTTGGTAGAGATGTAGTTCACCTATGGAAGATTAAATGTACCAAATTTGGTGTATTTTCACTGCCATTTTGATGGCCAAATGATACCTCAAAGATGCCTTCTCAAATCTGGAAAATGATTGGACATGTCGTGAAAGTCGACCAACTTTGAACTGATATATCTCGATATTCAAAACTCCGAATTTAGTTATGTTTATTGTGTTTGAAATGTTGTTTAAAACTCTTATTGTGTTACGAATTTCAAAGGCTAGTTCACTTTCTATGAATTATGCCAAATTTCCAAAGTTGCTGAAAAACCTAGACTGGTTGAAAAACTGTCTTCTTGGAATTGAAACTTTGAACTGAAAGACGAATGCTTTTCGTTTAGAATCTTGGAAAAGTATCTTCTAGGAACATTTAGTAGTTTGGATCTAGTTTCTAACGGTACCAATTTTTCCATTTTTGGACCTACTGAGTGCAAGATCTGAGTTTTCTAAATTTGACGCACAAAGCTGAAATTTTCTGCTTTCTTGGGAAATGATGCAAGTTCTCTTGTGACTTTAACACCTTCATTTATGAAACTTGATTCCCAATGGAATAAACCTCTTTTGATGTGCTTTCTTAGTTGCTAACTTTATTGGTTAATGACACCTTATTTTATACTTGAGAAATGAACTTCAAACCCTAGTTCTTTTTGCCTCGATTTCCGTGAGTTAAACTCCAAAAAGGAAGCGTTTGGCTAGAGTAGTTCTCAGTGAATTACACTAATTTTACACTTGAATCTTGGAACCTTATCTTTGATATTTTATATGAAATGAGTGGAGTTTTGGATGATTTTTATCTCCATTATTTTGGAAAATATGAACGTCCTCTATATCCTAACTTTTGGATCATAAGATTAGAAGTTTTGGGAGATGAAAACTATTTACCTTTTTCTCGATTTTTGTGCCAAAAGTGAAATTGGTACTTTCTTTTAGAATTGAGGTTCACTTACCACGACTTGAATCAAAGACGGCTTTTGAATTTTCTTTGAGCATTATTTTAATGAGTTAGCGAAAAGTTCCTTTAATTTGATTCGAACTTGTGATCTTAAATCCCCATTTTTGAATCTCGATTTTCGTTGAGTAAAACTCTTATAAGACATTGTCTTAAATTTTAAGCGCATGTACTTTCTTCTTTGAATGTTACGTGGTCGTGAGTATGTGTGAGTGATAATTGATCACTATTTCTTCAGGTACTCGAGAGGGTTTCCAAGGATATCCCGGTGGGGATAACTAAAGAGTTTATTTGCTCAGTTATTCACTTATTTTGAATTGGTGAGTGTTCCTTATAGGTGTACGTGACTTGAACAATTTTGCTACATGTTTACTTCATAGTTAATGTGTGCTTAAGTGTTAAGTGCACCCTATAATTGCTCCTATGTAACTGTTCACCATTTTAAGGCGAGTGTGTACTTTATCTCACTCGACCTACTAAAATGACAAATTTCTACCATTTACCGATTTACTTGATTACTTGTGCATGTTGTAAGCTCTAACCTGAACTGGATCCAGCCCTTGGTTACTGACTTGCTCTAGTCAGGATTGGGCTCGATCGGGTAGGTCGGAACCTTGGTCCACCGTTTCAGTATACTCGAGTATTACCACTGGAGGGATAAGGCGATGGCCAGACAAATCGAGGGGATCACTAGAGTTACAAGGTGAAGTGGACCGAAATAGTTCCAAGTGAACACCGTATCCTTTCAATGTGTGTTTATTTCTGTACAATGATAACTGTTTCATTCTAATGTGCCAATGTGCAATCTTGAACCGTATGTGCATTATACTCAATTTACTTGATTTATTAGAACTGCTAGGGTGTCTTGGAACCTCACTGGGCTGTTTAGCTCATTCCACACTTTTGTTTTCCTTAACAGGGTTCAAGATCGAGAGTGCCTGCGAGTAGTACTAGGTTGTTTTTTTTTTTGAAGACTTTAAGTTATATTGTAGCTTATGACTATAGTACATATTCTTTTGGGTTGTATTTAAGATTGAAGGTTAACTAATTTTAAGTATGAAATGTTTTGGAGTGCTTTAATTATATATTGAAAATATTTGAAATATTTTTAACTTTTGAATTATGGATTGTAGTGAGTGCCGGCGAGAGTTGTGCAGGCATTCCGCGGATACCCTTGGGTTCGCCCTTAGGAGAAGTGGGGGCGTCACAACTTGCCACTCTTCAGTGTAATTTAATGCAGCAAAGATATCAATCATTCTTTCGAACCAACTCTCAGCTATCTCAGGGTCAAGCCCTCCCAAGAATTTAAGTAGGAAAAATTTTTGAAATCATTCTAAACCTTTGACTACTCCTCTTTCAAGACCCCCAGGTTGAACCACGGGTTCTTGACCCTGGCTATCCACTATTCTCTCCAAGAGGTCAATCATTCGATTGATGGTTGTAGCCACTTGGTCACCTACTTCAGCCCTTGACCCTTGATTTTGATCAACTACAGATCCTTGGTCACCCCTTTGCTCTTGGGATTATTTACATCCCCAACCACGACCTCGACCTCGACTCGACCATCTATGGTTTTAATGTAAGTCTAAACATGTGTAAACAAAATTTAACTACATGTACAAGTTATAACATCAATTAAAAGTAAAATAAATATTTTATTCATGATGACAAGTCATAGACATGTACATCAGACCAAAAGAGTTCATAAGAATTTTCAAGTTAGGGGAAATAGGCCAGAATACACAAAATACAGCATCCAAGCTTCATCAAGAGCATAAAAATATCAAAAGAAGCCCTATCTATCGACTATCCCTTATACACAAAAAGGAAGGACTTTCAAAGTGCACTGTCCTAGTCCATAATAGAGCCAGCAGACTCTCTCTCATGAGTGGAACTAGCTGCATCTCCTTCTCTAGGGGCTCCATTGCCCTGACCCTCCACAAGTGCATTAGTGCCAATTGTAAGAACCCGAAAATTTTCTTTATTTCTAGGCATTATTTTATTCGTTTACACCATTTTCTATATTTTCTTTATTCTATAAATTTTCTAGACATTTTATGAGTAAATAGGGTTTTAAAAATGTTTTTCTAGTATAAGTCAGTTTATGAGATTTTCAGAGTGAATGGTGGACGTGGGACCCGCTAGTGCGTTAAGTGAGATAAATTCGGCCAATTAGGTCAAGTTTTGTATAAAGGGATTAAATTACTAGGTGTTAGGAGATAATTAGAGGTTAGTTAGATATTTAACCATTAGTAAGCAAGAGGATAATGATAAAATCTAAAAAGGGCCACGTGTCGCATTCCTACTTGAAGATGACTTGCCTAACTTTCTTTGCCTTTACCAAAACTTAAATTTTGACCAAAAATCCATCCATTTCTTAGCTCTCTTGGCCGAAATTTTGAGGAAGAAAAAGAGAGAGAAAGTTCATCTTGCACTTCAATTTCCAAGCTCAATCTTGAGTTCCAACCATAGCTTTTGCAAATCACGCCAAAAAAGTGTGCTAGTCAAAGTAGTTTCTAAGGTGGTTGTGGAGTAATTTTGGAAGGAAGAAGCCTAAGTCATCATTTTTCTTGAGGTTCCAAGGTAACTTGCTAAGGAAATCCCTCTTTGTTCTTAATAATTCCAAATTTGTGGCTTAAAGTTGTAGTTGTGGTAGTTTTATGAGAATATTTCCTGGTTTGAAGTAGTTTAGTGGTAATTTTCAGTTTTATGGTGAAAATTCTGATCTCATATGATACATGAGGGTTTTTATTGTTTTGATATGAATTATTGAGGTTTTGTGGGATAGAATACTTTGCCTAAAGAAATTTTCTAGATTACATGCACAAATTCCAGTTTAGGGTTTCTATATGGTAGTAATCTGCCCTGTTTTTTGCACTGTATGTTCGTCCTTGAGGAAGACCGAATCAGCCCTTGCTCAAAACATGAAAGTTGTAGGTATTTGAGTTAGTTAGCTACTGGAAAAATTACAGCTCAATCGGAGTATGGTAGGATGTGAAATGACCGAAATACCCTGACTGCCACAAGCTGCAATTCGTAAACAGTTTTGTGAATTCACCAGTTTGGGCTGCATTTTTCACCCTGCTTCGTACCCAATTAGCTTTTGACCAAAACACAAAACTTGTACCCCTATATTTTAGCTTTCCAAATCCTCTGAAAACACCCCAAACGGAGTTGTGTAGCCTGAGTTATTGCTGGTTAAAGTCAGTACTGACAACCAGACTGATCATAAACTTTTGGATCTGTGATTGGCAAATTCGACTTAGATAAGCTATAAATTAGGTTAGGTGGCCTTCATGAAAGTTGTTTCCCCCTGTCTTAGGTTCGAAATGGTATAAGGGTCACCCCGATTCGATAACCATAGCTCCGATTATGACTAAAATACTACGAGATGCCAAATCTGCCATTTAGCTTTTGTCTTCAAAATGGATATTTGCTTGTACTATTGCACTTGTGTTGTACTTGGATGATTTTGGAGCCTAATGGAAGGGCTATTGTGGTAACCTTACTTGTGTGTATTGTGGGGCTGAATTAAGGAAAAGAAGGAAGCCATAAATGGCTGGAAATTTGGTAAACACAAAGGGCGTGCTACCCAAATTTATACGCGAGATTGAAGTACAGTTACACTTATCTTGAGTAAAACTTTGAGGACGAATCTAACTCGATTTGTCTAGGTTATTCGAGTTTCCTTTTGTGGAGATATATAAGTTGAATTTCGGCCGAAACTTGTACCCTTGGAATTTACAACTGATAGAAATACGTTTCTTTCATTTCTTCGACCCAAACGGCATTTTTCACATATAATGGCTTCAAAATTTCACCGTTTGAAAAGTGATCAAGGGTTTTACGAATAGTCTCTAAATAAGTCTCAATTACTTGATTCTCGTTAAACGAAATGTTTAAGTTTCGAGCCTTAGTTACTTTTCAATGCTCTTAAACAATATTTCCTCGCAGATTTGAACTCTAAAAGCGGAGTAATACCCAAAACCAACGTGTAAAGGCACTGCATCTGTTGTGAGTGTACCATCCCCTTAAATTGGTGCTTATCTGATTCATCTGTACTTGCAACTTGCAACTTGATTATCTGTGACTTTTGTATGCTTCGTATGAAACGAGGGTGTACTTTATCACACTCGTTTCTCTCATCTGGTTATTCTGGTTCCTGTATACTGTATAAATCTGTATTTGTTCTCTGTATCTGTTATCTGTACCTGTTTTCTGTATTTGTTGATGTCGTTTGGACGATTAAATCCAACGACCATTCTATGACCTTTGAGCTCAAAACCGGGGGCTAGTTACTCGAGTCGAGCCGGCAAGGGCCGGTCGATTAGATAACGAACCACGGTAGTCCACTCTAGGGAATCTTTGGGTATTGAAGACTCTGGATTTCCGGTATACTCGAGTATTACCAACCACTGTTACTGCTGAGGTGTTCGGGCCCGGTGAGGGGTATGTTTGGTGGACTGAATCGGCGTTAAAGTGGTGCTCTACTGGACGGGTTACTTTATTTGAAAGTTGACGGAGTGTCAACTACTATTTGATCAAGCTCCGATGAAGCAATGAGAACTTTGGCTCCTGAGAGCCACCTGTATCCTTTCCATTTGAAGTATTTATTCATTTGTCTATCTGGTGTGTACAACTGCATGATTGATATGTGAAATGCCATGATTCGTGACTACTTGTACTTTTGGTACCTCATTAAGCGTAAGCTCACCCCCTTCCCGTTATCTTTGTTTTCCTTACAGGGAACAACACTTTTGAACCGTGATTTTGAAGAAAGGGTCGAGCCAGTGTAAATGTTCTTTTGTTACGCTCTTTTGTAATCAAAACCCTAATTTTACTTCGAACAAGTATTTCCCTTGACTTGTAAAGTTCCAACGTATGTATATAAGTAATTATTCATGTTTTCTCCGTATATTTGTTGATGAATGTAGGCCTTTGTGTTCTTGATTTGGTAAGCTCCGATTGTTGGGTTTCTTTGGGTTCGATCGCGCGTAAGTTAGGGTTTGTGTGATTCGACTTCGTAGTCCTGGCGAGAGTTGGGTAGGCGGTCCGCCAAACCCTTTGGTTCGCCTTAGGAGAAGGTGGGGCTGTCACACCAATCACCCCCTGGAGTAGCGCTCCACACTCGTCAATGATACCCCCAACTCGGTCCCTGACCTCTAGGACCACCCTAGTGAGGCGGCCATTAACTGCCTGTAGTTGCTCTTTAAAAGCATTCGTTCTCTCCTAATCCATCAGTATATCCTCCTGAAACTCCTGAATCCTATCAGCCTGCATCCTTATGATGCCTCTCATTCTCTGAATCTCTGTCTGAGCCTTATGGTTAGTTCCAGCTAACCTCCTCATCTCATCATCTACAGCTAGGACTACTCGGTCAAGATATGAGTAGATCCTCCAACAATCACAGGGCCAAATCTGACCCCAGGTCCCCAACACTGGAGAGGTCCCCCAGGTCTCTCTCGATAAGTAATGACTCGACGTGGCCTTGCTGGATCCTCATTACCATTGTTCCCTCCTTCCATACCCTACATGACAACAGAACAAGAAACTTAGACTTACCTACCAAGTTTAAACTCTAACACTTAAAAGTCAGTACTTAAACAATTCCCAACTTAACAAGTCATTCTAACACTCCTATTATTTCATATCTACAGGATTCCCTATTCGATCTAGAATACTTCGAAACTTAGGCTCTGATGTGACGCCCCCACTTCTCCCTAAGGCGAACTAAAGGGCATCCGCAAAACGCCTGCCCAACTCTCGCCAAAACGCGATACAAGTCAAGTTTAAACTTAAAGGATAACGACCAAAATAATAAAAGTTAAAATGAAGAAAAGTCGCTTCCTAATGGAACATTCAAATCTTATATCATAAGTCACCAAAAGTACATCAACTTTCCACAAATACAATCACTAGAAATCGACTAATCAATTACATTTCTAGATTCTAATCAAAAGTAATCAAGTCGGCTTCTTCCCAAATTCTATCCACCCCGAGCTCCTGTTAAGGCAAACAAACTAATGAGGTGAATAAAGGCTCAGTAAGGCTAAGAAATACACATGCAAACATATAGTCCAAGTAACAATAACATTTATACAGTAAGTAAAACTGTAAAGTTCGAATAATTAACACTTCAAGTAGGAAAAGTAAGCAGAAATAATTCAAGGATACTGTAACTCTTAGGAGTTAAATTCTACGTAGTAGGGTCAAGGTCTTGATCAAATTCAATGTTGACACTCTGTCAACCAAGTAAGTATCAAATCCATAGGAACTCCACTTTCCCCAAATCCCGTTCACCATTACACCCCCTATACCGGGTCTGCTCGTCAAGGTTTTGATATTACTCGAATATATCGTGGCAATACTACGCGAGTAAGCCAAGCAAGATCTCTCCAATAGATCAAGTTTCATGTTTGCTCATAGTTTACTAAACTTCTCGACAAATCCCATGCTGGCTCGATTCGCAAAATTAGTGTGACGACCCCACCTTACCCAGAGGCGAACCAAAGGGTTTGGCGGACCGCCTGCCCAGCTCTCGCTAGGACTACGAAGTCGAATCACACAAACACTAGATTATGCACGATCGAAACCAAAGAAAACAAACACTCGGAGACTACTATGCCGATTACACACAACTAAAATGTTCCGAATGATTACAAGTAGTATCTCAAACGAATACACCTAATATACATGCTTAAACACTTAAGTACATACATAGAAAGTTGTATAAGTCAAAACGTGATACTTGATAAAAGCAACTAGGGTTTTGATTACAAAAGAGCGTAACAAAATAACATTTACACTAGCTTGACACTTTCTTCAAAATCATGGTACAGAAGTGTTGTTCCCTGTAAGGAAAACAAAGATAACGGGAAGGGGGTGAGCTTACGCTCAATGAGGTACCAGAAGTACAAGTAGTCATGAATCATGGCATTTCACGTATCAATCATGCAGTTATACACACCAGATAGGGAAATAAATAAATATTTCAAAGGGAAAGGATACAGGTGGCTCTCAGGAGCCAAAATGCCCAATTGCGATACTTGATCCAAACCCGTTGACTCTCCGTCAACATAGATAGAACCAACATGTCCGTAGACCCCACTTTACACCGAATTCCGTCGACCAAACATACCCCTTGCCGGGCCCGAACACCTCAACCGAACAGAAGGTGGTAATACTCGAGCATACCGAAAATCCAGAGTCTCAATACCCAAAGATTTCTCAGAAACAGACTACTGTGGTTCGTTATCTAATCGACCAGGCCTTTACCGGCTCGACTCGAATAACTAGCCACAGGATTTGAGCTCAGAGGTAACAGAAAGGTCGTTGGATTTAATTCTCCAAACGACATCAACAAATACAGAAAACAGGTACAGATAACAGATACAGAGAACAAATACAGATTTATACAGTATACAGGAACCAGAATAATCAGGTGAGAGAAACGAGTGTGATAAAGTACACCCTCGTTTCATACGAAGCATACAAAAGTCACAGATAATCAAGTTGCAAGTTGCAAGTACAGATGAATCAGATAAGCACCAATTTAAGGGGATTGTACACTCACAACAGATGCAGTGCCTTTACACGTTGGTTTTGGGTATTACTCCGCTCTTAGAGTTCAAATCTGCGAGGAAATATTGTTTAAGAGCATTGAAAAGTAACTAAGGCTCGAAACTTAAACATTTCGTTTAACGAGAATCAAGTAATTGAGACTTATTTAGAGACTATTCGTAAAACCCTTGATCACTTTTCAAACGGTGAAATTTTGAAACCATTATATGTGAAAAATGCCGTTTGGGTCGAAGAAATGAAAGACACGTATTACTATCAGTTGTAAATTCCAAGGGTACAAGTTTCGGCCGAAATTCAACTTATATATCTCCACAAAAGGAAACTCGAATAACCAAGACAAATCGAGTTAGACTCGTCCTCAAAACCGTACTCAAGACAAGTGTAATTCTACTTAACCCTTGAGTGCAAATTTGGGCAGCACGCCCTTTGTGTTTACCAAATTTCCAGCCATTTATGGATTCATTCTTTTCCTTAATTCAGCCCCACAATACACACAAGTAAGGTTACCACAATAGCCCTTCCATTAGGCTCCAAAATCATCCAAGTACAACACAAGTGCAATAGTACAAGCAAATATCCATTTTGAAGACAAAAGCTAAATGGCAGATTTGGCATCTCGTAGTATTTTAGTCATAACCGGAGCTATAGTTATCGAATCGGGGTGACCCTTATACCATTTCGAAGCTAAGACAGGGGGAAACAACTTTCATGAAGGCCAACTAACCTAATTTATAGTTTATCTAAGTCAAATTTTCCAATCACAGATCCAAAAGTTTATGATCAGTCTGGTTGTCAGCACTGAGTTTAACCGACAATAACTCAGGCTACACAACTCCGTTTGGGGTGTTTTCAGAGGCTTTGGAAAGATAAAATATAGGGCTACAAGTTTTGTGTTTTGGTCAAAAGCTAATTGGATACGAATTAGGGTGACAAATGCAGCCCAATCAGGTGAATTCACAAAACTGTTTACGAATTGCAGCTTGTGGCAGTCAGGGTATTTCGGTCATTTCACATCCTACCATACTCCGATTGAGCTGTAATTTTACGAGTAGCTAGCTAACATAAATACCTACAACTTTCATGTTTTGAGAAAGGGCTGATTCGGTCTTCCTCAAGGACGAACATACAGTCCAAAAACAGGGCAGATTACTACCACATGTAACCCTAAGCTGGAATCTTGTGTACAAAGCTGAAATTTTCCGCAAGTAACCACAATTAACACACACTAGCTCCAATTCTATACCATATTAAGCCATCAATTCAAGCCAACTATGATCATCATATGAAAGCAGAAAAATTCCCAAGAAAATAAGAAATTCACCTAACTTCATTTCAATCCATGAAATCATCTACAAAACAAGCTATTTAACTACTACAAGCCACTAATTCACCATTTATTATGAACAAAAGTTAAGTTCCAAGAAAAAATACCTTAACCTCAAGAAAGATAGCAACTTAGAGCTTTCCTTTGCAAAATCACTCCACAAGCACCTTCAATCTCACTTAATAAGCGATTTCTACGGAGGAATTCGAATTTTTATCGGTTGGTTTTCAAGATTTGGACAAGAAATTGAAGCCAATGGTTGAAACTCTCTCTCTTTTCTTTCCCTTCAAGTTTCAGCCAAGAGGATGCTAAAATGAAGATGATTTTGGTCAAAATTAGCTTTTGGTAAAGTTAAGGAAAAGTTAGGCAAAACTTAGCCCAATCCCGTCACGACACGTGGCACTTTTGGATTTCTTTCTTATCCTTTAGCTTACTAATGACCAAATATCTAACCAACCTCTAATTATCACTTAGCACCTAGTAATTTAATGCCTTACTGCACAACTTAACCTAATTGGCCGAATTTCTCTCACTTAACGCACTAGCGGGTCCCACATCCGCTATTCGCTCCAAATCTCTCGTGAACTCACTTATACCAGAAAAATGTTTTAGAAAACCATATTCACTTATAAAATGTCCAGAAAATTAAGGTAGTAGAATAAAATAAAGAAAATGCATGTAAAGAAATAGAATTAAACGATATGAAATAGGAAAATTTTACGGGACCTCACACTCTCTCCTCCTTAAAGAAATTTCGTCCTCGAAATTTTCTTATCAATGAAATCCATCAAGATCTAAGGTAACCGACGGATCGTACCTTCTATGTCTTCAAACGAGTCAGGGACCTGATGTTACTCTAGGGCAGACACCCGAGTCGATACCTATATCGTTGCAGTCAGATCATCTCAAATCAAATAAACACTTATCTAGTCCTCACGTTCATAGAAAAGAAATTGGTCTTCGTTGCGAATTCCTCGACGTATACTACAATCTGGTCACCTTCTATAGAAACCCCAGTCAGACCATTACTAGGTTCGTCCATGATAACACTCTTAGATCCATTCCCCCCGATCGGTCCGATTACTAGATCAAATATTGAATCTTCTGCACTTTGACTCTTGCCGCCAAACTCACCTCAAGCAAACTACAGGCCTTTATTCTAGCGTTCTCACTATCGAGTACTCAAGTACAAGAACCCACAATAAGGTAATTCAAAACTCGAGCCGGCCGGTCCCAAGAGTAAATCATCCTTATTAAAGATTCCTACCCGGCATACCTACCTATCTTCCTCAAGTCCCATGATAAAGATCTTTACACTTATAACACAAACGGTTCATAACTTATGCCCAAGAAGAGCACTAAATCCTTTAAATACATTCACAAAATCAGGACCATAACACCACTTGGCCCAAGATCACTTCGCGCAGAGACCACGCGACGTGGCTCTGATACCAACTGTGACGACCCCACCTTACCCAGAGGCGAACCAAAGGGTTTGGCGGACCGCCTGCCCAGCTCTCGCCAGGACTACGAAGTCGAATCACACAAACACTAGATTATGCACGATCGAAACCAAAGAAAACAAACACTCGGAGACTACTATGCCGATTACACACAACTAAAATGTTCCGAATGATTACAAGTAGTATCTCAAACGAATACACCTAATATACATGCTTAAACACTTAAGTACATACATAGAAAGTTGTATAAGTCAAAACGTGATACTTGATAAAAGCAACTAGGGTTTTGATTACAAAAGAGCGTAACAAAATAACATTTACACTAGCTTGACACTTTCTTCAAAATCATGGTACAGAAGTGTTGTTCCCTGTAAGGAAAACAAAGATAACGGGAAGGGGGTGAGCTTACGCTCAATGAGGTACCAGAAGTACAAGTAGTCATGAATCATGGCATTTCACGTATCAATCATGCAGTTATACACACCAGATAGGGAAATAAATAAATATTTCAAAGGGAAAGGATACAGGTGGCTCTCAGGAGCCAAAATGCCCAATTGCGATACTTGATCCAAACCCGTTGACTCTCCGTCAACATAGATAGAACCAACATGTCCGTAGACCCCACTTTACACCGAATTCCGTCGACCAAACATACCCCTTGCCGGGCCCGAACACCTCAACCGAACAGAAGGTGGTAATACTCGAGCATACCGAAAATCCAGAGTCTCAATACCCAAAGATTTCTCAGAAACAGACTACTGTGGTTCGTTATCTAATCGACCAGGCCTTTACCGGCTCGACTCGAATAACTAGCCACAGGATTTGAGCTCAGAGGTAACAGAAAGGTCGTTGGATTTAATTCTCCAAACGACATCAACAAATACAGAAAACAGGTACAGATAACAGATACAGAGAACAAATACAGATTTATACAGTATACAGGAACCAGAATAATCAGGTGAGAGAAACGAGTGTGATAAAGTACACCCTCGTTTCATACGAAGCATACAAAAGTCACAGATAATCAAGTTGCAAGTTGCAAGTACAGATGAATCAGATAAGCACCAATTTAAGGGGATTGTACACTCACAACAGATGCAGTGCCTTTACACGTTGGTTTTGGGTATTACTCCGCTCTTGGAGTTCAAATCTGCGAGGAAATATTGTTTGAGAGCATTGAAAAGTAACTAAGGCTCGAAACTTAAACATTTCGTTTAACGAGAATCAAGTAATTGAGACTTATTTAGAGACTATTCGTAAAACCCTTGATCACTTTTCAAACGGTGAAATTTTGAAACCATTATATGTGAAAAATGCCGTTTGGGTCGAAGAAATGAAAGAAACGTATTACTATCAGTTGTAAATTCCAAGGGTACAAGTTTCGGCCGAAATTCAACTTATATATCTCCACAAAAGGAAACTCGAATAACCTAGACAAATCGAGTTAGACTCGTCCTCAAAACCGTACTCAAGACAAGTGTAATTCTACTTAACCCTTGAGTGCAAATTTGGGCAGCACGCCCTTTGTGTTTACCAAATTTCCAGCCATTTATGGCTTCATTCTTTTCCTTAATTCATCCCCACAATACACACAAGTAAGGTTACCACAATAGCCCTTCCATTAGGCTCCAAAATCATCCAAGTACAACACAAGTGCAATAGTACAAGCAAATATCTATTTTGAACACAAAAGCTAAATGGCAGATTTGGCATCTCGTAGTATTTTAGTCATAACCGGAGCTATGGTTATCGAATCGGGGTGACCCTTATACCATTTCGAAGCTAAGACAGGGGGAAACAACTTTCGTGAAGGCCACCTAACCTAATTTATAGCTTATCTAAGTCGAATTTGCCAATCACAGATCCAAAAGTTTATGATCAGTCTGGTTGTCAGCACTGAATTTAACCAACAATAACTCAGACTACACAACTCCGTTTGGGGTGTTTTCAGAGGCTTTGGAAAGATAAAATATAGGGCTACAAGTTTTGTGTTTTCGCCAAAAGCTAATTGGATACGAATCAGGGTGAAACATGCAGCCCAAACTGGTGAATTCACAAAACTGTTTACGAATTGCAGCTTGTGGCAGTCAGGGTATTTCGGTCATTTCACATCCTACCATGCTCCGATTGAGCTGCAATTGTACCGGTAGCTAGCTAACTCAAATACCTACAACTTTCATGATTTGAACAAGGGCTGATTCGGTCTTCCTCAAGGACGAACATACAGTGCAAAAACAGGGCAGATTACTACCACATGTAACCCTAAGCTGGAATCTTGTGTACAAAGCTGAAATTTTCCGCAAGTAACCACAATTAACACACACTAGCTCCAATTCTATACCATATTAAGCCATCAATTCAAGCCAACTATGATCATCATATGAAAACAGAAAAATTCCCAAGAAAATAAGAAATTCACCTAACTTCATTTCAATCCATGAAATCATCTACAAAACAAGCTATTTAACTACTACAAGCCACTAATTCACCATTTATTATGAACAAAAGTTAAGTTCCAAGCAAAAATACCTTAACCTCAAGAAAGATAGCAACTTAGAGCTTTCCTTTGCAAAATCACTCCACAAGCACCTTCAATCTCACTTAATAAGCGATTTCTACGGAGGAATTTGGATTTTTATCGGTTGGTTTTCAAGATTTGGACAAGAAATTGAAGCCAATGGTTGAAACTCTCTCTCTTTTCTTTCCCTTCAAGTTTCAGCCAAGAGGATGCTAAAATGAAGATGATTTTGGTCAAAATTAGCTTTTGGTAAAGTTAAGGAAAAGTTAGGCAAAACTTGGCCCAATCCCGTCACGACACGTGGCACTTTTGGATTTCTTTCTTATCCTTTAGCTTACTAATGACCAAATATCTAACCAACCTCTAATTATCACTTAGCACCTAGTAATTTAATGCCTTACTGCACAACTTAACCTAATTGGCCGAATTTCTCTCACTTAACGCACTAGCGGGTCCCACATCCGCTATTCGCTCCAAATCTCTCGTGAATTCACTTATACCAGAAAAATGTTTTAGAAAACCATATTCACTTATAAAATGTCCAGAAAATTAAGGTAGTAGAATAAAATAAAGAAAATGCATGTAAAGAAATAGAATTAAACGATATGAAATAGGAAAATTTTACGGGTCCTCACAATTAGCCAATGAGGTTGGGCGTCCCCCACAAGTAAGAATAGTCGACGAGACAACGCTCCAATCGACAATTTCAAATATAAGTCGATGAGATTCACTCCAATCGACACAAGTCAAACACAAGTATAATTTCAAGTATGAGCAAGTCTATTATCTAATCAAGTAAAAGAAAACGAGTGCGATACAGTACACACTCGTCTCGACAAGTATAATTCACATATTCAACAAGAAGTGTTGCAAGTATTAAGCAACAAATCAAGCACTTAACACTCACCAAATCAAGGTAAGTGAGCAAGTAAAGTCTTTAGTTGTTCGCCCTGAGATTCTTCTCAAGACCCTCTCGAGCGCCTGAAGAAAACGACCAACAATCACTCTCATACATTCACAACTCCTTATCAATTAAGGAAGAATGTATACATGCTTAAAATTAAGACAATGTCTTAAAAGAGGTTCACTCTAATGAAATTCAAGATCCAAAAGTGACGATTTAAAGTCATCAAGGAAACTTGTATCCTCCATGAAATCGGTTTTAAAATAAACTATCAATATCAAAAGAATGTGGCAAGTTCTTAAAAGTTCAACTCTTAAGAAATCAGAAAATTTCAGCTTTGCTCGACAAACTTGGTAAAATCAGATCTTGAGTTTCGTATGTCCAAAAATAGAAAACTTTATACCGTTGGAAACTAGATCCAAAGTAATAAAAGTTTCCAGTAGACACTTTTCCAAGATTCCAAGCAGAAGGCATTCATTTTTCAGCTCAAAATTGCTGATTCAAGAAAGCAAGACAGAACCAGTCTTAGTTTTCGGCGATGTTTGGAAATTCGGTAAAATTCACAGAAAGTGAATCAGCCTTTGAAATTCATAACACAATAAGAGTTCCAAACAAGGTTTCAAACACAACAAACAGAACTAAATTTAGAGTTTTGAGCAACAAGATATAACAGTGTAAAGTCGGTTGATTTACACTACTTGAACAGTGAATTTCCAGATTTGAAGAGCAATCTTTGGGGCATCATTTGGATATCGAAATGGTGTTGAAATTATGCCAAATTTGGTACACTTAAACCTCCATATATGGACTACCTCTCTACTGAAATTTAGGCAAAAAATTGCATGCGAAGGCAGTTAAAAAAATAATCAAAATTTGTGAAATGTTTCAAAGCTAATCTGCCATCACATTTCTCTTTCTTTTTCAAACATTTTGTCCAACGAAATCAGCCCCAATTCACTCCATTTTTGAAACCAGGATTACAGAAACATTAAATAAGCAATTGATGGTTAAATGACACTAAATTTTTTGAAATATAACATCCCAAAATAGATTTGACCATTCGGTCCGCAAGAAAGGGAAAAGTTTCCAGTTTCCAGCTTTGTCGCGTTTTTGAAATCAAACCATATCTAACTCTATACAATTCCAAATTGAGAATGGTTGATGGCGTTGGAAACTAGATTCAAAATGATACAATTTATCAGAAGAATCATTTTGAAAATCCTTTCACAAGTAGGGCAAAATCGAGCCACAAGATGTAGCTTCCCAGTTTTATTCAAACAGCCAGTCAAAACAGAACAGCCGACTTTGCCTCAAAATGAACTAGCAGGGGATTTTTATACCATTGGAAATCTATGAATGTCTAGTTTTGAATGCCACTAACGGCACTCAATTTTGACTTTTGTACAAAAAGTTATGTTCGGATAAAGGACCACTATCCGAGTATCCTGCTATACGTTTTTTCATATTTGAATTTTATCAAAACTCAAGTTTTCTGCAACCATTCGATACGATTTTTGAAAGGCACTTTGTACACACAATATACAACATATATCCATCAATTTCACAGTCAACCAAGCACCAAAATTTTGAAATAAAGACAGGACATCATGGACAGAATTTTCGGCCTGCTTCCTTTTAAAGTTTTCCGTCGATTTCTCTCTACTTTCTAACCATAGTCAAGCTATATCACATAAACAACTACAACTAAACAATCAAGTCTCAATTCAGCTACATAGAGGTCTTATCAAGTCTGCTAGCCTACGATTTAAAGCGAAATAAATGGTTTCCTCAAGTCCTCTGTGACGCCCCCACTTCTCCCTAAGGCGAACCAAAGCGTATCTGCGGGACGCCTGCCCAACTCTCGCCAGGACTCAAGGCAAAACAATTCAAACTTAACTATAATTATCCAACAATACAGGCCTAATGAAGAAAGTCGCTTCCATAACCAATATTCGACAATACACCACAAGTACAAAATGTATCAATCATCCCAATCTTACATTTAGTTTCCAAAAGTTACTTCAAGTCTCTAGTTATACAATAACCCAAGGTCTAGCCATGTACATTGAAAACCCAAAAACAAAAGTACATCCAAAAGGGGTTTTCCTCAAGTTCGCTCCAATCCATTCTTGTTAAGGAAAACAAATCTAAAGGGTGAGCAAAAACGCTCGTGAGGCCAAGAAACACACATGCAAGCACACAATCCAAGTAACAAGCCCAAATAATGAATAAAGCAGTAATATGCAAGAGATTAGTAATTCGAGCAATAATATGTAAGCAAAAACAATTCAAGGATATGGTAGCTCTCAGGAGCTAAGTTCCACTTGCTTTGCCAAGGTCATTAGTATACCTTCCCGCGATGACTCTCTATCAACCGGGTCGGTATTTCAAATTCCGTAGATCTCCACTTACTTCTCATCCGTCCACCGTACACCGCACCGGGCGCGAACGACATTTGTAGGGCGATACTCCACGAGTATGCCAAGCGAGACCTCTCTGATAGGTCAAGCTTATCATGTAAGTCTCATGGCTCACCGAGATTCCCGACCAAGCCCATGCCGGCTCGAGTCCCAACGTCGGCCTATGAGTTTGGGCGTCCCCCATGTATCATTTGTTTGTCGAGGAGATTCACTCCAGCGACGTATGCAGCCATAGCATACAAATTCATGTAATTCAAGCTTTTGAAAATTTCAGGCATTTGACATTTCAAGCATTTAGCAATTTCATGTATTTCAAACATGAGTCATTTATTTCAAATGAGAACGAGTGCGATAAAGTACACACTCGACTCCATTCTTCAAAATCTTAAGTCAAGAATATCAAATAAAGCATGTATCACATTCACAGGAGTTCAAGTAGACATGCACTTGACACTCACCAAGTGATGCAAGGAGAAGTGTCACTTAGAGGTTCAAGCGTTCACCGTAGGGTCCTCTTGAAGGTCCTAGTGGGTGCCTGAACAATTAAATAGTAATCTATCACTTATAATCCTAATTATCAAAGAAGATTGTACACTTGTACAATCTAAGAAAATTTTCATAAAAATGGACCCGATTTATACGTAAATCAAGGCTCAAAGAAGGGATTTTTAAAGCACAAGAGAAATCTGGTTTTCACCTTTGAAATCGGGTGTAAAACGCTCAAGTGTTATCGAGGGGAAAAGGAGAATTCGAAAAACTCCATTTGCTTAAGTTTCAAAAATTTCAGATTTAAGGGGTATTTTTGGAAAAATCATAACTCACTCTTCGTAGGTCCAAAATAGGAAAACTTGGTACCGTTGGAAACTTCTTGCAAAGTACTAAAAGTTCCTAGAAGACACTTTGCTATGATTCCTAACGGACGATATTCAAAAATTAGCTCAAAGTTTCTGTTTTAAGCTCGCAAGGCAGTTTTAAGGTTGGTTTTTCGCCAACTTTGGAAAATCGGAGAAAATCACAGGATTCGATCTAGCCTTTGGATTTTGAAACTCAATTAGAGTTGCAAGCAAGGTTTAAAATCCAACAAATGGAACAGGAATTGGAGTTTTGAGCACCAAGATATAGTAGCACAAAGTTGGTGCAAAAACGAAGCTCACTGGGCAAATTTCCAGATTTAAAGCTGAAATTCTGCGACTCTAGTTGAGTATCGAAACGGACTCAGAATGACACTAAATTTGGTAATATTATCCTACCATATGAGGGCTATCCCTCCACCAAAATTCATGGAAAAATGCATTTGGGAAGCTAGTGAACAAAGTCAATAAGGTTTGCAAAATTTCTAAGGCAATCTGCCTTGCATTTATGTTTTTCCCTTTTCCAAACATTTGGCCAATGAAATTTCTCAAACATCATCCATTCATGAAGACAAGGTCTAAGAAACATCCAAGGTGTAATTTGGTAGGTGATTACCACCAAGAAATTCAAATTAACAAGTCCCAAATCGAAGCTAAAGCTTTAACTAGCCAAAAGAGGGTTTTCTACCTTTGAGTCAGTTTTGGATTTTAGCCACAACTCACTCAATTCAACTCGGAATGAAGCGTGGTCAGTGGCGTTGAAAACGAGATTCATAAAGCTACAATTTCTTAGAAGAAATCGTTCTCAAAATCAATCCACAACTAGGTCATTTTTGGACACCAAATCGCTGCTCAAAACAGAGTTCCCTGTGAAAACGTGGAACAGAGCAGCCGACTTTACAAGCTTGGTACAGATCACTCAGGTTGAACTAGAACCTACATTTTATACCGTTGGAAAGCTGGGAATTTCTAGTTCCCAGTGCCACAAACGGAACTCGATTTCAACATCGGAGCAAAACAATATGGCCGAAACAAGAACACTGCCTGGGCAGCAGTGACGTGAGGATTTTCCAGGTTTGCTTCCTTACGAAATTTTAACTTTTGGCCAACCAATTCATGGAATTTTTCAACGAAACTTTCTAAACATCTTATACAACATATAAACATCATAACTAAGCCATTAGATCCACAAAAATTCGCCTTAAAGGTCACGGACAATATAAGGGCAGAATCGGAAAATTTCACCCTTCACCACCATTGAGTTTTCCTTCAATAATGCTACTTATATCCACTAGTTTAACCTCTAATCCAGCATTAACAACAATAAAACTCATCAAATCAGTCCAACAACTCAAAGTGGGAATTCATAGAGCCCACTCACCAAATTTTCAACAATTTAAAGCTACCCACATGTTCATATGAACTTATAAGTGCAGGACTACTTCCATAAACCAAGATTTTCAAGGTTGATCGTTGGTTACCTTAGTTGATGATTTAAGCAGAAATTTTCGGTCCAAAAATGCCCAAGAAAACCGTGGAAAGCAGCCCCTTTTTGTAGCTCAAGATGATCACCAAGTGCTTAGCAAAGTGTGGTTAAATTTTGGTGTGAAATGGTGGAGATTTGAATGAAGAAATGAGGAAGGAATTTGTGGAACTTTGGAGAGTTTCTTTGCTTCTCTTGGCCGGCTGTTCTTGTGCAAAAAGGAGAGTACCGTGGCTGATGAAAAAGCTTCCTTGTGAAGCTTTAATTGTTGGCCAAAAGGTGCCAAAAGTCAACTCTCTTCTCGCGCGCCTACGCGCGTGTTTGGTGCTCGATTCCTCTCGAGTTCGTTTCACTTGTGCACTAGACCTTTAATGCACTTATATTCATACTAATATTATCCACTCTTAATAGTCTAGAAATAATTTCTAAAGTCCTCCAATTTGTCGCGCGCGCGAAAACGCGAACTTCCTATTTGTACGCGATAACGCAAAATCTCTAAGAAATTCTTATAACGATTGTACTACTAACTATCACTTGAGTATTTAAACTTAAAATTAACCACTTTAGGGCTAATGTACAAGTCTCCAATTTTCCAAACCTATTGTACTCTCGAATCGATTATCATTCCCAAATGTGCAGTCACTATTCACACTTAACGAACTCTCGAAAATTAATTTTTGAAACGAGTCACTTTAAAATTATAAGCAAGTCATAGTTCAATGTATTTAGGTATAAAAGGGTTAGAAAATAATATTCGGAATATTTGGCCAAATAAATAATTAAATAAACTAGAATTTGAAGTTTAAAATAAGAAAATTTGCGAGTCCTCACATCCTCTCCCCCTTAAGAAAATTTCGTCCTCGAAATTTACCTTGATTGGTGAATAGGTCTGGATACTTTTCTCGCATTGCTTCTTCAATCTCCCAGGTTGCCTCCTCTATTCCGTGATTTCTCCAAAGAACTTTTACCAATGGTATCTGCTTATTTCGTAATTCCTTCACTTTCCTATCCAGAAGTTTCACCGGTTTTTCCTGATAGGTTAAGGTCTCATCAACCTCAATACTTTCCGGTTGCAAAATGTGAGAAGGGTCTGGATGGTACTTCTTAAGCATAGACACATGAAACACATTATGAATTCGTGACAAATTCGATGGCAAATCCAACTTATAGGCTACATTTCCTACACGTTGGATAATCTTATAAGGCCTTACAAATCTCGTTTGTAATTTCTTTCCTTTCCCAGACATCAAACTTGCTTTCAAAGGTGTGATCTAAAGAAATACTTGGTCTCCAACCGCAAATTCTAAGTCTTTCCTCCGATTATCTGCGTAGATCTTCTGACGACTTTAAGCGGTCTGGATCTTTTGACGTACCAACTTTACTTTCTCATTAGCTTCCTCAATCCAAGGTATGGTAGTCGGATCTACGATCTTACGTTCACCTATTTCATTCCAACAAATCGGTGATCTACACTTCCGACCATACAGTGCTTCATACGGGGCCATTTGAATAGAAGAGTGAAAACTATTATTATAGGCAAATTCCACCAATGTCAAAAATTTACTCCAACTTTCCCCAAAATCTAAAACACAAGTCCTCAACATGTCCTCAAGAGTTTGAATTGTCCTTTCCGACTGTCCATCGGTTTGGGGATGGTAAGTGGTGCTAAAATTCAATTTGATCCCCAACACCTCTTGCATCTTTTGCCAGAATTTCGAAACAAATATTGGATCTCTATCAGACACTATACTCACAGGTATCCCATGTAACCTGATAATCTCATCCAAATATAATTTATCTAATTTCTCCAATGGGTATTTCATATTGATCGGCAGAAAATGAACCGATTTGGTCAGTCTATCCACTATCACCCAAATAGCATCATGACCTCTTTGTGTCCTTGGTAATCCTGATACAAAATCCATAGTGATGTTCTCCCACTTCCACTCAGGTATCTCCAAAGGTTGCAAAAGTCCTGATGGTCTCTGATGTTCGGCTTTTACTTGTTGACAAGTCAAACAGGTTTGGACAAATTGGGCAATTTCCTTTTTCATACTCTCCCACCAATACAAACCCTTCAAATCTTGGTACATTTTATTCCCTCCGTAAACTTCGATCGGTGTGCCTCTTCTAGAATTTCTTTCTTAAGCTCTGCATCCTTTGGCACCACTATCCAATTTCGGAATTTCAAAATACCATTTGACCCCAAATTAAAATTCGACTCTCCTCCCGTTTTGGCTTTTTCCAACCATTTTTGCACTTCAGGATCCTTTTCTTGAGATTCCTTGATACGTTCCAACAAAGTGGAATTCACTACAATATTTCCCAAAATCACTTTTCTCTGTTCAAGTTTAGGGTTCCAATAACTAACCTCCTCCAACAAGTGTAATTCCTTAACCATCAATCCGGCCACTTGTACTTGACGACTCAAAGCATCAGCCACTACATTGGCTTTCCCTGGATAGTACTTTATCGTGCAATCATAGTCCTCCAAAAATTCCATCCATCTACGCTGCCTCAAATTTAGCTCCTTTTGAGAAAACAAGTACTTAAGACTCTTGTGATCAGTAAAAACCTCAAATATCACTCCATACAGGTAATGTCTCCATTTCTTCAGAGCAAATACTACAGCTGCTAGTTCCAAATCATGAGTCGGATAATTTCCTTCATGCGGTTTCAATTTCCTAGAGGCATACACTATTACTTTGCTATTTTGCATTAAAACACATCCCAAGCCTTCTTTAGATGCATCTGTGTAAACCACAAAACTATCCTTTCCATTCGGCAGAGCTAACACAGGTGCTCTTGTCAAGCGTCTTTTCAACTCCTGAAAAATCTCTTCACACTTAGCACTCCAAATAAACTTTCCATTTTTCTTGGTCAACTCAGTCATGAGTCCAGCAATTCTAGAAAAATCTTGGATAAATCTCCAGTAATACCCTGCTAGTCCTATGAAACTTCGAACCTCAGTAGGATTTTCCGGTCGTTTCCATTTCGAAACAGCTTCAACTTTAGCTGGATCCACTTTAATCCCATCCTTAGAAATTATGTGCCCCAAGAAAGTCACTTCTTTTAACCCAAAACTCACATTTGCTAAATTTAGCATACAATTGTTGTTCCCTCGGAGTTTGCAAAACAATTCTCAAGTGTTTATCATGATTCTCCACACTTTTAGAGTACACCAATATATTATCAATGAATACTACCACAAATTGATTCAAATAAGGTTTAAAAACCCTATGCATTAGGTCCATAAAAGCAGCAGGGGCATTCGTCAATCCAAATGGCATTACTGCAAATTCAAAGTGTCCATACCTTGAGTTAAAAGCAGTTTTGGGTATATCTTTTTTCCAAAATCCTCAATTAATAGTAACCCTGTCTCAAATCCAACTTCGAGAATACTACCGCCCCTTGTAATTGGTCAAACAATTCATCAATGTGGGGCAATGGGTATTTATTCTTAATGGTAACATCATTCAAGTTTCGATAGTCTATACACAACCTTAAACTCCCATCTTTCTTCTTAACAAATAAGACTGGCGCTCCCAAGGGTGAATCACTTTCCCTTATAAAGCCCCTTTCCAACAAGTCCTGCAATTGAAATTTCAATTCCTTCAATTCAATTGGAGCCATCCGATACGGCGTTTTAGAGATAGGTGCTACTCCTGGAGCCACATCAATCTTAAAGACTATGTCTCTTTCCGGGGGTAAAGACTCTAATTTCTTAGGAAAAACATCTGGATAATCTTTTACTACAGGCATGTCCTCCAATCTCACCTTATCACTAGAAGTATTGATTAGAAAAGCCAAATATCCTTGGGCTCCTTTACCTAACATCTTTCTAGCGCGGATTCCTGAGATAAGCGCATATGAGGCTAATCTACCCCGTACGTCCAATTTCAAGGTTGCCTCTCCCGGAACACATAATTCTACTATTTTTGTCCTGTACTTCAATTGGGCATTATAACGGGCTAGCCAATCCATTCCTAGGATCGCATCATATCCCTTAATCGCCAACCCTATCAAATCTGCCATTAATTTCCGTTCTCCAACCCAAATTTCACAATCTCTATACATCAAGTTAGAAATTAGACTTTGATCCCCCGTAGGCGTTTTAACCTCCAAGTCATATGATAACTTAATTGGTTTCAATTCTATCCCAGTCATGAAATTAGGGTTTACAAAAGAGTGTGTTGCACCCGGATCAATTAAAACCCTAGCTAAACGGTGAAAGATTGGAATTGTACCTTCTACCACCTCAGTCGCATCCGGTATCTGCTGATGATCCAGTGCATAAACCCCAACCGATACTTTTGGTCGGCTTCCTCCAGCACTGATTTGCTTAGAGTTGACTTTTCTGGTCTTGGAGTGCTACCTCCCATCTTCATTTTGTTTGGACAATTCGCGAGTTGGTGCTCCGTACTACCACACGCCAAACACTTTCCAGACTTCCTCCAACAGTCATTCTCAGAATGATTGGGTTTACCACAATACCCACAAGTGACTTGAGGGGTCACAGCCGAACCAGTAGACGGCACTCCCTTTACTTGGGTTAGCCCACTACGACCTCCTCTAGGTAAAGCTCCTCTTGAAACTCCAGAAGTCCTTATTCCTCCCATTCCCCTCCCAATTTTGGAAGGTTGAGTATTCTTACTAGTCTGCCCAAAAGTACGACTAGAAAAGTTACTCTTCCTGTTGTGAAAGTCTCTCACTTGCATTCTTGCACTTTCAACCCTTTGCGCTTTGTGAGACCCCGAAATTTCATTTGTCTTTATAACCCTTATGTGAACTCACTTACCCTTGATTCTTGGTTGCTTTAATGGTTGAATTTGAGTCAAGGGAGTGAATTTTGTTAAGAAAAGTTTCATAATCTCAAGTTGTTAGAAAATTTAGAAATTTTCGCAGGAGGCTTTGCGCAACGTTGGGAAATTGGCTATAACTTCGTATAGAAAAGTCGGAATTGAGTTCCGTTTGTTGCGTTTGAAACTAGACTCATACATCTTCCTACGGTGTAAAATTTAGAGTTTGATTCAATCTCTATAAATTCCAGAAAATTGGCAAAGTTGACTGAAAATTCTACCTTGCACAAGTAAACATAGGAATGTTGTAGTAGCTTATGGCTCAATTTGGACCAACTTATGAGCTGAATTTCTTGGAGGTGTTTTCTAAAGATTATTAGTATTTGAAGTCTAGTTTTTAACATGTCAAGTTGTATGAATTTTGATAGCTATAATTCAAGTTATGATTTTTCTAAAGGAATGGCATAAGTTAGGGGTTTTTGTGCATACTAGGGTTTTTGGTGTGTTTTAGGTGCATTTGACCGTGTGATCACTTGGTGAGGTGTGTGTACTAAATTTCATGGTTAAGATTGAGTTTTAGATAAGAAAAAGTGTGTGATTAGAAGTGATAATAATAAGTGAGTTAACCATAAGTAAAAACACAAGTACGCACGAGTTAAGGAAAAACGGCTTGAACCGACGTGCACCGTTTGTTGCCGATCGGGTGCACCACTTGAACACTATTTTATTACCTTAATCCCCTTGCTTTTATTTCACAAATAGCAGCCCTAAATATCTCTTATACCAGCCGAAATATTTGACTTAAAACAAGAGGAAAAGAAAAAAAAAACAAGAGGAAAATTAGTGGTGCCAAGTGTCACTAGCTAGCCACAATTTTTGACTAAGAAACTTTCTTATCATGTCTTAACACCAATTCATCTTTCATGTCTTAAACAAAACAAAACAAACTTAAGAATAGGAGAGGGAGAGAACCGTGAGCTAAGGGGAGAAAAAAACAAAGAGGAGAAAAAAATCTATCCAAGGCTTGACCAAGCCTTTCTTAGTCTTCATTTGACCAAGCCTTTCTTAGTCTTTATCTTGTACACATTGAACCCAACCATTTCATCTTCTTGCTAGCTTGGCCGAGAGAGAGAGGAGAGGAAGAGAGAAAAATTCCATCTTTCCTTGCTTGATTTGTGAAAATTCCAAACACTAATCGAAATCCATACCGATTAATCTTAAGTTAAGCTTGGAGAGAAGACCTTGGTGAAGTTTTTGGAGGAATAAAACTCTTGCTTGCTTGGGGTTTGAGGTAAGTTTCTAGAAAATATCTCTTTTATTTGTCTCTTGAGATTCATTCAAGATAAGTTATGATTGAAGCTAAAAGAAGCATGGTTATGAAAGATTTTACGGTTTTGGCTAGGGTAGCATGTAATTTCCAGCTTTAATGTTCAATTTCCAGCCTTGATATGCATTTTCTAGCCATGAGATGAACTTGATAGTTTTGGTATGAGATGGTTTAACTTTGATGTGAACTTTTAAGGTTTGGTAAATGGTTTTCCAGCTTGGTTGAAATTTCCAGCTTTAGTTATAAAAGTCCAGCTTTAGTAGAGAAATTTCCAGCTTTGATGATGAACTGCCCTGCTTCTGACCAGTTACATTCGGATATGATGGCGGCCGAATTAGGCTTAGGTTAAAACATGAAAGTTGTAGGAAATGATGTTTAATATCTTCCTGTAAAATTTCAGCTCGATCGGAGCAATGTAACATGTGAAATGATGAAAATACCCTTGACTGCCATAGGTAGAGTTCTGTGGACAGTTTTGACATTTCGTCATTCTGGCCTCGTTTTTTCACCTTGATCCGTATGAAAATAGCCTTTGGCCAAAACATGAAAGTTGTAGTGTTCTGTTTTAGTTTTCCAACACAGCTGAAAACGTCTCAATCGGACTTTTGTGGCCTGAGTTATTGTCATTTGAACACAGTGCTGTTAACCAGCCTGATGGTGAAATTCTGGCTCTGTAATTGGCTCGTTTGGCTGGGAAGATGAATGAATTAGCTTTTTATGCCTTCTTAAGAATTGTATCCTTGTATCTTAGCTTTCGAATGGCTTTGGAATCAACTGAATTGGAGTTGTGTGTGCTGAGATATGATTGAATAAATCAGGACTGCTAGTTGACTTTCACAGTGAGCTTCGAACTGGAAAATAGGGGGCTGTTTGGGTAAATTGGACTAGGTTAGGTTGAGAACTGGGTTGAGGTGTCTTCATAAGAATTGTAGATCTATGTTTTAGCTTCGAAACGGTATAAGGTTCATCCCAATTTGATAATCATAGCTCCAGTTATGACTAAAACGCTATGAGATGCCAAATCTGCCGTTCAGTTTTCGTTTTCAAAATTGATTTCCGATTGTACTATTGCACTTGTGTTGTACTTGGATGATTTTGGAGCCTAATAGAAGGGCTATCTTAGTAACATTACTTGTGCATTATTGTGGGGCTGAATTAAGGAAAATAAAGAAGCCATAAATGGCTGGAAATTTGGTAAACACAAAGGGCGTGCTGCCCAAATTTGCACTCAAGGGTTAAGTAGAATTACGCTTGTCTTGAGTACGGTTTTGAGGACGAGTCTAACTCGATTTGTCTAGATTATTCGAGCTTCTTTTTGTGGAGATATATAAGTTGAAATTCATCCGAAACTTGTACCCTTGGAATTTACAACTAATGGAAATACGTTTTCCTCATTTCTTCGACCCAAATGGCATTTTTCACATATAATGGCTTCAAAATTTCACCGTTTGAAAAGTGACCAAGGGTTTTATGAATAGTCCCTAAATAAGTTTCAATTACTTGATTCTTGTTAAACGAAATGTTTAAGTTTCGAGCCTTAGTTACTTTCAATGCTCTTAAACAAGATTTTCTCGCAGATTTGAACTCCAAGAGCGGAGTATACCCAAAACCAACCTGTAAAGGCACTGTATCTGTTGGTGAGTGCTTCTAAATATTTAATTGCACTTGACACATGTATTTGATACTTGAATGAGATGCTTACATGTTATACGAGTGGATTGATCGAGCAAGAGTGTACTTTATCACACTTGCCCTAATGTGATATGTATGTGTTTATTGGTGTAATTGACTTGATATACTTGTGCTTGATTTGTAAGTGCTAGAGCGGCAGCATGTACCACACTCAATCCGAGTGGGAGGTACCTCTCATTCCTGTCTCTGTACTTATATCTTGATTCAATCGATTGGAGATGTTATCTCATCGACTACTTGGGATCCCAAACCCCACTGGCTAGTTAATCGAGTCGAGCCGGCAAGGGCTTGGTCGATTAGATAACGAACCATGGGTATCTAGTGTTGTCGAGTGGAGTGTTATCTCCTCGACTAATCGGTATACTCGAGTATCACCACCAGTGTTTATTGTGGAGTTCGGGCCCGGTAAGGGGATTGGTCGGTGGACGGAGATTGGAGTTAAGTGGTGTTCTACTGGACTAGTTTCCTCATTTGAAAGTTGACGGAGTGTCAACTACCAATCGATCAAGTTATGGTGGAGTCGATACATGAGCAACTGTATCCTTATTGTGCAATGTGAATAGTTATTATTTGGCTATATGAAGTATGATTACTCACTTCTTGACCTGTCTTGAACACTATTTCACTATTGTGCTGCTTATGCGTTATTTGATGATTAAATTGATATTTGGAACCTCACTGGGCTTTTAGCTCATTCCATGCCATTTGTTTTTCTTACAGGGGGTACGAGTGAGGCAAGAGTTGCAACGACTAGTGTAGTCTAGTAATTTCGAGTTTTGAAGTTGTACTCGCGTTAACACCCGATTAGGGTTGTTTGTATTCGACTTGTAGCACTTTAAAGTATTATGGTATGTAGAGGCCTTGTATCTGGGTTTGAGCATTAATGTGTACGTTCTCGTTTTAGTATTTATCCCTATGGATGTATGTTATTTTCTCAAGCTAGTGAGTGAGTCCTGGCGAGAGCTGGGCAGGCGGCTCGCTAAACCCTAGGGTACGCCCTAGGGGGAGGTGGGGTCGTCACACGCTTTCTCTAAACCCTCAGTAAATGTAAAGATTTGGGCTGCAGCCAAGCCCTCCTGGATTTCCACATTAAATCCTTGTATAAAGCGTCTTACCCGTTTTCGCTCATTTATCACCAATTCAAGGGCATATTTGGAAAGTTTAGTGAATTTCCCTTCATATTCTGCTACACTAAGGGTCCCTTGTTTCAACTTAATGAATTCATCCTCCCTCTTCTCTTGGATTAAGGGCGGGAGAAATTTCTCATTAAATTCCCTTGTGAAGTTCTCCCAAGTCCAAGGGGTTTGAGTTCTCTCCCATTTTCCCTTTATCAGGTCCCACCAAGCACGGGCTATTCCTTCAAATTGAAATGCAGCAAAATTCACTCGCCTATCCTCGATATAATCTAAGGCAGAAAATATATTAGTCATCATTTCCAACCAATTCTCTGCTACCTCAAGATCGGGTTCACCAGTAAACTTAGGCGGATTGAATTTCAAGAACCTCTCTAAGGCTCTATCCTCTCCCCCAGGTTGGTTGAGCGGTCCAGGTCCTTGCCTATCCGCTAAACGTTCTAGGATATCAGTCATCCTATTAATGGCAGTAGCCACTTGATTTCCCTCTATATTTTCCTGTCCCTGGGTCGGTCCAGCTGCTGATCCCTGGTCATTCCCTTGAGATTGGGCCTGTCAAGTTCCTCGCCCACGGTCTCGACCACGTTCTCGACTACGTCTTAGTCCTTCCATTATTCTAGACGTGCATAAATCAAGAAATAATCAATTATATAAGAAAAGATTGAAATAAGGACCAAGCAGGCAAACATTGAAGATAACAATAATTTACATTCATTAATATTTCAAGTTTATACAGTTAGCAAGTAAAGGGGCAATCACAAAAATATAGCACATAGATGCCATAAGAGTACTTTTAGTCATACAAGACTAAAGTAAAACAAGTGCCTCAAAAGAAGGCCACACAGTCATTCAAAATACAATGGCCTTAGCACTCGCATCACCCCAGCTAACCTAGCTATCCCAGTCAAAAGGGTCAAAAGAGTCAAAAGAGAGTCAATCACTAGAGCCTAGTCCACAGTAGGACTACCAGGGGGAATCTCCTCCTCAGGATCCTCCTCCTGATCAGAGCTCGGAACAACATCCATCACCTCGTCCACTATCCTAGTGGCATCAGCTAAGATCCCGGAAGCCCGATCACGGACCTCCTGACCTAATCTAGTAAGTCGAGCCCTAGTACTCTGGAGCTCCTCACGAGTGACGGCAGCAGTAGCCACCTCACCTTCAATCACCTCCTCAAGTTCAGCGATCTTCTCGCCCTGAGTTCCTACCATCTGCCTAAGCTCATCCACCTCAGCCTGTAGATCCAGGTTGGCAGTCACCAACTGACGACGCTCGTCGTCCAAGGCTAGCACCAAATAGTTCGGGTAGGCAAAAGTCAACCTACACGGGTATCGGGGATATCTAGTAGCAGGTGCATAACGCACTCGAGCGCCTCCACCAAGAGCTCGGTAGTAGATAGGCCTAGGAAGCTCTACATGTCCGTTACCATTAGCATGACCATTCGCATGGCCATTCCCATTAGCTGCGGGAGTCCCATTTTCATTTTCCATTCCTGCAAAACAATCACACTTTTCGGGTTAGAAACTTAAACATTAACTCGCATGAATGTCGCTTACGGCATGCTTAACTTAACCACTAATTTGCCCAAGTACCACTTGATATATCACTAAGTCATTCTATCTCAAGTCTTAAAGGTAGAGTATCTAGCAGGTCTCCCATATAGATCCCTAATCTAGTGCTCTGATACCAACTGTGACGCCCCCACTTCTCCCTAAGGCAAACCAAAGGGTATCCGCGGGACGCCTGCCCAGCTCTCGCCAGGACTCAAGGCAAAACAATTCAAAGTTAACTATAATTATCCAACAATACAGGCCTAATGAAGAAAGTCGCTTCCATAACCAATATTCGACAATACACCACAAGTACAAAATGTATCAATCATCCCAATCTTACATTTAGTTTCCAAAAGTTACTTCAAGTCTCCAGTTATACAATAACCCAAGGTCTACCCATGTACATTGAAAACCCTAAAACAAAAGTACATCCAAAAGGGGTTTTCCTCAAGTTCGCTCCAATCCATTCCTGTTAAGGAAAACAAATCTAAAGGGTGAGCAAAAACGCTCGTGAGGCCAAGAAACACACATGCAAGCACACAATCCAAGTAACAAGCCCAAATAATGAATAAAGCAGTAATATGCAAGAGATTAGTAATTCGAGCAATAATATGTAAGCAGAAACAATTCAAGGATATGGTAGCTCTCAGGAGCTAAGTTCCACTTGCTTTGCCAAGGTCAGTAGTATACCTTCCCGCGATGACTCTACGTCAACCGGGTCGGTATTTCAAATTCCATAGATCTCCACTTACTTCTCATCCGTCCACCGTACACCGCACCTGGCCCGAACGACATTTGTAGGGCGATACTCCACGAGTATGCCAAGCGAGATCTCTCTGATAGGTCAAGCTTATCATGTAAGTCTCATGGCTCACTGAAATTCCCGACCAAGCCCATGCCATCTCGAGTCCCAAGGTCGGCCTATGAGTTTAGGCGTCCCCCATGTATCATTTGTTTGTCGAGGAGATTCACTCCAGCAACGTATGCAGCCATAGCATACAAATTCATGTAATTCAGGCATTTGAAAATTTCAGGCATTTGACATTTCAAGCATTTAGTAATTTCATGTATTTCAAACATGAGTCATTTATTTCAAATGAGAACGAGTGCGATAAAGTACACACTCGACTCCATTCTTCAAAATCTTAAGTCAAGAATATCAAATAAAGCATGTATCACATTCACAGGAGTTCAAGTAGACATGCACTTGACACTCACCAAGTGATGCAAGGAGATGTGTCACTTAGAGGTTCAAGCGTTCACCGTAGGGTCCTCTTGAAGGTCCTCGTGGGTTCCTGAACAATTAAATAGTAATCCATCACTTATAATCCTAATTATCAAAGAAGATTGTACACTTGTACAATCTAAGAAAATTTTCATAAAAACGGGCCCGATTTATACGTAAATTAAGGCTCAAAGAAGGGATTTTTAAAGCACAAGAGAAATCAGGTTTTCACCTTTGAAATCGGGTGTAAAACGCACAAGTGTTATCGAGGGGAAAAGGAGAATTCGAAAAACTCCATTTCCTTAAGTTTCAAAAATTTCAGATTTAAGGGGTATTTTTGTAAAAATCATAACTCACTCTTCGTAGGTCCAAAATTGGAAACCTTGGTACCTTTGGAAACTTCCTTCAAAGTACTAAAAGTTCCTAGAAGACACTTTTCTATGATTCCTAACGGAAGATATTCAAAAATTAGCTCAAAGTTGCTGTTTTAAACTCGCAAGGCAGTTTTAAGGTTGGTTTTTCGCCAAATTTGGAAAATCGGAGAAAATCACAGGATTCGATCTAGCCTTTGGATTTTGGAACTCAATTAGAGTTGCACGAAAGGTTTAAAATCCAACAAACGGAACAGGAATTGGAGTTTTGAGCACCAAGATATAGTAGCACAAAGTTGGTGCAAAAACGAAGCTCACTGGGCAAATTTCCAGATTTAAAGCTGAAATTCTGTGACTCTAGTTGAGTATCGAAACGGACTCAGAATGACACTAAATTTGGTAATATTATCCTACCATATGAGGGCTATCCCTCCACCAAAATTCATGGAAAAATGCATTTGGGAAGCTAGTGAACAAAGTCAATAAGGTTTGCAAAATTTCTAAGGCAATCTGCCTTGCATTTATGTTTTTCCCTTTTCCAAACATTTGGCCAATGAAATTTCTCAAACATCATCCATTCATGAAGACAAGGTCTAAGAAACATCCAAGGTGTAATTTGGTAGGTGATTACCACCAAGAAATTCGAATTAACAAGTCCACGAGATTCATAAAGCGTGGTGAAGCGTGGTCAGTGGCGTTGAAAACGAGATTCATAAAGCTACAATTTCTTAGAAGAAATCGTTCTCAAAATCAATCCACAACTAGGTCATTTTTGGACACCAAGTCATTGCTCAAAACAGAGTTCCCTGTGAAAACGTGGAACAGAGCAGCCGACTTTACAAGCTTGGCACAGATCACTCAGGTCGAATTAGAACCTACATGTTATACCGTTGGAAAGCTGGGAATGTCTAGTTTCCAGTGCCGCAAACGGCACTCAATTTTGACATCGGAGCAAAACAATATGGCCGAAACAAGAACACTGCCTGGGCAGTGACGTGAGGATTTTCCAGGTTTGCTTCCTTACGAAATTTTAACTTTTGGCCAACCAATTCATGGAATTTTTCAACGAAACTTTCTAAACATCTTATACAACATATAAACATCATAACTAAGCCATTAGATCCACAAAAATTTGCCTTAAAGGTCACGGACAATATAAGGGCAGAATCGGAAAATTTCACCCTTCACTACCATTGAGTTTTCCTTCAATAATGCTACTTATATCCACTAGTTTAACCTCTAATCCAGCATTAACAACAATAAAACTCATCAAATCAGTCCAACAACTCAAAGTGGGAATTCATAGAGCCCACTCACCAAATTTTCAACAATTTAAAGCTACCCACATGTTCATATGAACTTATAAGTGCAGGACTACTTCCATAAACCAAGATTTTCAAGGTTGATCGTTGGTTACCTTAGTTGATGATTTAAGCAGAAATTTTCGGTCCAAAAATGCCCAAGAAAACCGTGGAAAGCAGCCCCTTTTTGTAGCTCAAGATGATCACCAAGTGCTTAGCAAAGTGTGGTTAAATTTTGGTGTGAAATGGTGGAGATTTGAATGAAGAAATGAGGAAGGAATTTGTGGAACTTTGGAGAGTTTCTTTGCTTCTCTTGGCCGGCTGTTCTTGTGCAAAAAGGAGAGTACCGTGGCTGATGAAAAAGCTTCCTTGTGAAGCTTTAATTGTTGGCCAAAAGGTGCCAAAAGTCAACTCTCTTCTCGCGCGCCTACGCGCGTGTTTCGTGCTCGATTCCTCTCGAGTTCGTTTCACTTGTGCACTAGACCTTTAATGCACTTATATTCATACTAATATTATCCACTCTTAATAGTCTAGAAATAATTTCTAAAGTCCTCCAATTTGTCGCGCGCGCGAAAACGCGAACTTCCGATTTGTACACGATAACACAAAATCTCTAAGAAATTCTTATAACGATTGTACTACTAACTATCACTTGAGTATTTAAACTTAAAATTAACCACTTTAGGGCTAATGTACAAGTCTCCAATTTTCCAAACCTATTGTACTCTTGAATCGATTATCATTCCCAAATGTACAGTCACTATTCACACTTAATGAACTCTCGAAAATTAATTTTTGAAACGAGTCACTTTAAAATTATAAGCAAGTCATAGTTCAATGTATTTGGGTATAAAAGGGCTAGAAAATAATATTCCTCTAACCTATTTTCTTGCTTAGGGTTGTAAACCCATGAAACTAACCACTAATCTTTGAATAAATGGAAAGATTAAAGGAGATGAAAGGTAACCTCCTAAACCCTAGATGAAACCAAATTTTTCCACCAAAAATTCTCCAAAAAACTCCACAAGATGTTGCCTTTCTTCAAGCTAGAGTTGACTTCCAAGAGGTATGGAAGTTGGATGAAGAAATGGAGCAAGATTGGAGCAAGAAAAGTGAAACTTTCTTCCTCTTGTCTTCCTTGGAGTTTCAGCCAACCAAGAGGAGAGAGAGATGAGTGAGTTGTGTGTTTGGTTTGTGTTGGAAGATTGGAGGGAAAAGGAACTAATAAGTTTGCCAAAAGTCAACTTTGAATAGTTGTCAAAATAGTGTCGTGCACTACCACTTTCTCTCTTGTTTGATACACTCATGCACTAATCCTCCAATGTAATTCTTTTAACACTATAATTACTCACTCTTACGAGTCTAGTATTAATTTTTCAAATCTCCACTTAGTCGTTCCGACGTGAAATGCGCGAATTTTCGACTCACGTGCGATAAAGCAAAATTTCAAAGAAATTCATGCAACTAAAATATAATTAACTAACACTAGGGCAAATAATTATAAAATGACTATTTTAAGAAATAAAATATGAGTCCTCACATCCTCTCCTCCTTAAAAGAATTTCGTCCATGAAATTCACACTTTGATCTGGAAATAGGTTTGGGTATTTCTTTCGAATCTCCTCCTCCATTTCCCAAGTTGCTTTTTCTACTCCGTGATTTCTCCAAAGGACTTTCACCAAAGGGATTTGCTTATTACTTAGTTGTTTCACCTTACAATCCAGAAGTTTCACTGGCCTCTCCTCATAAGTCATTGCCTCATCAATCTCAATTTTTTCCAGTTGCAGTACATGAAACGGATCTGGATGTTATTTCTTGAGTATAGATACGTGGAAAACATTATGAATCCGAGATAAACTTGGTGGCAGTTCTAACTTATAGGCCACGTTTCCTACACGTTGAAAAATCTTATAAGGTCCTACGAATCTAGATTGCAATTTCTTTCCTTTTCCTATCATCAGACTCGCTTTTAGAGGAGTGATCTTAAGGAAAACTTGATCTCCAACCGCAAATTCTAAATCCTTCCTTCGATTGTCTGCATAGCTCTTCTGACGATCGGTTTGAATCCTCTGGCGTATTAACTTCATTTTTTCTCACGCCTCTTCAATCCAAGGCACTGCAGTTGGGTCTAAAATCTTTCGTTCACCTATTTCATCCCAACAAATCGGAGATCTACACTTCCGGCCATAAAGTGCTTCATACGGAGCCATTTGAATGGATAAATGGAAACTATTATTATATGCAAATTTCACCAATATCAAATACTTACTCCAACTCTCTCCAAAATCCAAAATACAGGTTCTCAACATGTTCTCAAGAGTTTGAATCGTCCTCTCTTATTGTCCATCAATCTGTAGGTGGTAAGTAGTGTTAAAATTCAATTTAGTTTCTAACATTTCTTGCATTTTCTGCGAAAATCAAGAAACAAATCGAGAGTCTCGATTAGATACAATACTTACACGTATCCCGTGTAGTCTTATAATTTCATCCAAATATAACTTAGCTAATTTTTCCAACAGATACTTCATACTAATCGACAGAAAATGAGCAAATTTGGTCAACCTATCCATTATTACCCAAACGGCGTCTTGATCTCTTTATATTCTTGCCAATCCAGATACAAAATCCATGGTGATATTTTCCCACTTCCACTCGGGTATTCTAAAGGTTGCAATAGGTCAGATGGTTTCTGATGCTCGGTTTTAACTTGCTGGCAAATCAAACAAGTTTGGACAAACTAAGCAATTTCCTTTTTCATGTTCTCCCACCAGTACAGACTCTTCAAGTCCTGATACATTTTATTCCTTCCAAGATGTACCGTGTACTTAGATCGGTGTGTTTCTTCCAAAATTTCCTTCTTAAACCCTTCATCCTTTGGCACTACTATACGATTCCGAAATCTTAGTACACCATTTGTTCCCAAGTTAAAATCCGACTTTTCTCCCTTACTAACTTTTTGTAACCACTTTTGTACTTCAACGTCCTTCTCCTGAACTTTCTTGATATGTTCCAACAATGTGGATTTCACGACAATGTTCTCAAGGATCACTTTTCTTCCTTCAAGTCGAGGATTCCAACAATAAACCTCTTCCAACAAATGCAATTCTTTAATCATTAATCCTGTCACTTGCACTTGATGACTTAAAACATTGGCCACTACATTGACTTTTCCTGGTGTCGCGCCCCATTTTTAAATAAGAAAAATAACGGGTTTTATAAAAAATTATTTCAATTCAATTTTAATTGAAAATGATTTTTATTTTAAAAAAATAAATAAGAAAATGAAAAGGGCCTAAATGGGATTTGAAAGTGCGACGATTTGGACTCAAATTACAGTTTAAAAAAGGTTTTTGAATAAAAAAAATTTGGAATTGCCACTTGGTATTGAGTTAAGGTGTACCAAGTCACCTAAAATATTTTTAATAAAAAAGTAGAAAAACCCTTTTTAAACGACTCCAAATCTACGTAAATCAAAGAAAAAGGTTCGGGAGTCACATTTGAAGAAAGGGAAGGCAAGGATAAAAATCCGAAACACCCTTTCGACCTAACCAAAACTAGTTGCGTGATTTAGTAAAAGATTTTCTTATTTTTAACCTAAAGATTTATTGTGAGGACCTGTAATTTTTTTTCCTATTTTATTTTATTTTACTGGTTTAATTAATTATTTACTCACCCGTTTTCTCTAAATATTTTATTCCAACCTTTTTAGACCCAATTACATGAAACTATGGTTTACATGTATTTTTAAAATGACTTGTTACGAAAATTAATTTTGGAAGGTTAGATAAGTGAAAATAGTGAATACGTGATTGGAGTCAATAATCGAATCGATGATACAATAAGTTTGAAAATTTGGAAACTTGTATATTAGTTTTAAAATAAGTACTTTTATGATTAAATACTCAAGTATAAGTTAGATGTACTATCGTTATAAGAATTTTTTAAAAATTTCGTTTTATCGCGCACAAGTTGAAAGTTCGCGTTTTCGCGCGCGCGACTAATTTGAGGATTTTAGAAATTATTTCTAGACTATTAAGAGTGAATAATATTAGTGTTAAAGTAAGTGCATTAGAGATTTAATGCACAAGTGAAACAAACCCAAGAGGAATCGAGCACGAAACGCGCGCGTACGCGCACTAATGGGTGTTGACTTTTGTACCACAAAAGGCTACCAATCACCAAGCTTCCTCAACAAGCCTTACCATCAGCCATTTCTTTCTCTTTTGCTCCAAGACAGCCGAAACCAAGAAGAAGAAAAAGAGACTAAAGTTCTTCATTTTTCCTTCATCAAATCTTCACCAAATCACTTCAAACTTTAACCACACTTTGCAATCTGCTTGGAGAGCAATTCAAGCTACAAAAGAGCTTCAAATCCACGATTTTTCTAGAGCTAAGAAGGACCGAAATTTTTGCCTTGAACATCTAGGAAAGTAAGTGACGATCAACCTTGCAAATCTTGACTTATGGAAGTTGTTTAGCACTTATGAGTTCATAATTTCTTATGGGTAGCTTTATTTATGTGAAAATTTGGTGTGTGGGTTCTATGAACTCCCACTATGGCTTGATGGACTGACTTTGTGAGTTTTGATGTTAATAATGTTGGATTGGTGCTTAAATTAGTAGAAATAAGTGATATTATGGATGATAGCTCAAACGAGGTGAAGGAGAGAATTTTTCCGTTTCTGCCCCTGTGATGTCCGTGGCCCTTAGGGCAAATTTTTGTGGTTCTAATGATTTGGTTATGATGTATATGTGTTGTGTGAGATGTGTAGAAAGTTTCATCAAAACATTTCATGATTTGGTTGTCCAAATGATGAGTTTTCGAAGATCAGCAAAACTGGAAAAGATTTCCCGTAACTGCTCTGGTAGTGTTTTTGTTTTGGCTATAACTTTTTGCTCCAACATCAAAATTGAGTGCCATTTGTGGAACTGGAAACCAGACATTCCCAGCTTTCCAACGGTACAAAATTCACTTTCTGATTCCACCTGAGTGATCCATACCAACCTTGTAAAGTTGACTGTCCTGTTTCTCGTCTGCACTGAAAGCCCTGTTTTGAGCAGCGAATTGATGCTCAAATATGAGCTAGTTGTGGACAGATTTTGAAAATGCTTTCTTCTGAAACATTGTATCTTTATGAATCTAGTTTTCAACGCCACCAACTACGCTCAATTCTAAGTTGGATTGAGTGAGTTGTGGCTGAAGTTCGAAACTGACTCAGGGATTGAAAACCCTCTTTTTGGCTAGTTGATGCCTTAACCTTGATTGGGACTTGTTGTTTCGAATTTCTTGGTGTTAACCACCTTGAATGTTTCTTGGACCTTTGCTTCATAAATAAACGGAAATGGGATTGATTTCATTGTGCAAAATGTTCGGAAACAAACTAAAAGCAAAAAGACATATTTACTAGGAAATATTTTCCAAACTTTGGGGGTCTTGTTAACTGTCTTTCCATACTAGTTTTTGCGTGAAATTTGATAGGAGAATAGTACTTATATGGAAGTTTACATGTACCAAATTTGGTGTCATTCTAATACCATTTCGATACCCAAATGAGGTCTCAAATCTTGCTTTTCAAATCTGGAAAACTTTTCTTTTTCTTGGCCGAATGGTCAAACTTGTTTTGGAACGTTTTGTTTCGAAAACTTTGATGTCAATTACCGCTAAATTACTCATTGGATGTTTATGGAACATTGGTTTCAACATTTGATGAATTGAAGTTGATTGTGAGGAGCAAAGCTTTTAAAAAGGAAAATTGAAGTAGAAGGCAGATTTGCCTTGAAAATTCGTGGGACTTTAGTGATTTTGTTAACCGACTTCCTGTGTGAATTTCTGTATGAAAATTTACAGAGGAATACCCCTTATATGGTAGTGTAATACTGCCATATTTGGTGCCATTCCGAGTCTATTTCAATGTCCAACTGAAGTCCCAAAGTCTATGTTCCAAACCTGAAAAATGGCCTAACCGTCTCAACTTTTCAATGACTTTCACCCACTATATCTTGGTGTTCAAAACTCCGATTTTTGTTACACTTGTTTTCTTGTAAACTTTGATTGTAACTCTAATTGAGTTTCAAATTTGAGAGGCTAGTTCCCATTCTATGAATTTTGCCGAATATTCAAACTTGGTCAAAAACCAACCCCGAAACTGCCTCGATAGCCCAAAACAGCAATTTTGATCTGAGTTTTGAATATCTTCCATTTGAAATCATGGAAAAGTGTCTTCGAGGAACTTTTAGTACTTTGGAAGAAGTTTCCAACGGTACTAAGTTTTCCAATTTTGGACTTGTAGAAAGTGAGATACGATTTTTCCAAAATTGTGCAACAAACCCGAAACTTCCAAACTTAAAGGAAATTGAGTTTTTAGAACTCATCTTTTTCCTTCGATATCACTCGATCGTTTTACACTTGATTTCAAAGATGAAAACCCGATTTCTATTGTATTTTAAAACCCACTTTTGAGTCTCGATTTACGAGTATTTAAGGTTCAATTCATGAATTCTCCTTAAATTGTATACTAGTACAACCTTCTTTGATAAGTAGGGGTTCTAAGTGATATTGTGTAATAGTTGATGGTTATTTGCTCAGGCGCTCAAAGGGACCTTCAAGAGGAACTCGAAGTGGACGCCTAAACACTTGTTTGAGCACTTACTCTCTTGTATTGACTAGGTGAGTGTTCCATATAGGAGTACGTGATTTGAATAGTCTATGATATGTTTACTCCATGGTCATTATGTGTTAAGTGTTACCGCACTCGTTCTCATTTAAGTAAAATGTACTTGAATTACTCGATATGAAATACTTGAAATATATTTTTACATGAAGCGTTTCAATGATTGTGTGAGAACTCGAGAAAAAAATCCTTATTTTAGGGTTTTATCGATTTTCGTGCACACATTTTTTTTATTTTCTCTATTATATTCATTTTACATATATTTTATAAGTAAATATAGTTTTTAAAGCATTTTCCTAGTATAAGTGAGTTCACGAGAAATTAGGAGCGAATAGTGGATGTAGGACCCGCTAGTGCGTTAAGTGAGAGAAATTCGGCCAATTAAGTTAGGTTTTGCAGAAAGGCATTAAATTACTAGGTGTTAAGAGATAATTAGAGGTTGGTTAGATATTTGGTCATTGGTAAGTAAAAGGATAAGAAAGAAATCCAAAAGGTGCCACGTGTCGCGTCTTGGTTGGAGGAAACTTGCCTAACTTTCTTTAAATTTTACCAAAAGCTTAATTTGACCAAAATCATCTTCATTTTAGCATCTTCTTGGCCGAAAATTAGAGAGGAAAAAAGGGAAAGAAAGCTCCAACTTTTCTTCCAATTTCTTGTCCAAAACTTGAAATCCAACCGATAAAATTTCGAATTCCTCCGTAGAAATAGCTTACTAAGGAGGATTGAAGGTGATTGTGGAGTTGTTTGGCAAGGGAAAGCTCTAAGTTGCTACCTTTCTTGAGAATTAAGGTATTTTGCTTGGAACTTAACTTTTGTTCATAATAAATGGTGAATTAGTGCCTTGTGGTAGTTAAGGAACTTATTTTATGGATGATTTTATGGATTAAAGTGAAATTAGGTGAATTTCTTATTTTCTTGGAAATTTTTCTGTTTTCATATGATGATCATAGTTGGCTTGAATTGATGGCTTAATATGGTGTGATTTAGAGCTATTATGCGTTAATTGTAGCGAATTGCGGAAAATTTCAACTTTGTGCGGAAAATTTCAACTTTAGGGTTTTTCAATTTGGGGCTTTCTTATGGATGGCTATTTAGTTTATAATTGGCTATGATTGAAGGGTATTGTGACCCTAATGGTGTGTATTTACTAGCCTATGATTGATATGTGAATTGTGGTTGGTTTGGATGAATTGAGTGATTGTTTGTAGGGTGGAAATGCTGAAATTTTAGGGGAAATGCTGTCCGACTATTGTAAACATTGGGGCTTGGTGAATCTAGGTTAAGAATGGGTAAATGTGAAAGACTTTAGAGTTACTTCGCCTTTTAACCTTAAATTCGATGTATTTTCCATTTTGAGCCATTATTGAAGCTATATCTGAATTTTGCTTTAGTAATCCATTTAAGAGGTACTCGACTCGCGTTTGAGTCTCAATTGCATTTTTCTTGATTGTATAGGACGTGTGGGTGATCCAAGGCGTCCGCCGGACGGAAATCTGTGAATTTGCTTAACTGAAGTGGTGAGTGTACTATTGCATGATTTAAATGCCTAAGTGATTATTTGTCCTTGAAACTGTAATGTGAACGACTGAAAACTGTGTGCGTGAGACGAGAGTGTACTTTATCACTCTCGTTCTCTTACTTGTATAACTGCTTTTCGATATTCTTGTGAATCTGCACTGTGTTTGGCTTGAATCATGGGGCATGAGCCCTACCACTGTACTGTGATAACTGAACTCAAGCCCTAGTGGAAGTTACTTGAGTCGAGCCAGCAAGGCCCGGTCGACTAAGTAACGACCATAGGGTTACTGTTTGTCGAGTGGAGTGTATCTCCTCGACCCTATGGTATACTCGAGTATTACCTCCTTAATCACTGTGAGGTGTTCGGCCCCGGTAAGGGGAATGTATGGTGGAAGGTACTGGGAGTAAAGTGGGGTCTACGGACATGTTTCTTTCTTTGAACGTTGACGGAGGGTCAACGGTGGTGCGATCAAGAACTGAAATGGGGAAATTGGCTCCTGAGGGCCACCCGTATCCTTTTATTTGAACTTGTTACCGTACTTTTATTCTATGTGCACAAGGGTGTGTATAACTGAGCTTGTTTACTTCACCAATTTGGGTTTCATGATTGTTAGTACCTCATTGGGCGAAAGCTCACCCTCGTTACCTTTGTTTTCCTTACAGGCAAACTTTTGAGAAATACATGATTTTGAAAAGCGAGTTGAGCTTGTGAAATAGTTTTGTTTCCCTGTTTAGCCCCTCGGGTGTTAGAAACCCTAAATGTACCTCACTTGAATATTCCTTTTTGAATTGAGAATTTTAATTAAGTGTATATGTAAATAGTTGTTCATGTGTAATTGAAGTTATATATTGGGAATGTATGTTTTAGCCCTATCTAAGGGTCTTTTGCACTTGGTTTAGCGTGTGTGAACGTTAGTAGTTCTGACGAGAGTTGGGCAGGCAGTTCGCTAACCCTTAGGGTACGCCCTAGGGGGAGGTGGGGCTGCCACAGTTGGTATCAGAGTTTAGGTTAGAAATAACCTGGGCGAATCCGAAACTTGATTCTTAGAACTTTTGGGATTGTATTAGGGTATGTTTAAGTGTTATTACCATATCTGAGTTGTAACTTGTGTATATCCTGATAGGTCATGGACGGAACTAGTGGGAGTGGAGGTAGGCCGCCTCGGAGGCCTTTTCGTGTTATTGATTGTGAGGAGACACCCGAAGGACCTATTAGGCGCTGGAGTACGGCCAATCGGACCAGGCGTTGTAGTAGGTGCCAGCATTACTCCTACGCTGACCACATGGTTGTGGCCGTCTTGGGCGAGCGGAGGAGACTTAGACGTGCCGCCGCCCGCGATCATACCGAGCTGCAGCGAGTGAGAGGCATTGTTAGGATGCAGACCGACCGGATTGGGGAGCTCCAGGGGGACATAGTCTTGGAGCAAGAGCGGACGAATGCTCTTCGCGACCAGTTACATGTAGTTAACGACCGCCTCACTAGAGTACTTCGGGAGGTTAGAGACCGGTCCGGGGGTATCATCAACGAGTGTGGGGCATTGATTCAGGAGGTGATTGGCGCCAACGCGCCAGGGGGAGCTCCGAGTAACAGGGCCCCAGGTGAGGGAGGCGCCCCCAGCTCTAGTTCTAACTCGGAGGGGGAGTCGATTGACTCAGTAGAGAGCTAGGTTAGAGTTCTTTGGGCCATGCTTTGATCCTATGTGAGGGGATACCTAGGAAAAGCTCTCGGTTAGCTATTTTGTACTTTTGAGCCTAGGTTGTACATTGCAACTTTTGGTTGACCCCACTACTTTCACGGGCTTTGCTTTTGTAAATATTTGACTGACTGCTACTGTATGACTTGTTTGCTACATCTATGTGATATGTGTATAGTTGCTTTTATTTGGTGTCTCTTTTTGCTAAGTGTTTATTTATTCATGTATATATATTGCTTGGTTTTGATATCGTATATGTTTTCAATTCTAGAGTGAGTGAATCTATGGAGGGTACACGTAGTGGACGAGGCCGTGGCCGTGGAATTAGGCAACCCTCGACTGAGGGAGGTACTCGAGAACCCGTGCCTAAACCAAACCTGAACCGAGCAATGATTAATGCCCAGTAGCTACTGCTACAAAACGGATGACTGATCTATTGGCCCACGTAGTGGAGCCATCAGGGCAAAACCCTAATCCTCAACCCGAAAACCCTGGAAACCTTGTGGAGAGCGAGATAGACTCTCGAACGATTCCAGACATTCGCTCCACCAAAGTTTTCGGAGGGCCAGATCCAGATGTGGCCGAAAGGTGGTTGGAAGAAAATGGTAGATATTTTTGCCGCTTTGCACTATACGGAGGAGCGGCAAGTGACTTTTGCTATCTTTCAACTGGAAGGGGCAGCCCGTTCTTGGTGAAACGTTATAAGGCAGAAGTGGGAACGAGAATTGACCCCAAGGACGTGGGTGAACTTCATGAGGGAGTTCAACGCTAAGTTTTTCCCTCCTCTAGTGCAAAAGAAAGAAAAGAGGAATTTATCAGACTTCGCTAGAGAACCCAAACTGTAGCCGAGTACGAGAGTCAATTCACTCGATTGTCTAAGTTTGCCCCCGAACTAATCATGACCGAGCAGAGGCGAATAAGACGTTTTATTCAGGGCTTAAATGTTGAGATCCAGAAGGACTTAGCAGTACCCGAATTGATACCTTTAGTGACGCAGTGGAGAAGGCTCAACGAGTTGAGGATGCTAAGCTACAAGTGCGAACTTTCCAAGCTAGGAAACGGGGATTTACCGGAGGTAGCTCTGGATATGGAGATAAAAGTACCCCTCCCAAGTTTGGAAGGGGAACTAGAGAGGGAAGACTGTCGGGGATGTCGAGGGGAACCCCGTCGAGAGGTGGCCAGATTGGTCGAGGCCAACAAAGAGGAAATTTCCAGGGAGGTCCAGTTTCTGCATCCCGTGGTTCCTGCGGGTATTGCGGAAAACCAAATCACACGGAAGACAATTGTTGGAGGAAGGAAAGGAAGTGCTTACGCTGTGGAAGTGCGGAGCACCAAATTGCCAACTGCCCAGTCTTACCGCGAGAGGCGAGAGGGACTCCGCAACATACGGGATTTTTCTATACGTACAAGTTAAAATAAATCCGAAATACACCCGTTTCACTGCAAGTATACAGGTCAACTAGTAGTTTAGGGTATATATCGGGTCGATCCCACGAGGAAGAGTGAACAATTACCGGTACTACTAAAGTTTCTCTATTATTTAGACTATCAATGAATTATAAGAAATGAAATCTACTGAACTTATGCAAAATAACAAATGTAAACTCCTTAGGTTATGGTATTCCTAACTACTCATGCAAATGCTATTTTTGGATCATTGAATACTACCATCTAAGCTAATTATGGTGTAATTTCCTCATGCATATGAAACCTACTTTCGTAGTGAATCAATTATACTCATAACTAATCCATACCTATTCTCATGGTTATGAAATTAGCTACAAGTTCATTTCTTCAATGAAATTACATGAAATTAATCACCAAAACCACATAGGTGCACCTCTACTCTCGTGAGTGTACTCCCTATGTTTAGCACTTCTTGAACTAATGTTAAATCTCAATTTTTCATTGCAGAAATAACACCTTAGATAATCACAATTAATGGTACCAGATTAATCATGATTTAAAGAGTCAAAGTGCTAAATAACTTGCTCAAATCATAGCAATCAAATAGCCAAATAATAAACACCAACAATTATAGAAAGTTCAACCAAACCCAAAGCATAAACTTTAGAAAAACATGAAGAAAAACAAAGCCAAACTTGTATTATAGCTAAACATGAAATCAAATACAAAAGAGAAAGTGATAGGAGAGATGTCACCCTTGTCACATGAGCTCTAACTCTCCATCTTTGCTCCTCCAATCTTCATCCAAATCTAGATACAAATACAAGAAGGAAAAACTACTCTACCTATACTATATTAATTAACCAAGAAAAACTAGTGAAGATTTTTGTGGAGTTCTTTCTAGCCTTCCAAAGTTGTGAAAATGTTCTTCAAGGCTTCTTTTTATAGAGGAAATCAATCTTATGGTGAGTTGTTGGTAATTGCTTCTTGGGATCACCAAAAGATGTTTCTTGACTTCTCCATGCTTGCAGGCTCAGTTTCAGCCGGATTTCTTGCAGATAAATTGGTCAAAAAGCTTGTATGAATAAAGCACAAGTTGCAGAGCCAGTCACAGAGCCGAAAGTAGCGATCCGAGGGCTAGATCCGAGGTCGGATCTATCAAATTACCCCTCGGATCACATTTTTCTTCATTTTTATTTTCACTGTTTATTGGGATCTGAGGCCTGCTACAGTGGATCCGAGCTCAGATCCTATGGCCTCGGATCCTCCTATCCAGAAGATCAGACGAGTGCTCGGATCACAATGGATCCAGGCTCGGATGTACTTGCTCTGTTTTTGGTCCGATTTCAACTGATATTTGCTTGATGTTAGAGGCTGAACTAGCTCTTATGTAAAACATTAAAGTTGTAGCCCTTTGCGTTAGCTTTCCAATGTATTAAGAATCATCCAATTTGGAGCTCTGTGGACCAATAAATGACCAACATACCCTTGACTGGTCAGAACCTTGTTTCAGCTTTCGACCATGATATTGCACTTCAGTATTTCACCTTTTTGACTATGAAAACGACTGAACTGGACTTCAATGTCTTCATACCAAATGTAGATCTATCTCTTGGCTTCAAAATGGTATAAGCATCACCTCAAGCCGATCATTGTAGCTCAAGATGTAGCCGAAATACCACAAGGTGTCAAAGCTATGAAACTCCTTTTCTTTAGAACTTGATTGCATTTCATCTCTTGCACTTCATATTCTCTTTTTATCACTTCAAACCATCATCAATCATCCAATTCTCTTCTGAATTTATGCCATTTGATGATTGAATCATTAAACCTATAAAAACATGAAGTTTTCACCATAAAAATCCATAGAAATGCAATTTTTACCATTTAAACCACAAAATGCATATTTTTACTAGAATCTTAGTTAATTAGTTATAAAAGTTGTTAAAACACAACAAAACTAAATAATAAAACATACTTAAACTACGTAAAATATATTCTTATCAAATACCCCCACACTTGAACCATTGCTTGTCCTCAAGCAATAAGAAATACCAACCAACAATGATCCAATATTTTGAAAATAAACAAATGTGCACAATCAACTTCATTTTCTCAAAATAAGGTAAACAACCATTATGTAATCATTCAATTAAACTCAAGTACTCATAATATCAAGTAAAGGAGAGCCAATTATACCGCCATTATAACAAATTCAAGTCAATTTCTCATTCTTACACAATTTTACAAGCAAGTAACTCATATGGTCAATAAAATGCTTCTTAAACTCATGATCATCTTCTTACTCCAATTTACAGAGGGATTTATTCATATAATATAACTAAATATATACTTAAGTTGTGAAAGTGTCTTTTTAAGCGAGGATCGACATTTTTAGATGAAAATCACCGGTTACTCAACACTTCACATACTCAAGTTGTCTTGCATACTCTTAATTCAAGTACTGTTTTACGCGAAAGTCGACATTTGTAGATGAAGACTCCCGGTTATTAAGTACAAGAACCATTGGAGTAGAACAAATCTTATTTTCTTTTTTTCTTTTTCTTTTTTAATAAACATTTCCTCAAAAGAATAATCATGAGAAGAGTATTGCAACTATTGACCATATTTATCACTTAACTTATAAATCAAATAAAGAGAAGAAATTTCATCAAATATGCAAAAAAATATAGGCATAATTTTCTCCACTTTAAAAGATATACTTTCCTATAAATGTACAAATTCTAATCACATAATAGTCATTTCCAAATTAAATGAGAAAAGAAGTTTTCAAGTCACATATATTTACCTCAAAAGTAGAAGGAATTTGAACTACTAATGGTAAGGAACTTGTTACCCCTTAGATAAATTGAAAAAAATTTGAAAACATTTTTGGGGCAACTTTGCAATTTTGGACAAGAAAAAATTTTGAATTTTAGCACAAGTCCAATATTTGCAACTAATAATTCAATCACATACAATGTATATAATCTCAATTCTTCCCCCCACACTTAACATGCACATTGTCCTCAATGTGTAAAAAGGAAAATCAAGATAAAGAAAGTGATACTCCCCTATTGTTGTGATTGAACATGAAGCTTCAAGATCCGTTGTCCATCTATCTCCCATGCTTCATGAATTCCATTTGATAACCATTAGTAATATAACCTAAAAAATGGAAAATGAGAAACAAAAGTGATAACAAAGGTTTCATAAACAAAATGGTGATCTATAACTTCAAGCCTTTGTTTTGGTGATGTACCTATATAAAATACACAATAAGCAACTCAAGGTACAAGAAAATATATGAGGAAAAGAAGAAAAAGAGAATCAAGGAACCTGCATTTTTCTTTTAAAAAAAATGCTCAGAAAACGGACTCAAAACACGCCTTCAGTTCACGTTTTTGAAGTCGCGTTTCTTCACAATTTTACAGCATTAAAAACGCGACTATGTTTGAAAACGCGACTTTATGTCGCGTTTTTAAAGGCGCGTTTTTGGTTTCTGATCAGGCAGCAAAACGCGAGTATGATGAAAACGCGACTTCTCTCGCGTTTAAAAGCGCGTTTTCTTCAGTGTGGGCGCAGAATTGGAAACGCGCCTCCCGAAAACGCGACTCTAAGGCGCGTTTCAGCCCAAGTGCGTTTTCTTCTGCGAAATTTTTGCAGAAAGCCAATTTTGAAAAATTACCATTGGTACCCCAATCTCTCGAAATGCATCATAGATCATTCGTTTGCAAATTTTATCAATGCACGCACATGTAAAATGATCTAAACATGCATTTTAACCCCTTCTAACGAATCAAAAACAACAATTACTCAAATCGGGGTGGAGTTCCTTGATCAAATTTCGACTTTTTCACCTCATTTGGTCACTTTTGCTTCCATTTCCAATACCTACAAATGAAAAATAACAAAATAACTCAAACTCATACTTTAAACATAAAATCACACCAGATTAACATAAAGTACTAAAACATTGGGTTGCCTCCCAACAAGCGCTTTTGTTTATAGTCGTTGGCTCGACTATCGAACCTCATTTTTCAAGGAGGTTTGGTTAAAGAATAATCCACCATTTTAGGTCGTGGTGGATCATTAAAAGGTGACTTTATAGCAAAAGTCACAAGTTCTAATGATATGAGAAATGGAAGTGACTTACCTATTCCAAGTGTTTCATAAATATTACCTTGAAAATGCACCGCTTGAACACTTACCAAAGGGAATGCCATGAGAGTATCTTGGGCAGCAATACCCTTAGAACCTATACCTTCAATACACTCCTCAAGAGGGGTGAAAATGAGTCATTAAAACTCACCTCTTGAGATTCGAAGTTAGTTCCAAAGATATTATCATGTGAAATGGATATTTGCTCATTGAAACACAATTGATTCATCATTTTCATCAAAATGCAATCCATTTTCACATACAACATTCCCACCATTCATGATAGGATCATTTTGCAAATTATTAGAAGAAAACTTCACACAATACATTCAATTGCTCATGTATTCTACCAAAGTGAGAAGCTAATTCATCTATTCTTTCCTCAATCCTATCAAAACGGTCAAAAGTCACATTAGCTAATTTTTCTATAGCTAACTCCCAAGATTGCTTAGAATCATTAGCAACTCTTTCTATTGCCAACTCCCATGATAGTTTTGATTCATTTTGGACACATTCAGGTTGGTAATCAGAAAAATATGAAGAATCACTATAAGCACATTGATTATCCCAACCAGAAGCACAAGAATTGCTCCATTTAACACCATATTGATCAAAACAAAGATTGTAATGATTTAATTCATTATAGTAATCCACATTTTGTGCTTGTCTACATGTATTAGTAGCATGATAACCTCCACACAAGTCACAAATCACATGATAAGAATTAAAATCATTAACATTCCTCCCTTGCTCAATTTCATGCATAATTGTGTCCATTTGAACTTGTAACATGAGAACATCAAATTTTGCCTTTAAACACTTCAAACCATCTTCAAAAGACATACCTTCAGTAATTTCTTGGTTACCTCTGTTGAAGGAGTTTTGCACTTGGTAACCATCCATTGCCAATCTTTCATTTCTCAAGCATTGTCCTCCAAATTCACCTACCCTTCTCATTACCTAAAATTACTTCTAAACAATCTCAAAAGCAAGATTAGTTAAGAAGGATAGATTCCAAGACACACACTAAAACAGAAAAAATAAAAATTGACTCAACAAAATACTAAAAATGACACAAAACACATAAGATACAGCAAAAACAACAAGAATAAGAAAAATTGTCTAAATTAATAAAGTTGCTCTTCACACCGATATTGCCAAATCTTCCCCGGCAACGGCGCCAAAAACTTGACGGTATTTTTCTATATGTACAAGTTAAAATAAATCCGAAATACACCCGTTTCACTGCAAGTATACAGGTCAACTAGTAGTTTAGGGTATATATCGGGTCGATCCCACGAGGAAGAGTGAACAATTACCGGTACTACTAAAGTTTCTCTATTATTTAGACTATCAATGAATTATAAGAAATGAAATCTACTGAACTTATGCAAAATAACAAATGTAAGCTCCTTAGGTTATGGTATTCCTAACTACTCATGCAAATGCTATTTTTGGATCATTGAATACTACCATCTAAGCTAATTATGGTGTAATTTCCTCATGCATATGAAACCTACTTTCGTAGTGAATCAATTATACTCATAACTAATCCATACCTATTCTCATGGTTATGAAATTAGCTACAAGTTCATTTCTTCAATGAAATTACATGAAATTAATCACCAAAACCACATAGGTGCACCTCTACTCTCGTGAGTGTACTCCCTATGTTTAGCACTTCTTGAACTAATGTTAAATCTCAATTTTTCATTGCAGAAATAACACCTTAGATAATCACAATTAATGGTACCAGATTAATCATGATTTAAAGAGTCAAAGTGCTAAATAACTTGCTCAAATCATAGCAATCAAATAGCCAAATAATAAACACCAACAATTATAGAAAGTTCAACCAAACCCAAGGCATAAACTTTAGAAAAACATGAAGAAAAACAAAGCCAAACTTGTATTATAGCTAAACAAGAAATCAAATACAAAAGAGAAAGTGATAGGAGAGATGTCACCCTTGTCACATGAGCTCTAACTCTCCATCTTTGCTCCTCCAATCTTCATCCAAATCTAGATACAAATACAAGAAGGAAAAACTACTCTACCTATACTATATTAATTAACCAAGAAAAACTAGTGAAGACTACATTTTTGTGGAGTTCTTTCTAGCCTTCCAAAGTTGTGAAAATGTTCTTCAAGGCTTCTTTTTATAGAGGAAATCAATCTTATGGTGAGTTGTTAAAGTTGTTGTAATTGCTTCTTGGGATCACCAAAAGATGTTTCTTGACTTCTCCATGCTTGCAGGCTCAGTTTCAGCCGGATTTCTTGCAGATAAATTGGTCAAAAAGCTTGTGTGAATAAAGCACAAGTTGCAGAGCCAGTCACGGAGCCGAAAGTAGCGATCCGAGGGCTAGATCCGAGGTCGGATCTATCAAATTACCCCTCGGATCACATTTTTCTTCATTTTTATTTTCACTGTTTATTGGGATCTGAGGCCTGCTACAGTGGATCCGAGCTCGGATCCTATGGCCTCGGATCCTCCTATCCAGAAGATCAGACGAGTGCTCGGATCACAATGGATCCAGGCTCGGATGTACTTGCTCTGTTTTTGGTCCGACTTCAACTGATATTTGCTTGATGTTAGAGGCTGAACTAGCTCTTATGTAAAACATTAAAGTTGTAGCCCTTTGAGTTAGCTTTCCAATGCATCAAGAATCATCCAATTTGGAGCTCTGTGGACCAATAAATGACCACAATACCCTTGACTGGTCAGAACCTTGTTTCAGCTTTCGACCATGAAATTGCACTTCAGTATTTCGCCTTTTGGACTATGAAAACGACTGAACCGGACTTCAATGTCTTCATACCAAATGTAGATCTATCTCTTGGCTTCAAAATGGTATAAGCATCACCTCAATCCGATCATTGTAGCTCAAGATGTAGCCGAAATACCACAAGGTGTCAAAGCTATGAAACTCCTTTTCTTTAGAACTTGATTGCATTTCATCTCTTGCACTTCATATTCTCTTTTTATCACTTCAAACCATCATCAATCATCCAATTCTCTTCTGAATTTATGCCATTTGATGATTGAATCATTAAACCTATAAAAACATGAAGTTTTCACCATAAAAATCCATAGAAATGCAATTTTTACCATTTAAACCACAAAATGCATATTTTTACTAGAATCTTAGTTAATTAGTTATAAAAGTTGTTAAAACACAACAAAACTAAATAATAAAACATACTTAAACTACGTAAAATATATTCTTATCAGCAACCATCGAAGGCCAACCCTGGATCAGTTAAGGGAGAAGGGACGAGATCAAAGGTGCCAGCTCGGGTGTACTCCCTTGAGCAACATCAAGTCCCTGACTCCTCTGGGGTCGTAGAAGGTACGATCCCTGTTTTCCACCGTTTAGCTAGGATTTTAATAGACCCTGGTGCTACCCATTCCTTTGTTAACCCTGATTTTATGTGTGGAATTGATATAAAACCTGTTAGCCTACCATATGATTTGGAAGTTAGCACTCCTACGGGGAACCAATGTTTACTTACTAGTGTAATGTATGTTAATTGTGAAATTTGGGTAGGAGAGAGAAAACTCTTTGGGAATCTTATCAGTCTAGCTCTTAAGGGGTATGACGTTATTTTGGGTATGGACTGGTTAGCTAAGTATAACGCCCAACTTGACTGTAAGAGAAAGGTGGTGGAACTTCATATACCTGGAGAGGCAACCTTAAGGTTAGACGTAAGGGGAAATTTAGCCTCATCTGCATTGCTTTCAGGCATTCGGGCTCGAAAACTCCTAAGTAGAGAAGCGCAAGGGTTTCTAGCATTTCTTATAAACACTCCCATTGATAAGTTGAAGGTAGAAGATGTACCAATAGCGAGGGAATATCCGGACATGTTTCCTGATGAATTAGCAACCCTACCACCGGAAAGAGAGATAGAATTTAAAATTGACTTGCTACCAGGGACTTCACCTATCTCTAAAACCCCTTATCGGATGGTCCCTGCTAAACTTAAGGAGTTAAAGATACAATTGCAAGACTTATTAGAGCGAGGGTTTATCCGAGAGAGCGGATCTCCATGGGGAGCTCCTGTACTATTTGTCAAGAAGAAAGACGGGAGTTTGCGGTTGTGTATAGATTACCGAGGGATAAATAATGTGACAGTTAAGAATAAATATCCACTGCCTCATATTGATGAATTGTTCGACCAGTTGCAAGGAGCAGTGGTCTTTTCGAAGTTAGATCTCCGCCAGGGATACTACCAATTGTTGATTAGGAAGGAGGATGTACCTAAAACTACGTTTAATTCAAGGTATGGGCATTTTGAGTTTGCAGTTATGCCTTTTGCACTGACCAATGCCCCTGCTGCTTTCATGGACTTGATGCATAGGGTTTTCAAACCTTATTTGGATCGATTTGTGGTTGTTTTCATTGATGACATTTTGGTTTACTCAAAGTCACGAGAGGAGCATGAGCAACACCTAAAACTCGTTTTACAAACCCTAAGAGAGCACCGATTGTACGCCAAGTTTAGTAAGTGTGAATTTTGACTGGAGAAAGTCTCTTTCTTAGGGAATGTAATTTCATGAGAGGGCATCACAGTTGATCCGGCGAAAGTAGAAGCAGTAACTGAGTGGAAGAGGCCGGAAAATCCCACTGAGCTTCGTAGCTTTTTAGGGTTAGCTGGATACTATCGACGGTTTATTAAGAATTTTTCAAAACTTGCCGGTCCTTTGACCGATTTGACAAAGAAAAATGATCGATTTATGTGGAATGCTAGGTGTGAAGATAGTTTCCAAGAATTGAAGCGAAGGTTAACTAGGGCTCCTATTCTCGTTTTGCCTAATGGTACAGATAATTTCGCTGTATATACAGATGCTTCGAGGAAAGGTTTGGGGTGTGTACTGATGCAAAATAAGAGCGTGATTTCCTTTACCTCTAGGAAACTAAAACCTCACGAGCAAAATTACCCAACTCATGACTTGGAACTAGCTGCAGTTGTATTTGCCCTGAAGAAGTGGAGACACTACCTGTACGGGATAACCTTTGCGGTTTATACCGACCACCAGAGCCTTAAGTACCTATTTTCCCAAAAAGAACTAAATATGAGGCAACGACGGTGGATGGAATTCTTGGGAGGACTATGACTGCTCGATTAATTACTATCCGGGGAAAGCGAATGTAGTAGCTGATGCCTTAAGTCGGAAGGCTCAAATAGCTGGGTTAATGGTTAAGGAGTGGGAGATGTTAGGAACAGTTAGTGAATGGAACCCTAGTTTGAAACATCAAAGAGCAATTCTTGGAACTGTCCGAGTAACCTCTGCTATACTAGATCGAGTTAAAGAAACCCAAAAGGAGGATCCGATGGTACGAAAATGGAGGCAAAAGGTGGAGAAGGGAGAAACACCTGATTTCAATTTGAGTCCTGAAGGAATATTAAGTATCGAAATCGGGTAGTGGTGCGTACGAATGAATTATTGAAGAAAGAAATTTTGGAAGAGACTCATCGGTCGAAGTATACAATCCACCCAGGCAGTAGCAAGATGTTATCAAGATTTAAAGGGCGCATATTGGTGGGATAATATGAAGAAGGAGATTGCCCAGTACGTGCAGACCTGTCTCATCTGCCAACAAGTTAAGGCTGAACACCAAAAATCCTCCGGGTTGTTACAATCTCTTGAGATACCTGAATGGAAGTGGGAACACATCACGATGGATTTCGTCTCTGGGTTGCCAAGGACGCAAAAAGGACACGATGTCGTTTGGGTGATTGTCGATCGGTTAACCAAATCGGCCCATTTCTTACCTATGAACATGAAGTACTCCATGGAGAAGTTGGCTCAGCTATATAGGGATGAAATTGTGAGATTACATGGGGTTCCCGTGAGTATAGTTTCAGACAGAGACCCTCGTTTCGTGTCTAGGTTTTGGCAAAAATTTCAAGAGACCTTGGGAACTAAACTCCACTTTAGCACCACCTATCACCCCCAGACGGATGGACAGTCTGAAAGGACAATTCAAACCCTTGAGGATATGTTAAGGACGTGTATCTTAGATTTTGGGGATAATTGGGGATAACATCTGACCTTAGTAGAGTTTGCCCTACAATAATAGGCTACCACTCGTCGATTCAAATGGCACCATATGAAGCTCTCTATGGACGAAGGTGTCGTTCACCAGTTTATTGGGATGAAGTAGGAGAAAGGTTAAGTTGATACGTCAAAAACTCCAGACCGCTCAAAGCCGACAAAAGAGCTACGCCGACAACCGAAGGAAAGATTTGGAGTTTGAAGTTGGAGACCGTGTTTTCCTGAAAATTACTCCATTGCGAGGTGTCACGGCGGGGTAGAGGAAAGAAACTTCAACCTCGATTTGTAGGACCATTTGAAGTTCTCCAAAGAATTGGAAAGGTGGCGTATCGACTGGAGTTACCCTCAAGCCTATCTAGAATCCATGACATCTTCCATGTTTCGATGCTCAAGAAATACCATCCTGATCCAACCCACGTTTTACAACCGGAGGAGCTCGAAATAGACGAAACCCTTACCTATGAGGAAAAACCTGTACAATTGCTCGATCGAAAGATTAAGGAGTTGAGAAACAAACAAATCCCTCTGGTGAAAGTCTTGTGGAGGAACCATGAAGTAGAAGAGGCAACCTGGGAGGTGGAGGAGGAGATGGAAAAGAGATACCCTGAGCTGTTTAGTAACCCAGGTGAGTAATTTCGAGGACGAAATTCTTTAAGGGGGAGAGAGTGTGAGAACTCGAGAAAAAAAATCATTATTTTAGGGTTTTATCGATTTTCGTGCACACATTTTTTTTTCTTTATTATATTCATTTTACATATATTTTATAAGTAAATATAGTTTTTAAAGCATTTCCTAGTATAAGTGAATTCACAAGAAATTAAGAGCGAATAGTGGATGTGGGACCCGCTAGTGGTTAAGTGAGAGAAATTCGGCCAATTAGGTTAGATTTTGCAGAAAGGCATTAAATTACTAGGTGTTAAGAGATAATTAGAGGTTGGTTAGATATTTGGTTATTGGTAAGTAAAAGGATAAGAAAGAAATCCAAAAGGTGCCACGTGTCGCGTCTTGGTTGGAGAAAACTTGCCTAACTTTCTTTAAACTTTACCAAAAGCTTAATTTGACCAAAATCATCTTCATTTTAGCATCTTCTTGGCCGAAAATTAGAGAGGAAAAAAGGGAAAGAAAGCTCCAACTTTTCTTCCAATTTCTTGTCCAAAACTTGAAATCCAACCGATAAAACTTCGAATTCCTCCGTAGAAATAGCTTACTAAGGAGGATTGAAGGTGATTGTGGAGTTGTTTGGCAAGGGAAAGCTCTAAGTTGTTACCTTTCTTGAGCATTAAGGTATTTTGCTTGGAACTTAACTTTTGCTCATAATAAATGGTGAATTAGTGCCTTGTGGTAGTTAAGGAGCTTATTTTATGGATGATTTTATGGATTAAAGTGAAATTAGGTGAATTTCTTATTTTCTTGGAAATTTTTCTATTTTCATATGACGATCATAGTTGGCTTGAATTGATGGCTTAATATGGTGTGATTTGGAGCTATTATGCGTTAATTGTAGCGAATTGCGGAAAATTTCAGCTTTCTATGGAAATTTCAGCTTTAGGGTTTTTCAATTTGGGGCTTTCTTATGGATGGCTATTTAGTTTATAATTGGCTATGATTGAAGGGTATTGTGACCCTAATGGTGTGTATTTACTAGCCTATGATTGATATGTGAATTGTGGTTGGTTTCGATGAATTGAGTGATTGTTTGTAGGGTGGAAATGCTGAAATTTTAGGGGAAATGCTGTCCGACTGTTGTAAACATTGGGGCTTGGTGAATCTAGGTTAAGAATGGGTAAATGTGAAAGACTTTAGAGTTACTTCGCCTTTTAACCTTAAATTCGATGTATTTTTCATTTTGAGCCATTATTGAAGCTATATCTGAATTTTGCTTTAGTAATCTATTTAAGAGGTACTCGACTCGTGTTTGAGTCTCAATTGTATTTTTCTTGATTGTATAGGACGTGTGGGTGATCCAAGACGTTCGCCGGACGGAAATCTGTGAATTTGCTTAACTGAAGTGGTGAGTGTACTATTGCATGATTTAAATGCCTAAATGATTATTTGTCCTTGAAACTGTGACGTGAACGACTGCAAACTGTGTGCGTGAGACGAGAGTGTACTTTATCGCTCTCGTTCTCTTACTTGTATAACTGCTTTTCGATATTCTTGTGAATCTGCACTGTGTTTGGCTTGAATCATGGGGCATGAGCCCTACCACTGTACTGTGATAACTGAACTCAAGCCCTAGTAGAAGTTACTTGAGTCGAGCCAACAAGGGCCGATCGACTAAGTAACGACCATAGGGTTACTATTTGTCGAGTGGAGTGTATCTCCTCGACCCTATGGTATACTCGAGTATTACCTCCTTAATCACTGTGAGGTGTTCGGGCCCGGTAAGGGGAATGTACGGTGGAAGGTACTGGAGTAAAGTGGGGTCTACGGTCATGTTTCTTTCTTTGAACGTTGACGGAGGGTCAACGGTGTGCGATCAAGAACTGAAATGGGGAAATTGGCTCCTGAGGGCCACCCGTATCCTTTTATTTGAACTTGTTACGGTACTTTTATTCTATGTGGAAAAGGGTGTGTATAACTGAGCTTGTTTACTTCACCAATTTGGGTTGCATGATTGTTAGTACCTCATTGGGCGAAAACTCACCCTCGTTACCTTTGTTTTCCGTACAGGCAAACTTTTGAGAAATACATGATTTTGAGAAGCGAGTTGAGCTTGTGAAATAGTTTTGTTTCCCTGTTTAGCCCCTCGGGTGTTAGAAACCCTAAATGTATCTCACTTGAATATTCCCTTTTGAATTGAGAATTTTAATTAAGTGTATATGTAAATGGTTGTTCATGTGTAATTGAAGTTATATATTGGGAATGTATGTTTTAGCCCTATCTAAGGGTCTTTTGCACTTGGTTTAGCATGTGTGAACGTTAGTAGTCCTGGCGAGAGTTGGGCAGGCAGTTCGCTAACCCTTAAGGTACGCCCTAGGGGGAGGTGGGGCTGCCACAGATTGACTATGTTATGGCTGTATAAGTCGATTGGAGTGAATCTCCTCGACTCTTAAGTGGTAAAAATAGATGGCCAATAGGCGGCCTACTAAGATAAATAATATCTATCAATTAACCGTGACTACTTACCGTTAACCGTAATTACTTATCATTTACCAATTTACTTGATCACCTGCTTACGTGATTATTTGACTACTTGATTACTTGATTACCATAAATTATATGTTCATATGAAATTATCCACTATTTTAAGGCGAGTGTGTACTTTATCTCATTCGACCTACTAAAATGATAAATTTTTACCGTTCATTATTTAGTTGATTACTTGTGCATGTTGTAAGTTCTAAGTTGAATCGGGTCCTGCCCTTGGTTACTAATCTGCTCGAGCCAGGACTGGATTCTGTCGGGTAAGTTGGAATCTTGGGACACCGTTTCGGTATACTCGAGTACTACCACTGGAGGGATAAGGTGATAGCCAGACTACCGAGGGGATCACTGGAGTCATAAGGTGAAGTTGATCGAAATGGTTCCACTGAAACACCGTATCCTTCAATATGTGTTTATTTTGCATAATGATAACTGTTCCATACTAATGTGCCAATGTGCAATCTCGAACTATACCTGTGTTATACTCAAACTAATCGTACAATGAACACCGTCTCATGTTAATGTGCCCAATATGCAACCTGGAACCATATATGTGGTATACTCAAATTACCTGATTTATTAGAACTGCTAAAGTTTCTTGGAACCTCAATGGGTTGTGTAGTTTATTCCACATTTTTGTTTTCCTTAACAGGATTCAAAACCAAGAGTGCTCGTGAATAGTATTAGATTATTTTCATTTGAAGATCTTAAATTGTATTATAATGGATGGTTGTAGTACATATTCTTTTGGATTATATTAAACTTGAAAGTTAAGTACTTCTAAGCGTGCAATATTTTGGAATACGTTAATTATATATTAAAGTTATTTGATGTATTTCGAACTTTTGAATTATGGATTGTAGTGAGTCCTGGCGAGAGTTGGTATCAGAGTTTAGGTTTCAGATCTTTGTAGTGTATCTTAGGTTTAAAAATTTAGGATGCCGGACTGTAGGACTGATTTGAAAGTTAAGTGACTATTTGTAGGGATGAAAATCAGAGCCGCTTCGCGTGGTTTCTGCGCGGTGTGAGTTTGGGCCAAGTGATGTTATGGTCCTTATTATGTCAATGAGTAAAGGTTTAAGTGCTTTTCTAGAGTATAAGTTATGAATCATGAACGTGATGGACATAAACACTTTATCATGATATTTGGGGAAGAAGTAGATATGTATGTTGGGTAGGAATCTCGAATGTGGTGATTTACTCTTGGGACCGGCCGGTTCGAGTTGTGAATTATCATGTTTCGGATTCTTGTACCCGAGTACTTAAGAGTTGAGGGCAATTCTAAGGATTGAGACCTCCATTTATGGGGAATAATAACGAATCGATATTTCACGTGAATAGTTACAAGACACTTATAATCGTTTGGTTAAGATAGCCAATAATTAAGAGTAGGAGGTGGAAAGGATCATGGCCCAGAGGATCCTAGTGTTGGGAATAAAATTGAACGTGTCAGGAAATGGGAGTCATTTAGTTCCAATTAATCTAGTGAAACTCTACTTGTGATCTTTGTAGTAGGACGATGGGAGTAGAACTTAAGAGTTTGTACCTTGGAGATGAATGTACTTTTGATAATCACCTGTTTACTTTTGTTTACTAACTTGGATTTGGTATGAACTTTACTTGACTATAACTTGTGTTATGATTTAATGAGATCTAGTTTATGTTTGACTTGTATGATGACAATGTTATTTGTGCAAGTGATTCTATTTTCCTTTAAAGTTGTTACTGGTATGTATGAGTAGTCCATATTATAGTTTAGTGTGAGGCTTATGCATATGTGTATAGATTAGCTGTGAACATGGAAACTAGAGGACAACGAAAGGGACGTCAACCTAAACAACCCTGAAATCAAAGAGTAGATAATGGGTCCGCTATTGATCAAAATGCTGAGCCAAGGGCTGAAAGAGAAGGAAATGACCAAATTGGATTAGTTTTAACTCGCATGATGGATGTACTAGAGCTTTTGGTAGCTCAACAGGGCTAGGGAGTTGGACAACGAAACCAACGTGGAAACCAAGAGATAGGGGAGGATCGAATTTTGGAGCGATTTCAGAAATTCTTCCCGCCCAAATTTTCTGGAGGACCTGACCCAGAAGTGGCTGAGAATTGGTTAGAGAATATAAAAAATATATTTGATGCCTTGGACTGCACAGAGGAAAGACAAGTGACTTTTACTGTATTTCAACTTGAAGGAGCAACCCGAGTTTGGTGGAATGTTATAAGAAACAAGTGGGAAAAGGATCAAACTCCAAGGACTTGGATAAACTTTGTACGAGAGTTTAATGAGAAATTTCTTCCTCCAATTGTCCAAGAAAAGAGAGAAGACGATTTTATAAAGTTTTTTCAAGAAACCTTGAGTGTAGTTGAGTATGAAACCCGATTCACGAAATGATCTACATATGCTCCAAAATTGGTGGCTACGGAACGGAAAAGAATCAGACGGTTTATCCAAGAATTAAATTTAGAGATCCAAGATGCCCTTGCCGCAGTACAGATTGAGACATTTAGTGATACTCTCGAGAATGCACAAAGGGTGGAGAACACAAAATCCCAACTGAGGGCCTTTCAAGCGAGGAAAAGAGACGTATCCGATAGTAAACTAAGAGAAATTGGACCACCACCCAAAGTTAGAAAAGGAGTGGATGGAGTAAGACTATTACTTCTTTCACCACTCATGATAAAGGAACTAGAAAGGACTACATCACGAAAGTTCCAGTAGAACAGATACAATCAAAGAAAACCTCGCAAGCAAGTCAAGTCACAACGCCTTGTCTGACCTGTGGATATTATGGAAGAACAAATCATACCGAAAAAAACTACTGGCTAAAGGGACGAAAGTGTATGGGATGTTGGAGTACCAACCATAAAGTTCACAACTGTCCAAAACAGTATTCACGAGAAACAACTACTTCACAAGGAAATAGAACTATCTCTCGACGAGTCAATGGAGGAGGAAACCGACCAGTAGCCTTTGAAGAACACATGAAATGATCACGCAATAAGGTTCAGGGTTATCTGAGATTACGGAAGGTATGAATTTCGAAAACGAAATTCTTTTAAGGAGGGAAGGTTGTGAGGACCCGTAATTTTTTTTCCTATTTTATTTTATTTTACTAGCTTAATTAATTATTTACTCACCCATTTTCTCTAAATATTTTATTACAACCTTTTTAGACCCAATTACATGGAACTATGGTTTACATCTATTTTTAAAATGACTTGTTACGAAAATTAATTTTGGAAGGCTAGATAAGTGAGAATAGTGAATACGCGATTAGAGTCAATAATCTAATCGATGATACAATAAATTTAAAAAATTGGAAACTTGTACATTAGTTTTAAAATAAGTATTTTTATGATTAAATACTCAAATATAAATTAGATGCACTATCATTATAAGAATTTCTTAGAAATTTCGCTTTATCGCGCACAAGTTGGAAGTTCGCGTTTTCGCGCGCGCGACTGATTGAAGGATTTTAGAAATTATTTCTAAACTATTAAGAGTGAATAATATTAGTATTAAAATAAGTGCATTAGAGGTTTAGTGCACAAGTGAAACAAACCCGAGAGGAATCGGGCACGAAACGCGCGCGTGCGCGCACTAATGGGTGTTGACTTTTGTACCACAAAAGACTACCAACCACTAAACTTCCTCACCAAGCCTTACCATCAGCCATTTCTTTCTCTTTTGCTCCAAGACAGCCGAAACCAAGAAGAAGAAAAAGAGACCAAAGTTCTTCATTTTTCCTTCATCAAATCTTCACCAAATCACTTCAAACTTTAACCACACTTTGCAATCTACTTGGAGAGCAACTCAAGCTACAAAAGAACATCAAATCCACGATTTTTCTTGAGCTAAGGAAGACCGAAATTTCTGTCTTGAACAGCTAGGAAACTAAGTGACGATCAACCTTGCAAATCTTGACTTATGGAAGTTGTTTAGCACTTTTGAGTTCATAATTTCTTATGGGTAGCTTTATTTATGTGGAAATTTGGTGTGTGGGCTCTATGAACTACCACTATGGCTTGATGGACTGACTTTGTGAGTTTTGATGTTAATGATGTTGGATTGGTGCTTAAATTAGTAGAAATAAGTGATATTATGGATGATAACTCAAAGGAGGTGAAGGAGAGAATTTTTCTGTTTCTGTCCCTGTGATGTCCGTGGCCCTTAGGGAAACTTTTTGTGGTTCTAATGACTTGGTTATGATATATATGTGTGTTTTCTAAGATGTGTAGAAAGTTTCATAAAAAAATTTCATGATTTGGTTGTCCAAATAATGAGTTTTCGAAAATCAGCAAAACTGGAAAAAATTTCCCGTAACTGCTCTAGTAGTGTTTTTGTTTTGGCTATAACGTTTTGCTCCGACATCCAAATCGAGTGATATTTGTGGCACTAGAAACTAGACATTCCCAGCTTTCCAACGGTATAAAATGCACGTTCTGATTCCACCTGAGTGATCCGTACCAACCTTGTAAAGTTGACTGTCCTGTTTCTCGTCTGCACTGAAAGCCCTGTTTTGAGTAGGGAATGGATGCTCAAATATGAGCTCGTTGTGGACATATTTTGATAATAATTTCTTCTGAGAAATTGTAGATTTATGAATCTAGTTTTCAACGCCACCAACTACGCTCAATTCCAAGTTAAATTGAGTGAGTTGTGGCTGAAGTTCGAAACTGACTCAGGGATTGAAAACCCTCTTTTTGGCTAGTTGATGCCTTAACCTTGATTGGGACTTGTTGTTTCAAATTTCTTGGTGTCAACCACCTACCAAATGCATCTTGAATGTTTCTTGGACCTTTACTTCATAAATAAACTGAAATGGGACTGATTTCATTGTGCAAAATGTTCGGAAACGAACTTAAAGCAAGAAGACAGATTTACTAGGAAATATTTTCCAAACTTTGGGGGTCTTGTTAACTGTCTTTCCATACTAGTTTTTCCGTGAAATTTGGTAGGAGAACAGTACTCATATGGAAGTTTACGTGTACCAAATTTGGTATTATTCTAAGACCATTTAGATACCGAAATGAGGTCCCAAATCTTACTTTTCAAATATGAAAAACTTTTCTTTTTCTTGGTCGAATGGTCAAACTTGTTTTGGAACGTTTTGTTTCGAAAACTTTGATGTCAATTACCGCTAAATTGCTCATTGGATGTTTATGGAACATTGGTTTCAATATTTGATGAATTGAAGTTGATTGTGAGGAGCAAAGTTTTTAAAAAGGAAAATTGAAGTACAAGGCAGATTTGCCTTGAAAATTCGTGGGACTTTAGTGATTTTGTTAACTGCCTTCCCGTGTGAATTTCTGTATGAAAATTTACAGAGGAATAACCCTTATATGGTATTGTAATACTGCCAAATTTGATGCCATTCTGAGTCTATTTCAATGTCCAACTGAAGTCCCAAAGTCTATATTTCAAACCTAGAAAATGGCCTAACCGTCTCAACTTTTCAGTGACTTTGAGCCACTATATCTTGGTATTCAAAACTCCGATTTTTGTTACGCTTGTTTTCTTGTAAACTTTGATTGTAACTCTAATTGAGTTTCAAATTTGAGAAGCTAGTTCCCATTCTGTGAATTTTGCCGAATTTTCAAAGTTGGTCAAAAATCAACCCCGAAACTGCCTCGATATCCCAAAACAGCAACTTTGATCTGAGTTTTGAATATCTTCCATTTGGAATCATGGAAAAGTATCTTCGAGGAACTTTTAGTACTTTGGAAGAAGTTTTCCAATTTTGAACTTGTAGAGAGTGAGATACGATTTTTCCAAAATTGTGCGACAAACCCAAAACTTCAAAACTTAAAGGAAATTGAGTTTTTAGAACTCATCTTTTTCCTTCGATGTCACTCGATCGTTTTACATTTGATTTCAAAGATGAAAACCCAATTTCTCTTGTACTTTAAAACCCCACCTTTAAGTCTCGATTTACGAGTAATTAAGGTTCAATTCATGAATTCTCCTTAGATTATAAACTAGTACAACCTTCTTCGATAAGTAGGGGTTCTAAGTGATATTGTGTAATAGTTGATGGTTATTTGTTCAGGCGCTCAAGGGGACCTTCAAGAGGAACTCAAAGTGGACGCCTAAACACTTGTTTGAGCACTTACTCTCTTGTATTGACTAGGTGAGTGTTCCGTATAGGAGTACGTGATTTGAATAGTCTATGATATGTTTACTCCATGGTCATTATGTGTTAAGTGTTACCGCACTCGTTCTCATTTAAGTAAAATGTACTTGAATTACTCGATATGAAATACTTGAAATGCATATTTACATGAAGCGTTTCAATGATTGACTATGTTGTGGAATGTTATGGCTGCATAAGTCGATTGGAGTGAATCTCCTCGACTCTTAAGTGATAAAAATAGATGGCCAATAGGCGGCCTACTAAGATGAATAATATCTATCAATTAACCGTGACTACTTACCGTTAACCGTTAACCGTAATTACTTACCGTTTACCAATTTACTTGATTACCTGCTTACGTGATTACTTGACTATTTGATTACTTGATTACCGTAAATTATATGTTCATATGAAATTGTCCACCAATTTAAGGCAAGTGTGTACTTTATCTCACTCGACCTACTAAAATGATAAATTTTTACCGTTCATTATTTACTTGATTACTTGTGCATGTTGTAAGCTCTAAGATGAACCGGACCCTGCCCTTGGTTACCAACCTGCTTGAGCCAGGACTGGACTCGATCGGGTAGTTTGGAATTTTGGGATACCGTTTCGGTATACTCGAGTACTACCACTGGAGGGATAAGGTGATGGCCAGACTGCAGAGGAGATCACTGGAGTCATAAGGTGAAGTTGACCGAAATGGTTCAACTGAAACACCGTATCCTTCAATATGTGTTTATTTTGCGTAATGATAACTGTTCCATAATAATGTGCCAATGTGCAATCTCGAATTATACCTGTGTTATACTCAAATTAATCGTACAATGAACACCGTCTCATGCTAATGTGCCCAATATGTAACCTGGAACCATATATGTGGTATGCTCAAATTACCTGATTTATTAGAACTGTTGGAGTGTCTTGGAACCTCACTGGGTTGTGTAGCTCATTCCACGTTTTTGTTTTTCTTAACATGGTTCAAAATCAAGAGTGCTCGTGAATAGTATTAGATTGTTTTCAATTGAAGATCTTAAGTTGTATTATAACAGATGGTTGTAGTACATATTCTTTTGGATTGTATTAAGTTTGAAAGCTAAGTACTTGTAAGCGTGCAATATTTTGGAGTACGTTAATTATATATTGAAGTTATTTGATGTATTTCGAGCTTTTGAATTGTGGATTGTAGTGAATCATGACGAGAGTTGGACAGGCGTCCCGCGGATACCCTTTGGTTCGCCTTAGGTAGAAGTGGGGGCGTCACATTTATCACATTTGGATATATTATATGAATGAAAACCCTAGACTTAAGAGGGTATGGGGGGGCCAAAATATCTCTTCAAAACTTAATAGGTGTCAATCACATTAATTGTGATGCTCAATAGGGACTTTTTGAAGAGATCACGAATAATGCAAAAATATGAAAATCTAAGAAAAGAAAAGAAAAATAATAATATAAAAATATACATGACCTAAAAGGATGCATCATAACGGGTACGGGAAATTAATATTCGTGACTCAATTTTCCCTTTCGTAGAGGGAATACGAGCGTGTTAAGACTAGAAAACCAAACTCGTCCATATCCCATATTCGAAGGATATTGCTCCTATTTAATCATGCAAATGTACTAACCTAGTTCTAATTTTTAAATGGAATACAACTCTAATGTCGTATTTTCATACAAAGGGGTAAGGAGTATATATATAAGGGGAAATATGGGATAAGGGATATAAATATAAGGGAATATGGGATAAGGGATGTACATATATAAAGAAAGTGTCATGCAAAATGGTAAAACCCTAAAAAGTGAAAAACATGCATGAGATGAAGTGCTTTTATCACACAAGCATGATCTAACTCATGGATAGGTCCCTAAGGGTCTAGTATTGGACTAATCTACATTTATGAGTCCTCACTAGTTTTGGACTAGCGAGAAAACGAGAAATAGGGTCACAACTAGCGTTGAACTAGTGTGGAATCGTAAAAAGGGTCACAACTAGCGTTGGACTAGTGTGGTGACGTCACACATTAATTTATAACTAACTAATCATGTAAAACTAATAAAAAGCAAATAAACACATAAATTCACATAAACACGTAGCAAATAAGCATGATATCTAGATGCAAGATCTTAGAAAAGCGGTAAACACGTAACACATAGGCATGCAAGGCACACAAAAACAAATAAAGAAAATAAATCCCTAACTATTACACTTGGGGCCCTAACTACAATCTAAGGGGGGGAAAGAATTAAATAAAATGAAATGATAACCTAACTATTACAATTGTGGCATTTAAATGTCTTTCAAATTATCAAAATTGAGCTAAAATAAATATACAAAATTAAAACAAATAAAGCGAATAGATAAATAAATAAAATAGTAAAAACATTCAAAAGGCATGCAATTAAACACATAAAATCACATAGGGTCAAATAGGGCCAAGTAAAAATAAAAAAAAGGGTAGAGTGTACCTCCCTTGAAGTGATGACCTAAGGAGACGGAATTACTTATTTACCCTCCAAAACAATAAAATGGTCAAGGCATCACTTTATTTAACAAAATAATCACATGAAATGGAAATAAATTCAAAATTGAATCACTCAAAATATTCAAACAAACTAAACAACTCATATTCATCAAATTGAAACCAAAAGGACCCATTAAGAAGGTGCGAGGGGTCAATTTATTATTATTATAAATATTAAGGATCTAAAAGAAAATAAATTAAAATTAAGGATTTAAGGTGAAACCTACCAATCAATTGATAAAATTCACAAAAATAAATAAAAATCAATTTGCCACGATTAAACAACAAAATTTCCAAAATTCCCCAAAAATCAAATTAAAACTACAAGTCTAGAAAAAGTTCTTAAAACCTTCAAACTCATCCTAAAACTCATGCATATTCTACCCAAAAAAAAACACATTAAATCATATCAAAAAAAGAAAGACATGTTAAAGGGACACAATTGATTAGTTTTTCCATTTTTCTGAGCCAAAGTGGCATTACGGGAAACTTGAGGGGCCAAAAGTGCAATTTTAGGAAGTATTGCATGCATGCTACGAAGCAACTTGCTGCAATTTTCCAGCCATGCTTGTCTGCAATTGTTGTGTTCATTACCAACCGAATACATCACCTACAAACATCAACTTTGAATCAAAACAACCACAAGACACAACCCCCAATTATCAACCAAGTCAAATGCTATACTTTTATTGCAGAATTAAGGCAAAAAACTGGATTGGTGACTGCCAAAGATAAAAGAAATAACAGCAAAAGAAAGAAACAAAGTGCCGCAGGCGTTTTATCTACAACTTTGCCATCTATTAGCAAACATTTGAGCCTGATTTATGTATCTTTGGACCAAAAACATGCAACCTCAACATAAATCATCCAATGTCTTCTTTCAAACACAAGATTAAGTAGCCAATCAAGCGACAAAACCCATTTTGTGGGCTGTTGCACGAAAAAAACAGTAAAAACAAAATAACGAATGCAGCTTTTCTTGATAAACTTGGAGAACTGGACACTACTATGATGAAAGAGTCACAAACCAAACGATAAACTTCAATGTTAACAAATGCAAATTAAGTAGGGAGCTTGTGAGTTGCTGTGTAACAGCTTTAGAAGCTGCGAACTTCATGAACTACGAACTGTAATTGTTGCTGCAACAGTTTATACAGTTTCGCTTCTTTCTTATTCAGCCGAGAGGTGTTCATGCAAAGTGACTCAAGTGAGTCCCAACTTAATCAACCACAAAATGCGAAAGCTTGTGGCCAAGGAGAGAGGAAAGCTCCAACAAGCTTCCGGACACAAAATGCAATAAAATGACCTAAACATTTGCTAAACTTAGACCCAAAATTTCCAGAAAACAAAATAACCAAAGACCTGAATCAGAAAAATGCGCCCAAACAATGAAATAAACCCCAAAAGTTCAAGCTAAACAAAACTTCAGTCACCAAAAGAAAATCAAATCTACCAACATCACTACAGCAAGCCAAGAACTTCGAGCTTATTGTAGCAGATTTTCATGCACAAATGTAACCCAACCATGACTCAAGCAAGCAATAAACGTTGAAGCCCAAGACAATAAGGACCAAAGGTGCGACCTTTAATTCATCAGATTACATAAATGGGAAGCACTATCTGTTCATGGATTCTCGATTGAATTTTTTTTCAGATTCACCTTAATTGAACAGAGGGGCGCCGCTAAGCTTATCAACAGCATATCAAAATCAACAAACAGAATCGCAATCATCGCTCAAGCATTGACAGTCCCAGAAACTTGAAAAAGAAGAACCTCATGCATAGGGGACCGAAAACTTTATAAAAATCATATTAAACCAGGAGTCTACAATTACCTGACGATGATTCTTGGATGAGTTAATGCCAAAGAAAACGAGCAGGAGTTGACCTCTATGGAATTTCTGAAAAACCCTCCTGGTTTCTTCCTTGCTTCGGCTCCAGCTTTTTCGTTCCTCAGCTTTTGTTCTTTCTCTCCTCTGCCTTTCTCCCCCAACTCCCTAAGCTCCCTGTTCACTCTCCTTCTTTTGTTTTTCTTCCTTTCCCTCTCCCCTTCTTCTGGTTTCTTCCCCCCGTAGCTTGCTTTGCCTTTTTCTCTGATTTTTTCTACTTAGCCGCCACTCCTCTATGCTTTCTCTTAGTTTTCTCTCTTTTCCTTGTCTCTTACTTTCAGTCTAACCCTCTACTCAACCGCCAAACCACCAACGCTCTCTGCCTCTAGTCTCCCTCTCACTCTCGTTTCGATCCCTTCCTCCTTACTCTCCTCTAGTTTCTACCTTTCAGCCGTCACTTCAGATTCTAGCCGTCACACCTTATCCTCTCTTCTGTTCTTGAGCTTTTATAGGCATCCAATCCCCCAAAACCTAGAACTAATGGAGGAGATTTAGAGCTGAATTTTTGGTCTCTATTTCAAGCCATTCGATTGGCTTTGTTTGTGTGATTTCTGAGGTTTTGATCAAGGCCAGCTGTAGTTGTTGAATTGATCCAATGGTGAAGAAAATGCAATGGAAAAAATAGTGGAAAAGGAAATGGAACCGAGCTGCATCTGCTTGTGTCCTTCGCGCCTGGTTTCTGATGCGAAACTAAGGGAATTTTTTGGTTTGTTTGCAGCTCAAGCGTGCGTGAGCTGCTTCCTCCCTCTTTTTTTTTTAACTCAATTAACAACAAATAGGAAATGATTTTTAATAAAAACGGAAATGAAACAAGGTCAATAAAATTAAATAAAATGCTAAAATTTTATTTTACTTTTCTTCATTTTATCATTATATTTTTACTAATTTTCAATTAATTTAGGTAAACAAACAACTAATTTTGAATCTAAAAGAATTAAAGCATATTTGTGTGAACAATTTTCTTTTTCGATAAATTTTAATGCTAAAAATGTTTAAAATAAAAATTGAGAGACCAATGAGCAAAAATGAATAATAATTATCATTTAATCAATAAAATAAATAATAAATAAAGCTAAATTAAAAATTTGGTATCAAAAATGCTAAAAAATGTTTAAAAACAAAAAGTCATGAGATTAATAAAAAAATAGATAGCAATTATCAATAAAAGTAAAATTAAATTAAATTAAATTAAAATTTGGTGTCTACACCTGGATAATAATTTATCGTGCAATCATAATCTTCCAAAAATTCCACCTATCTAGGTTGTCTCAAATTCAACTCTTTTTGAGAAAACAAATATTTAAGCCTCTTGTAGTTCGTGAAAACCTCAATTGTCACTCCATATACATAATGTTTTCATTTCTTTAATGCAAACACTACAGTCGCTAACTCCAAGTCATGAGTTGGGTAGTTTCTCTTGTGCGGTTTTAATTTTCTAGAGGCATACGCAATCACCTTATTATTCTGCATCAATACATACCCCAAACTTTCTTTGGAAACATCTGTATATACTACAAAGTTATCCTTTCCATTAGATAAAACTAATAAAGGTGCCTTCGTTAACCATCTCTTTAACTCGTGAAAACTTTCTTCACACTTCGGGATCCATATAAATTTTTCACTTTTTTTAGTCAACTCAGTCATGGGTTCAACAATCTTAGAAAAATGTTTGATAAACCTCCGATAATACCCGACTAACCCCATAAAATTTCGAACTTCAGTAGGGTTTTCCGATTGCTTCCACTTAGAAACTGCCTCAATTTTGCCTAAATCCACCTTAATTCCGTCCTTGAAAATTATATGACATAAGAAGGTTACTTTCTTTAACCAGAATTCACATTTGCTAAATTTAGCATACAACTGATGTTCCCTCAAAATTTGTAAAACAACTCTCAAATGTTTCTCATGATCTTCTAAAGTTTTAGAATACACCAGTATATCGTTAATGAATAGTACTACAAACTGGTCCATATAAGATTTAAAGATTCTGTGCATTAAATCCATAACAGTTGCAGGTGCATTAGTCAACCCGAATGGCATCACTGCAAAGTCAAAGTGTCCGTACCTCGAGTTAAAGGCAATTTTAGTTATATTTTTTTCCAAAATTCTCAGTTGATAATAACCCTATCCGAGTCCAATTTTGAGAATACTACCGCCCCTTGCAATTGGTCAAATAACTCATCAATATGGGGTAAAGGGTACTTATTCTTGATGGTAACATCATTTAAACCTCGGTAGTCTATACACAATTTCAAACTACCATCTTTCTTTTTAACAAACAATATCGTGGCTCCCCACGGTGAATCACTTTCTTTTATAAAACCTCGCTCTAGAAGGTCCTGTAATTGCAACTTTAACTCTTTCAATTCAGTCGGAAACATTCTATAAGGCGTTTTAGAGATAAGTGTTACTCGTGGAGTCACATCAATCTTAAAGGCTATCTCCCTTTTCGGAGGCAAAAACTCTAGTTCCTCAGGAAAAACATCTGGATATTCCTTTACTACTGGCATATCTTCCAAACTCACTTTATCACTAGGAGTATTTATAAGAAAAATCAAATATCCTTGAGCACTTTTGCTCAACATCTTTCTAACTCGAATTCCTGGAATAAGAGCAGATGAGGCAAGTCTACCCCTTACATCCAATTTTAGGGTTGCCTCTCTCGGAATATACAATTCTACCGTTTTCATCTTACAATTCAATTGAGTATGGTAACGAGTTAACCAGTCCATTCCTGGGATAACATCATATCCCTTAATAGCTAACCTCATCAATTCGGCCTGTAATTTCCGCTCTCCAACCCATATCTCACAATCTCTATACACCAAATTAGCAATTAAATTTTGATCCCCATTAGGCGTTCTAATCTCCAAGTCATAAGGTAATTTAATTGGGTTCACATCTATCCCACTCATAAAATTAGGGTTTACAAAAGAGTGTGTCGCACCAGAATCAATTAAAACTTTAACTAAACGGTGAAAAATAGGGATCGTACCTTCAACCACCTTAGTAGAGTCAGGGATCTGTTGATAGTCCAAAACATATACCCTAGCAGACACTTTAGGTCGATTCCCTCCAGCACTAGTCTGTTTAGATGTTAACTTTTTTGACCTTGAGTATTACCTCCCTCATTCGGCACACTTGGACAACTTGCGAGTTGGTGCTCAGCACTACCACAGTACAAGTATTTCCCCGATTTTCTCCAATATTCATTTTCCTTGTGATTGGGCTTACCACAGCAGTCACAAATAACTTGAGAGCCACGACTTGTCTACTAGGAGGTGTCTCTCTTGCTTGGTCTTGCCCGCTACAGCCTCTCTTTGATAAAACCCCTCTTGGTGCTCCAACAGTTCTTACTCCTCCCGTTGCTCTTCCCATTTTGGGAGGTGGGGCATTTTTACTTACTTGTCCAGAGAAGTAACTAGGAGTGCTCATTTTCTTAGTGTGGAAGTCCCTAACTTGTAGCCTCGCGCTTTCGACTCTCTGCGCTTTCTCTAAGGTTTCAATAAATGTAGAGATTTGGTCTGGCGCTATCCCCTCCTGAATCTCCACATTAAACCCTTGCACAAAAAGTCTTATCCTTTTTCGGTCATTAGTTACCAATTCCGGAGCATACATAGAAAGTTTAGTAAATTTTTTTTCATATTCAGCCATGCTAAAAGTTCCCTGTCTCAACTTTATAAATTCGTCCTCCCTTTTCTCTTGAATCAAGGACGGAAAAAATTTCTCATTAAACTCCCTAGTAAAGTTCTCCCAGGTCCAAGGGGTCTACACTCTTTTCCATTTTCATCTTATCACATCCCACCAAGCACGTGCTATACCTTCAAATTGAAAGGTAGCAAAGTTCACTCGTCTCTCCTCAGTATAGTCTATGGCGGCAAATATATTGACCATTCTCTCCAACCAGTTCTCCGCTAATTCAGGGTCAGGTCCTCCAATAAAATTAGGTGGAGAAAATTTCAAAAATCACACCAAAACCCTATCATCCCCTCTATCTTGAGCCCTAGGTTAGTTAACAGGTCCTAAACCCGGTCGCTCTACTAATCGCTCTAAAATATCCGTTATGTAGTTGATGGCAGTAGTCACTTGGTTACCCTCTACATTTCCTTGTCCTTGGGTCGGCCCAATTACTGATCTTTGATCATCCCCTTGAGGTTGAATTTGCCTAATCCCACGCCCTCGACTTCTACCGCTCTTTCGCCTATCCATGATCCTAATTATGCCTAATGCAAGAAATAAAATAAATACGCGAGAAAATACTTAAAATAAGAGCCAACATGAAAACATTGAAAATAATCATAACTAACATATAGTAACACTTTAAGGTCCATACAATTAGTAAGTCATGGGGCATTTACAAAAATATAGCACACAGGTGCCATAAAAGTACATTTAGTTATGCACGTCAAAAGTAGATTCAAGTGTCTCAAAAATAGACCACACAGTTAAGCAAAATACAATGGCTTTTGAACTAGTACCACCCCAACTATTTCTAACTACAAAAGTCAAAAGATTTATCACTCCAAATCTAATCCTCAACAGGACCGTCAGGCGGGACCTCCTCCTCTGGGTCCTCCTCCGAATCCTTCTCAAAAAGTTCCTCCTCAAGAGTGCCCTCAAAAATCGGGTTCTGAACAGCGTCCATCACCTCCTTTATCAACATAGTGGTCTCAACTAGAATCCCGACTGCCCAATCCCGAATCTCCTCGACTACCCTCACGAGTTGAGCCCTAGTCCTATGAAACTCGTCACGAGTGGCCTCAGTCCAAACCAGCTCATCTACCACCATCCCCTCTAACTCCATAATCCTAGCACTCTGAGCATCCACTATAGTGTCCAACTCCTCGATCTCCTGAAGTAAAGTTCTGTTAGTATTCACCAACTGCCGTCACTCATCATCAATGGACAATACGAGGTCGTTAGGATAAGTATGTGTCGCCCTACAGGGACAACGGGAAAATCTAGAGGAAGGCGAGAATCGAACGCGAGCTCCTCCACCAAGTGCTCGATAGTAGATAGGCTTAAGAGTCTCCACATGACCATTAGCATACCCATTACCATTAGCAGCATGACTCCCATTTCCTTTCTCCATCTCTACAAAACAACCACAAATTCTAGGTTACAAACTTAAAGTCATGAATTCACTCAAATATCAACTTAAGGTCTAACTAAGTTATCTCGTTCCTATTCTTAAGGGTAAAGTCTCTAATACATTTCCCAAATAGACCTCTAAACCTAGCGTTCTGATACCAATTGTGACGCCCCCACTTCTCTCTAAGGCGAACCAAAGGGTATCCACGGAACGCCTGCCCAACTCTCGCCAGGATTCAATGCAAGTCAAGTTTAAACTTAAAGATTAACGACCAAAATAATAAAAGTCGAAATGAAGAAAAGTCACTTCCTTAATGGAACATTCAAATCTTACATCATAAGTCACCAAAAGTACATTAAATTTTCACAAATACAATCACTAGAAGTCGACTAATCAATTAAATTTTCAAATTCTAATCAAAAGTAATCAAGTCGATTTCTTCCAAAATTCTATCCACCCCGAACTCCTATTAAGGAAAACAAACTAATGGGGTGAGCGAACGCTCAGTTAGGCCAAGAAACACACATGCAAACACATAGTCCAAATAATAATAACATTTATACAGTAAGTAAAACTGTAAATTTCGAGTAATTAACACTTCAACTAGGAAAAGTAAGCAGAAACAATTCAAGGATACTGTAACTCTCAGGAGTTAAATTCCATGTAGCACCAAATCAAGGTAAGTGAGCAAGCAAAGTCTTTAGTTGTTCACCCTGAGATTCTCCTCAAGACCCTCTCGAGCACCTGAAGAAAATGACCAACAATCACTCTCATACATTCACAACTCCTTATGTGACGACCCACCTCTCCCTAGGGCAAATCCTGGGGTATTAGCAGATCGCCTGCCCAACTCTCGTCGGGGCTCACTACAATCTTCAAGTAAATTACAAATTAAACTCCAATATCACATGAAATACTCCACTAAAACAATCATGAACTCTAAAATATAAAAGAACTATTCATACTTATATATTACATTCAAGATTTCCAATGTACTTTTACAATACCGAAAGCCCAAAATTAAAGATAACAACTAGTTCTACCCAAAGGGGGTCACTAATTAAGCCTCAGAACTTCTACTTCCAGACCTGTTAAGGAAAACAAATTGGAGTGAGCTAACGCTCAGTGAGGTCAAGGGAAAAAACATGCAAGCATGCGAGCAAATACACAATATAAAGCAATAACTTGAATAACAAGTAACTTCGAAACATTACGCAAGTAGGGAATTTAATCACAATAAAAGGATACGAGAGCTCTCAGGAGCTAGTCCACGCGCGATCCAAACTCAGGTAGTTGACCCTCCGTCAACTTTCACAGTTATCCATGTAGAACTCCACTTACTACCTCCAACCACCATGACACCCTCTTGGATCCGTAACCAAACAAGCATGTAGGTGGTATCACTTAACAAGTATACCTAACAAGACCCCTTATTTGGATCAAATTTTAACACTTCCCAAGATTCACAAACTTCTCGACCAAGCTCTTGCCGGCTCGAGTTACAAGGCTAACCAATGGGTTGGGGCGTCCCCCCATTCACTTTTGGGTCGATAAGACAAAGCTCCAATTGACAAAATTTGGTCATAGCATTGAGACGGGATGAGCAGTACCTCCCACCCTAAAAGGGCGTGATACATTCTGCCCCTCAATGCTCACGAAAAACACTTTCATTTGCATTCACATGTAACACTTATCACTTATCAAGAAAGTGATTTCATGAAAGAGAGGACAAGGGTGATAAAGTACACCCTAGCCTCATTAACTAGCAAGTACGAGAAACATTTCATTTAAACACTTAACATGCACTTGACACTCACCAAAAGTCGTGAGAGAGAGAAAAAGTGAAGCGGTTAAACGAGTTCTTCGGAGTTCTCGTATTCACCTGAGACATGTATAATCACGATCATTCACGTGCATATTCAAGGCCAAGTAAAATTATCAAGTCATTTTCATGTTTATTGTAAAAATCAGGAAACTGGAGGTTTATGGCAGAAATATTTGGAAAATTGTAACTTAATAGTTACAAGTCCAAAATTTGCATGGTTGGGACTGTTGGAAATCTCATTAAAAGGGCTAAAACTTTGTAGAAGACATCTTGATGAGATTCAATATGTATTTTGCCCAGTTTTTCCATCAATAGACTGCTACAGTAAAATGCATGGCAGGGAAAATTCTGTTTTTCCAGCGGATTTTGAAAAATCACCAAAACTCACAGAAAATGAGTTAGCCCCTGAAATTTACATGGATTGTAGCCTTATGTGTCTGGTTTCAAACCAAACAAACGGGACTCAATTTGGAGTGGTATACACCAAAATATAACCTTTTTCCCGAAACTGGTTTGATATTCCAGAGAGCAAATTTCCAGTTTTCACTTTAGCAAGTTCACTCCTTTCTTTTCCTTTGAAGAGCTAATCGATTTAATCAACCCAAATACACTTAAAATCCATTATTTTGGCAAAACTTTAACTCAAATAAAAGCTCCAAAAATTTGAAATTTTGTCCCAAAAATTTTGGCCAAATTGAAAGATTCAAAACAGAAATTTTCCTCTTGCTATACTTAAACACTCACAAGTTCATCCATCCAAATTAAGGAATATCTTGCAATAATTAACAAGCCAAACATGTAATAAAGCAAGATTTATCACATATCATACATCCAATCACATATCACACATCCAATATCAAAATATTGAGAGCTAGATCGAGTGCGATAAGGTACACCCCCGTCTAAGTCTCATTTAATCACATAAGGCAGTTAATACAATAAATCCCAATTGCTCAAATCAAACACATGTCCTTAGGTGAGTGCAATAAAGTACACACTCACCTTATAAAGAGAATACAATTCACAAATCCCTTTAGCAAACCCTTTTAGTAACGGCAAATACATTTAAATAAACAAAGGGGCACATTTAACTAAAATGCTTGAGGAAAGATTTTAACAAATAAGGAACACTCACTAATCACCGCTCATGATCCCCATTCACCACAATTGATTATTGTCCAATTCCAATTCCTAAAACACAAAGTTCAATATTACATATCACTGTCACCTTTTAACAATTTAAGCACAACTCGAACTACACTTATCGGATTGAAACAAACAATATACTGTTTCGAAGCTAAGACATAGCTCTACAATTCACATGAAAACATCTCAACTCAGTTCTTTCCCTAACCTAGCCAAATTTACCCAAACAGCCCCCAGATTTTCCAGTTCGAAGCTCACTGTGAAATTCAACTAGCAGTCCTGATTCATTCAATCATAACTCAGCACACACAACTCCGATTCAGGTGATTCCAAAGCCATTTGAAAGATAAGATACAAGGCTACAATTATTAAGAAGACATCAACAACCAATTTAGTAATATTCCCGGTCAAACTAACCAATTACAGAGGCTGATTATCATTTCGGATAGAAACAGGGCAGCAGGGGTAACTTTGTCATTTCACAAGCTACCCTAATCCGATTGAGCTGCAAATTTACAGGCATAATCTAAACTCAATTCTATACAGCTTTCATGTTTTGTGCTAAGGCTAATTCAGCCCCAATCATTTTCGAATAATCACAGAAATTTCGGACAGAAAATGGACAGAAAATCAAATCATATCATTCTTCCAAACCAACAAGATTTCAACCATGCAATTCGATTCTTAACTTGCTAATTCCAATCTTCAGTCATCAATTCAAGATAAACTACAAGAATCAAGGGTCCTTGAGCGAATTTTACCTTTCATCTTTGAAGAAAACTGAAGTAAACGGACCAGCTTCTCTTCTTTTCTTCCTTTCTCTTGTTTTCCTTTTCCTCTCTCTCTCTATTTGTTTCTCACAGCTTTCCTCTTCTTGTTCCAGCCACCAGAACCTTTTCTTCCTCTTTCTTTCTCTCTTTTCTTTCCTTTCCTTTCCTACGGCTTCCTTCTCTTTATTTTCTCTTAGCAGCTGCCCGAACTCCCCTTGCTATAGAACTTCATAGTTAAGTTTTGTATTTTGTCTAGCCAATTGTCTTACCTAGTCTTTATTGTAAGTCAAGTCAATAATGTCAAGCTTATACCAACTAATCAACTAATCATCAATTAGCTTAGATAGACCTAGAGGAATTAATTCCTTTGGCTTGCACTCTTGTCCAATTCCTAGAATATCTCTTTCAACTTAATCCCCAAGTTCCCAATTCAACTTAACACAAAAATCACTAATCACGTCAACCCAGGTTACTAATCACCCAACTACCGTAAACTCCTCCTTAAACATGCATTAACACACATTAAAGCAATTAAATAATAACCTTTTAATTTTATATAAAATTAGGATTTTGATAACAAATTAGGGTTTTCTCCTTTTGAAAACAGGATAACACGTGAAAAATTTAAACAAACGGTGTAATTGCTTTTATAAAACATTAATTACTATAAATAGCACTCGGAAATATATTTGAGAAAATTAGGGAATAATCGGGGTCTCACATTTGAAACCAAGGTTTTGACAATTTTACAAACCTTCGGGCAAACTTAATAAACCAAAGCAAGGTTTTTAAAAACTAGAGTTTGGGAAAAATTTGAAAATCCTAAACCAAAATTCATAAATCAAAATTAACATATAAAATATCATTTTTGAAAATACAAGATGTTACACCTTATCAATTAAGGAAGAAAGTATACATGCTTAACATTAAGACAATGTCTTAAAAGAGCTTCACTCTAATGAAATTCAAGATCCAAAAGTGAGGATTTAAAGTCACCAAGGAAACTTGTATCCTCCATGAAATCAGTTTTAAAATAAACTATCAATATCAAAAGAATGTGACAAGTTCTTAAAAGTTCAACTCTTAAGAAATCAGAAAATTTCAACTTTGTGCGACAAACTTGGTAAAATCAGATCTTGAGTTTCGTATATTCAAAAATGGAAAACTTTATACCGTTGGAAACTAGATCCAAAGTACTAAAAGTTCCCAGTAGACACTTTTCTAAGATTCCAAACAGAAAGCATTCATTTTTCAGCTCAAAGTTGCTGATTCAAGAAAGCAAGACAGAACCAGTCTTGGTTTTCGGCGATGTTTGAAAATTCGGCAAACTTCACAGAAAGTGAACCAACCTTTGAATTTGTAACACAATAAGAGTTCCAAACAAGGTTTCAAACACAACAAAAGGAACTAAAATTAGAGTTTTGAGCAACAAGATATAATAGTTTAAAATCGGTTGATTTTCACTACTTGAACAGTGAATTTCCAAATTTAAAGAGCAATCTTTGGGGCATCGTTTGGATATCGAAATGGTATTGAAATTATGCCAAATTTAGTACACCTAAACCTCCATATATGGACTACCTTTCTACCAAAGTTTAGGCAAAAAATTGCATGGGAAAGCAGTTAACAAAATAATCAAAATTTATGAAATGTTTCAAAGCTAATCTGCCATCACATTTCTCTTTCTTTTCCAAACGTTTTGTCAAAACAAAATCGGCCCCAATTCACTCCATTTTTGAAACCAGGATTTCAGAAACATTCAATAAGCAATTGATGGTTAAATGACACTAAAATTTTCGAAATATAACATTCCAAAACAGATTTGACCATTTGGTCAGCAAGAATGGGAAAAGTTTTCAATTTCCAACTTTGTCGCATTTTCAAAATCAAGCCATATCTAACACTATACAACTCCAAGACATCATTTTGAAAATATTTTCACAAGTGGGACAAAATCAAGCCACAAGATGCAGCTTCCCAGTTTCATTCAAACAGCCAGTCAAAACAGAACCGCCGACTTTACTGACTCACTACGGATCACTCAAACTAAACTAGCAGGGGATTTTTATATCGTTGGAAAGTTATGAATGTCTAGTTTTGAATGCCGCTAACAGCACTCAATTTCCACTTTTGTACAAAAAGTTATATTCAGATAAAGGACCACTGTCCAGGTACCCTGCTATACGTTTTTCTAGATTTGAATCTTTACCAAAACTCAAGTTTTGTGCAACCATTCGATATGATTTTTGAAAGATACTTTGTACACACAATATACAACATATATCTATCAATTTCACAGCCAACCAAGCATCAAAATTTCAAAATAAAGACAGGACATCATGGACAGAATTTTCAGCCAGCTTCCTTTCCAAGTTTTCCTTCGATTTCTCTCCACTTTCTAACCGTAATCAAGCTATATATCACATAAACAACCACAACCAAACAATCAAGCCTCAAGTCAGCTACCTAGAGGTCTTATCAAGTCTGCTAGCCTATGATTTAAAGCGAAAATAAATGGTTTCCTCAAGTCCTCTAACCTATTTTCTTGCTTATGGTTGTAAACCCATGAAACTAACCACTAATCTTTGAATAAATGGAAAGATTAAAGGAGATGAAAGGTTACCTCCTAAACCCTAGATGAAACCAGATTTTTCCACCAAAAATTCTCCAAGAAACTCCACAAGATGTTGCCTTTTTTCAAGCTAGAGTTGATTTCCAAGAGGTGTGGAAGTTGGATGAAGAAATGGAGCAAGAAAAGTGAAGCTTTCGTCCTCCTTGTCTTCCTTGGAGTTTCGGCCGACCAAGAGGAGAGAAAGATGAGTGAGTTGTGTGTTTGGCTTGTGTTGGAAGATTGGAGGGAAACGGAACTAATAAGCTTGCCAAAAGTCAACTTTGAATAGTTGTCGAAATAGTGTCGTGCACTACCACTTTCTCTCTTGTTTGATACACTCATGCACTAATCCTCCAATGTAATTCCTTTAACACTGTAATTACTCACTCTTACGAGTCTAATATTAACTTCTCAAATCTCCACTTAGTCGTTCCGACGCAAAATGGGCGAACTTTCGACTCGCGCGCGATAAAGCAAAATTTAAAAGAAATTCATGCAAATAAAATATAATTAACTAACACTAGGGCAAATAATTATAAAATAACTATTTTAAAATATAAAACATGAGTCCTCACATCTGATACCAACTGTGACAACCCCACCTTTTCCAAGGGCGTACCCTAAGGTATCAGCGGCCGCCTGCCCAAATATCGCCAAGACTCATTAACAAACCACAAAATCAGACTCAATATCCAATCTTACCACAAAATACGCTAAATACAATTAATACATACAGTTGTATGTCGAAACAACTTAAAATACAAAAAAGAGTTTAAACTTACAATTCACCTTCAAAATAATATAGTACCCTAATCACTTAGTCTAACTAAAATAAAAGCTAAGTGCTAATTCCCCGAATCACGAACCAACCCTGTTAAGGAAAACAAAAGGAAAGGTATAAGTTTGTGCCCAGTGAGGTCTAAGAAAGACATGTAATTTAAGAAAGCAATACTCGAGCAATAAGTAATTCAAATAGTTGATATTCCGTCAACTTTCATGTCCATGTAGAATCACCATTTCACACCACTCCGTCCACCTTTCACCCCCTATCGAGCCCGCACACCAACAAAATTTCAGTGATTGGTATTACTCGAGTATACCTAGTACAGTATGGATCCAACACATATACACTACCCAAGGTTTGCTAATTAAGTTGACCAAACCCTTGCTGGCTCAATCTCAAATAACTAGCCATTGGGTTTTGGGGCCCCTATATATCAATAATATCATATCACATTCACTTATAGCAATAACAATTCAATAGGGTCGAGTGCGATAAAATACACACTCGTCCGAATCACGAACCAACCCTGTTATGGAAAACAAAAGGAAAGGTATAAGTTTGTGCCTAGTGAGGTCTAAGAAAGACATGTAATTTAAGAAAGCAATACTCGATCAATAAGTAATTCAAATAGTTGATATTCCGTCAACTTTCATGTCCATGTAGAATCACCATTTCACACCCACTCCGTCCACCTTTCACCCCCTATCGAGCCCGCACACCAACAAAATTTCAGTGATTGGTATTACTCGAGTATACCTAGTACAGTATGGATCCAACACATATACACTACCCAAGGTTTGCTAATTAAGTTGACCAAACCCTTGTTGGCTCAATCTCAAATAACTAACCATTGGGTTTTGGGGCCCCTATATATCAATAATATCATATCACATTCACTTATAGCAATAACAATTCAGTAGGGTCGAGTGCGATAAAATACACATTCGTCCGGTCATAAACAAGTTCAAAATGAAAGTTCATAGTCATATCATTTTTCTCAAACTCATTGACATATCAAATATATATATAGTGCTACCACGCACTGAGAATACTCACCAAATAGCACTTAAGCGTCCACAGAAAGATCACCTGCACGTTCAACTTGCAACCCCGACAGACAAATACAACATATAAGTGAACTTTTAGTATTCACCAAATCAACTCACTCAAGCACGAAAACTTTGTTTTCAAATTAGTCAACTTTAGTGTCCTAGACACTTCAACCCATTCAAGCTTTCAAATCGACAATTTAGGTCAAAGAATACAACTTTTCATTAGGGCAAAAGCATTTCAAAAGTTTGGACAAGGCTTTCCAATCCTCCAATAGTTTTCTAGCAAGCAAATCATAGCAAAAGTCCAATTTTCAATTACTTACATTTGTAGTTTTTGTCCCAAATCATCTCACAAACAAGGATCAAAGTTAAATAAGATTTCTTGAACTAAACCAACCAAAACTTCATGAAAACAAGGATCCAAAATCAAATTAGTTTATAAAATTGTCAACCACTAAACTTCGGAGGAAATCTTACTTTCCCCCCTTTTAACTTCAAAATTTTGATCCAAAAGCATTATACATACCAAGATCAAAGTCCAATAGAACCTTTTGAGTTTAATTCCGCCCAAAATAGTTTTTAAAATATAAAATTAAAGCTGGAGTTTTAGCTCACAAATTCGGCTAGCTTAGGCCATTTTTTCAGCTTTTGCAACTTTACTTTTTCCAACAAGATAACTCACATCACCACTTCATTTTCTTACAAATTTTTCGACATACTTCAACCAACATGTATAGAGTCAAGTAGCATCAAATTTTCTAAAATTTTTTTCTAGTACAAGTGTACAAACAAGCCACAAATTCAAGCAAGGTAAAGCTAAAATTTTGCCCATGATAATTGGCCATCAAAATTGAAATTTCAGCATATCTATACTCCAATTTTCACCAACAATCCACCATAAATCACACTCAATTCTCAAGGGTTTCATCAATCATTAACCCTAGAATCTCAAGAGATGAGAATCCACTAAATCTTGCCAAATATATCAAGATCTAAGCATACCAAGATCATTAAAGCATCTAGTACCAAATTTCCATAAAACTTTCAAATCTACCATAAGTTTTCCATAAATACCATAAATCTACCAAGATCTAGTCCAAAATTGCTTGAAAAGTAAAAGAATGAAGTAGATTAGCCACTTACCTCTTGAAAGGTCCAAACTCTAGCAAAATTAACCAATAAGATGGCAAGATCCACTCCTAGGAGCGTTTTTCTCTCAAGATACTCCAAAAGTTCAAGTATGTTGGTGAAAGGAAAGTTTGGATCTTCAAGAATTTCAAGAAGAGTGAATTTTCTCTCTCTCTCTCTCCCTCTCTTAAATTTTCGGCCAAGCAAGAGGAGAAAATGAAGGAATTTTGGTTGCTTTTGAGCTAATATACTAGCCACAAGAAAGACTTTTAAGCCAACTATAAATAGTGTCCAAATAGTGTCTTCCACTTAAGTTTCTTGCTATCAACCCTTAACTTTTCTAACCTTCTTTTAACTCCCAAAATCTTTCTTAACTTCACTAATGTCTTAACTTATATTCTTCTAGGGTTTTTGCCAAATTCACTAATAAGTCACGAAATCGGCAATTTTCAAGAAATTAATCGCTCGAAAGTTAAAATAAGCAAGCAAGAGAAACTCATTCATCACTTAACAAGTAAATCACTAAATGAATGCAAATTTTATATAAATATAATTTAAATAGAAATGCAAATAGTTGGAAAGTGAGAAAAAAAATTTCTAGGTCATCATAGGAAAGGTAAGTGACTTTTGAAGTATTCCAGTTTGGAGGAGCAGCTCATTCATGGTGAATTATGCATGACACTTTTGTGATAGTGATTAGTAATTTGGTAGAATTGTAAGATTGTAAATTATCTGAGATTGAGAGTTTTGGATTATGTATGGAGATTCTATGAAAAAGAGTTTCGGTTCTAATCTTGTATACAAACTTTGGCGAAATTAGGATGATCGGCCCGATTGAAGATTGTAAAAGGCACTATTGGGGTAAGAGGTCATAGTTTCTTTTTGAGCATACTTTTGAATACGACTGTATTGAGGAGAGTGAGTTAGGGTGTAGAACTTTTAAAATCAAACAGATGGGATTGATTTTCTATGGAGTATGATTTAGTATTTTGTTTTGTGCATAAGCGATAATGGTAACCATTTTGTTAAGTACCAAGAATAGGAGTGAGTGTCATAGTATCTTGAGGTATTGCCCTACTTGTGTTTAGATTTCTTGTCTATCTATTTTGAGAATAGTTAAGATTTGTTTTTCATGGATGATTTGGAAGCAAAAGAATTTAAGAGTTATATAGTTAGAGTTTCAATTTGTAATTAGCTACCTATTTGGATACTTTGATTTGTTTTGGTAAGCTATCATTTGAGATTAAGTGAATTGGTAATATGACTGTCGCACCCCATTTTTGAAAATAAGAAAAATAAAGAATAAATTATAAGAAAAATGGATTTTTGGTTTGATTTTGATTGAAAAAATGTGTTTTTTGATTTGTTAGAAAATAAATAAGGAAAACAAAATGGGTCTAAATGGGACTTTAAAAATGCGACGATTTGACCCAAAATAATAGTTTAAAAAGGGTTTTTAAATAAAAAATCGGAGTCGCCACTTGGTATTGAGTTGAGGTGTACCAAGTCACCCAAAATGAATTTTTAGATAAAATTATGAAAAACCCTTTTTAAACGACTTCTAAGTCTACGAAAATCAAAGAAAAAGATCCAGGAGTCACATTTGAAGAAAGGGAAGGCAAGGATAAAAATCCAAGACACCCTCTCAACCTAGCTAAGGCTAGTTGCGTGATTTAGTAAAAAATTTTCTTATTTTAACCTAAAAATTTATCGCATTTGGAGGTACTATATGAATGCAAACCCTAGACTTAAGAGGGTATCGGGGGGTCAAAATATCTCTTCGAAATTATTTGATGCAATTCGCATTATTTGCGACGCCCAAAAGTAAACTTTCGAAAAAGTCACGAATTGTGCAAAAATATGAGACTCTAACAAAAAAAAAAGAAAGAATAATAATAAAAAATAATCATAATTATACAAATATACATGTCCTAAAGGAATGCATCATGTTGGGTACGGGGGACTAATGTTCGTGACTCAATTTTCCCTTTAATAGAGGGAATACGAGCGTGCTAAGGCTAGAAAGCCAAATTCGTCCATATCCCATACTCAAGGGGTATACCTAATCTAATCAAGCAAATGTACTAGCCTAGTTCTAATTCTTAAATGGAATGCAAGTCTAATGTCGTGTTTTCATACAAAGGGGTAAGGAATATATAAGAGGAAATATAGGATAAGGGGTATAAATATAAGGGAATATGGGATAAAGGGTGTACACATATAAGGAAAGTGTCAAACAAAATGGTAAAAACCCTAAAAGTAAAAAGACATGCATGATATGAAGTGATTTCATCAAGCGATTATGATCTAACGCTCGAAAGGGCTCCTAAGGGTCTAGCATTGGATTAACCCATGTCTACAAATTCTCACTAGCGTTAGACTAGTGAGAAATCGGAAAAAAAGGCCACAACTAGCGTTGGACTAGTGTGGAATCGGAAAAGGGGCCACAACTAGCGTTGGACTAGTGTGGTAACGTCATGCATTCATTTATAACCAAATAAATCATGTAAAACTAATAAAAAACAAATAAACACATAAATCCACATAAGCACGTAACACATAAGCATGATATTTACATGCAAGACCCTAGGAAAGTAGTAACACATAGCAGGTAAGCATGCAAATCACACAAAGCAAAAGAAGCAAATAAAGTTCTAACTATTACACTTGGGGCCCTAACTACAATCTAAAGGGGGTAAAGAATGAAATAAAAATAATAACCTAACTATTACAATTTTGGCATTTAATTGTCTTCTCAAATAATTACAAATTAAATTAAAATAAATATGCAAAATTGAAACAAATAAAGTGACTAAATGAAATAAAAATAAAACATTCAAAAATCATGCAATTGCACATTTAAAATCACATAGGAGCACATAGGGAGCACATAGGGTCAAATAAAATCAAAATAAAGGGTAGAGTGTACCTCCCTTGAATTGATTGTCTAATGAAGTGAAATTTATCTTACTTACCCTCCAAAAACAAAGAAAAAGGTCAAGGCATCACTTTAATTAACGAATAATCATAAGAAAATGGAAATAAATATGAAATTGAATCAATTGAATCATGGAAATGGCCTATTTTTTAAGAATTTAAAACAACCAAGAACTTAATTGCAAAAATTAACAAAGTTTAGGGGTTAAATTACAATTATCACAAAAATTTGGGGTCAAAATTACAAGAAAATAAAGTTCAAGGACCTATTTGCAATTATAGCAAGGACCCAATTGAAAGAAAAATTAAATTATGTGAGCCGTAGCACAATTAGTCAAGAATCAAAGGTAAAAATATACAAAACATGAAGAGAATTAAGTCCAGGGGTCAATTTGAGATTAATTTAGGATCTAATTGAAAGAAAAACCAAATCATTCGGGCCATGGTGAAATGAGACAGAAATTAAGGGATTAAATTGCAATTTTCCAGAAATTTATACTACATGCTTCGCAGAAGCTTTCTTCTTCGATACCATTGAAAGGGAAAGCTTCTGCAAAGTCTAATGCTTCAAAACTCAATGACCTCACACGGCAAATACGCACTAAATCATTGTAAGATGCAAAAACAATCAAAATGGAAGAAACCAACTTCGAAATTCATGGCTTTTCTTCCTTTCCCTACTAGCGAACATCCTGATTCTGGCCAGCTTTGAACTAGCTGGCATTCCTCTTGAACGTGAACAGAGAAAGCATACAATTTGCTCTTTTGGTTCGAGATTTTCAATTAGACCTTTTATCAAACAGAAAATGGGCATAAAAACAATCACAAATTCTCGGATCAATTGACACTACCAGCCCCAAAATTATTCAGAAAAAACAAGATTTCAGTTCAATCAACCCACAAAAAACATGTATTTTCTTTAAATCCTGAACAATCCACATAAAATTGGCCATAACAGCCCACGACAGACACGCTTTGAAAGAATATAAAAATGTAAAGGAAAAGTGCAACTTACAGTGTTCTCTCGGTGAAGCTTCGCCAGTAGCAATGGCAGATTCCAGTGGTAGCAACGGCAACAGTAACCAGTTGCGGGTTCCCTTGTTTCCTTGGATTGCCTTTGCTCTGTTTCTTCGTCGAAGCTTTCCCTTTTCTTCCTCGTTTCGTTTTCAATTTTTGCTCTGTTTTTCTTGCTTTCTGGTCACTTCCTTGCCCAGCCGAAGTCCACCTCTGGTTTTCCTTCCTTGTTTGATTCCCGAAGCTCTGTCTCTTTGCCGAAGATTTTTTCTTATTTTGTTCTTTTTGCTTTTCCTTTTGTTCCCAGATCAAGCCTTCTGTTTTTTTTTCGCCGCCCCTTTTACCCTCTTTTTCTGGCTCAAGCTTTTTTCCTTTCTGCTTTCCCAGCCGCCACCCCTTTTACTCTCTCTCATCAGCCACCCCTCCTCTTTCAGCCGCCACTCACTTCACTCCTCCGGTTCCTCTCCTTTTCTCCTCAAGCCCCAAACCCTTTTCCTTCCTCTCGGTCTCCCTTTCCAGCCGCCAACCCCCAAGACCTCTTCTGTTTTTTCCTCTCCGTTGCCTTTTTTCGGTTCTTTTTCTTAGCCTCTTTTAGGCCTCTCATCCGTAGTTTCCCTGTTCTTTCTTTTTCTTTTTTCTTTTCTTCAAATCTTAGGCCTCCAAGTGTCTACACACCTCACCTTCTAGGTGTTGTGTTGTCAAAAAAAATAAAGGAACATTTGCCCCTATTGCATGTGTGCCACTTGTCATTTTTCTTCATTTTTCTTTTCTTTTTCTTTCACTTTTTCTATTTTTTTCTTTTCCAAAATTTAGCATAAAAAATGCTTTAAAAAGAAAAGAAAATGGTGAATTTTAATGTACCAAAAATAAAAATAAACACCAATTACTATATACAACCTTCAATCAATTAATTAAAAATAATAATAATAATATTAAATATGAAAACAAAAATAAAAAGACAAAAAAAATCTAAAATTGAATTAGGTAAGCTAATAAAGCTAAAACTAAATTAATTAAATAGAACTAATGAAATTTTGGTGTCTACAACTTGCCGCTCTTTGTCTGAATTTCGAAGAAATTCGAGACAAAGACGTAGACACCAAATACTTGCCTGTAGTTATTCTGCCGTGAACTGAAATATGAAAAGGTCAGCGGGATAAAACCCGGTCCTGCCTTCACTTGGTCAGTGGGATGAATACCCGAACCTGCTGAGATTTCAAATTGAACACCATAAAACGATCAGTGGGATATTACCCGAACCTGCCATTCAATTCAAATTCAACATGATAAAACGGTCAGTGGGATGCTACCCAACCCTGTCGAAATTCTTCAACGAGAAATTAAATTAAATTTTTCAAGAATGAGGGTAGAAGGGTGCGCGGCGTACGCTGAGACTTCACCAACAAGAAATTAAAATTTGAAATTAAAGTTGTCAAGAAGGGGGGATAGAAGGGTGCGCGGCGGACGCTGAGACTTCACCAACAAGAAATTAAAATTTGAAATTAAATTTGATTTGATTTTTTGATTTTTTGGTTTTTTATTTTTTGATTTGATTGATTTTTTTTTTTGGAGAATCTTTTCAAAAACAATTTGCCCCAATTTCAACGAGTTATTGCGCAACCGATCATTCAATTTGCATTGCAGCATGGTTGCTCTTCCTTAAAATTTGATTCACCTCTTGCTCGGTTCGAATCCCTCAATTCTTGAGTGATATTTCACAATTATAAAAAAATTTGCCCCAGTTTTTGCTTTTTGGTATCGAACCTGCAAAAATAAAAATAATCATAATAACAGATAATGCCATCACCATCCGATCAATCCTACTTTCAAGAAACGTGTAAACATAGTACTTGATGTTTTCCCCTCGATGTTGCGAAAAATTTAACTTTGCTCTGTGATCTGATCAAGTTTCGTTAACTTCCAACGCTAATGAGGTATGGCATTTGGTATCCAGGGATTTTCGATAAATCAGAGGAATTGCCATTTGATAAACCCAAAGAGATAAATAAGACTATGGGATTCAAGAAAAAATATTTTATTTACACAAAATGATGAAATCCAAGTAACATGAAAACAATCACTTATTTGTATTTGAAAGAAAATTAATTGTAAAGAAATGAACTTGTAAATTCAACAATTTATGTTGGATAGACCAAAACACTTTGATCTCAAACAAATTGCCACACTTGACCCTTTGGATATCGTCCTTCTGGAATTCAACGCTTGCAACTGAACCACAAGGTGAATAGAAATTCCAATGAACCGAATCTCCAGCCATTTCATTCCTAACTCACTTTCTCCTTATAACGCCCTACCTTAGCGCCCTCTCAAGCTTTCACTAAGGTTTACCACTTCATCTTTTTTTATTTTCTTTTTCTCATTTTCTCATTTTCTCATTTTCATTTTTGCTTTTTCTTCTTTTCTCTTCTTTTTTTTTCTTCTAAGGTGCCCTTTTGAATTTTCACATAATGAACAAATTCCGCCGATAGTCTTTATCAATCCAGAAATATGTTTTATGAAATGATGGCATCAGTGCGACAATCCTTCCCTTGCAAAATCGGTGAAGGTATATTGACATCATTTGCCATGTGATTTAGAAAATTTCCTGAAAGAGGTGATACAAAGAACGGAAGTCAGGGCTTTTAGTTTTTTGTAATGTGGTTAGGTGAGGTGCTAAAAAAAAGTTAAGGCTTGAAAGCAGAATTTCAAAAGTGGTTTAAATGATCTGAGGTCGCATTATTGCGCCAACCCTGTTTCAGGGTTAAACCAAAACTTGTCCCAGTTTATTCTCAACTGAAGTTCTTCTTTCTCTCATTTCCTTTCTTTTCTTTTTTATTCTTCTTTTGAAATGTTCACAACTCGCCCCAATTTATTTTTTAACTGAGGTTTTCTTTTTGTTCGTTTTCTTCTCTTTCGGCTTTCCTTAAAATTGAATTTGCCCCAGTATGGGGTTTTTCCTCTTTTTTTTTTTCTTTTCAAAACTAAATTTGCCCCAGTATGGGGTTTGCGATCCTCAGGGGTTGCCAAACAAAATGATTTATTTTGAAGGTTCAAAAGGGATAACTAGGGATAAAATGTCTCAAGGGGAAAGGAAGAGGGCCTGACTTTTATTCCATTCTTCACATTAACCCTAAAAGGAAATTTCCATTTATCATATGAAGGATTTCTTACACATATCCGATTTGATCGGCTAAGGGAAAAATTTGTCCATTCCACTTTTGTGAGAATAAATACTCCACCTTCTTGATGATAAAAGGGCCCTGCCAATTTGCGGCAAACTCTTTTTTTGGCCTCACTTTGCACTGACAAAAGCCACCTTAATGCTTTATTTCCTCGTCTGAATAGTTATGATTTGACCCTTTTATGGTAAGCACGGGCCAATCCTTCTCTTTTGATAATATTGACCATGACGGACTGCATTTATCTGCTTCTCATCAAGTAATCACTGCTCGACCCCAATTCGACTTGAGTTTCTCTTTATACCATTCGAGTCTCTTTGAAACCTTTTCGGATGTCCCTTCGATACTCCTTTCATTTTGAAATTCAAATTCATACTCGTGAGATATTGGGGTTGCTGCCATCGAATTTCGGAACGGTGATATCCAAAAGGATTTTATTCTCGGCCATTTGAAAAGAATGTGTAAATAACACTGTATATATAGAAATGTACATTTTATTGAATTTCAAGATAAAGACCAAACTGTACATTTTGTTACTTGTTAAACAAGATGTGTTTTACAAAAAGCCACTTGATTCAAGAATATTTACAAAAACATAGTTTAACAAAAGACACATGCATAAATGATTTTCATGGATTTTAATCAAAGACAACTCCCCAAGTTTATCGAAATTCCCTTCAAGAGGGAAGGATTTCACCAGTTCAGGATTTTTAAATATCCTCATTGGGGGTGGGTGCCTCAAAGGTGTCTTTGTGTTTGGGAAAAGGATTTGTACTTATACTCGGTCCTTATTCACTCTTTTTCTTTAGCACTATTTCTCCGACTTCGATCATATTCTAGATTTTATGTTTCAATACCAGCAATTGTTGGTGGAATGCCCTGGAGCTTCCGAATGATAAGCGCAGAAGGCTTGAGGATCATAATCGCGGGGAAAACCTTTAAGATAGATTTTGGGAGCATAACACCAATTTTCCCGCCAGTTTTGAGTTGTTCGTACAATTGTCCGATAGGTTGGCCCAGGTTTGGTGGAGGTTCGATGTGAGATTGGGTTTCGGGTTTCACTGTTTATAGGATAAGTTTGGTTGTTTGGTTGAATAGGTCTCGAATTATAAGGAGTGCGAGGTCGGGTTTGAAACTGGGTTGAAACATTGGGACAGGTAGTATAGGTGGGTTTGCATAGTTTGGCCGAGGTTGAGGGTGATTGATAGTAGTATGGTAAATCGGGCGTGAGTTTGGGTAATATGGGTAGGGTGATGAATAAGTTGGGGTGGTTTGGAAAATCTAGGTCTGGTCGGGGGGCCCTGATTCCAAACAAAAGTAGTTTCCCCTTTTTTTTCCTTAAACTGTGATTTCTTCCCACTGTTATTTCTGGCTTTGCAGAGCCTCCAGTTGCATCTTTAATGTGGACATATTAACAATTTTTCCGGCTTTCACAAATTCATCATACTCCTCCAATTTGTTGACAATTTCTGCAAATGAATACCCGGTCATGCGAAAAATCTCCTCAAAATATGGTGGATCGTGAGATTTAATGAAAGTACGGACAATTTCTTGTTCGGTCATCGAAGGTTCCATCTTGACAGCCAATTTCCTCCATCTCTTTGCATACGTCTTGTGATCCTCAGATGGTCTCCTTTTGGTTCTTTCCAGTGTGGTCCTCGTAGGAGCAAACTCACAATTGTACTCGTATTGCCTCACAAAAGCGGTTGACAGATCAGGCCAAGATCTCATATCCTCAGGCTTCAAGTTGGAATACCAATCCAATGCGTCGCCTTCTAGACTCTCAGGAAATAGGCGCACAGGCAGATTCTCATCATCTATCGGCCTCCCCAACTTGTTTGTAAACATCCGAAGGTGTGTCTTAAGATTGCCAGTCTCATCGTATTTGCTAAACTTGAGTGCTTTAAAACCCATTGGCAATTGCATACCCGGAAATAGGCACAGTTCATTGTAGTCCAGACCTCCTTGCTTGCTCAGACTTTGGCTTTTCCTTATAAACTCATCAAACCGGTCCAATCTCTTCAACAAATTCTTATCCATAGGTGCGGATGACTCCCCAGTTTCAGCTTTTTTCTTGAGCAGCGGTGTTTAGCATGAATAGTTCAGGTGGCATATTCAAACTAACAGGTGGATAATTCTGGGGAATTTGGGCAGGAGAAGAGTTAATTTGGATGTTAGGTGCATAAGTAGGTGGTGGGCCATAAGGGAGATAGGTAAAGGGTTCTTCAGGTGGATTTATAACTTGTGAAGTAACAGCGGTTTGGGTATAGGGTAAGAATATTGGTTAAGGTTCAGGTTGGTCAGGGGCTAAGGGTTCATGTTGTTCACCACTAGCGCCACCAGCGACCAATTGATCGATCACGTGCCGTTGTGCCATCATTTCGATGCTCAGCTCGTTAAATCTGTTTAGAACTTCACTCAGTTGAACCCCCAAATTTGCCATGTCAGTTAATGGTGTCGTCACAGGCCTATCGGATGACTCCGGGTGAGTACTCATGTTTACAATATTTCTCGAAACTCGGTTACGCGATCGTGTGATGATGGGGCTTCTTTGTGTAGCTATTTTGAAAAACACCTGACATTTTAGAAAACCTTATTTAGCATTATCTCTTGACTGGTTGTTGGCAAAGAAAAGAAAAGAAAGAAAAAGAAAAAGAAAAAGACACGAGTTAGTATATATTGAGGTAATTCGGATGCATGTCCTATTGGGGGATCCTTTTATGCCAAGGGTTGGCCTAACATGGAAATGCAATCCTTCAGGGTAGACACTATACAATACCTGATGGATCAAATCAACTTATTGCCATTCAATTTGAAAGTTGATTTGAAAATTTTGAGCCAATTGCACAGGAGTTAGTACAAATTGATTAAACTATTGCAATTTCTAGGAACCCTAATCTATCCAAATGGAATGAACGCCATGGATGATTTTTCTTAAAAACAACTAGCCATTTCAATTCTAAATTTGCCATCGAAACCCTAAGTCGTCAAATGGATCGGATGAAATTGATGAACTCTGGCTGGATCGCCCTAAAAATGGATACACTTGGTCAAATAGATTGAATGAGTTTTGAAAATTTATTCAAAAATGACTAGATCACCCTAAAAAAGGGTAAACTGATCAAATGAATTGAACGAAATTTGATAATTTATTCAAAAATGACTGGATCACCCTAAAAAGGGTAAATTGGTCAAATTAATGAAATTGATGATTTACTCAAAATTGACTATATTGTCCTAAAAAATGGATTAATTGACAAAATGGATTGGATGAATTTGATGGTTTATTTGAAAATTGATTGAATTGAATGTCCATTGGTAACTTTAACCAATGCATTAGTCTATGAGTCTTCTAAAATCAAGATTTGGCCTCAATATATTTACCATCTCAACAATAAGGAATTATTTGTGAATTTCTTCAAGTTAATGTCCTTTAAGCAAGGGATTTTTACCAACTATGTTTAAAATGGCCAAAAAATGATTGTTAGATGCTCATATTCTAATGTGCAAAGATTGTTCTATCATCTTGAAAAAGATCGGATCTTACCTTACCTTGTGCACTACCCCTTTGGGATGGTACAAGAAATATAGACGTGCAAGTCTCATTGGATTACATATCCGAGACACAAGGTGGTTTATTTCTATCGTGGGATTCCCCATATGGCATTCCCTCTAGGGTTTATGCATGATGCCAATTTATTAAAACAATTTAAATATGCAAACATGCCCTAAGGAACCCTTTATATGCTAGGGTGGGCCTAAAATGATGTACACTTATTAATCTCTGAATGCAGTATATTGAAATTTAAACGTGCAATAACCTATCTAAGAGGGTAGGTTCTAAAAGAGAATCATGCAAGATCTCTTATTTTCTAACGTTTGTGAATGCAAAAGATGAGAAAACAAGGAAATGTTAGATAACAGATAACACATAACACGTTAAGCAATTAGATGATACAAAAAGTAAAAAGAAAATTAAAAAAGAGGGGTGGGATCCCTCCCTTCGTGTCTAGTGTTCCTAGTTGGGTATGGTCGATTCTAAGCTAGGCAATCTAATCATGGATGCATGAGGTTGGGGCTTACTAATGCACCTAGACTCGATAAGGTTTTCAGACTCCCAAACCTTTTAGACCAAAGGCAAAGGGTCATCAATCCCAATGCCCAAGAGTCGGTGGTTCGGGGTGATCCCTCGGACATTGGTACGTGCACGTCGTGCCACGGCCACATGTCCAAGTGGATCGATCTAATCCTAATAAGGGAAGAGTGGTATGACAACCACTAAAAAGTCAAAAAGAAATGAGGGGTTATAAAGTAAAACGTATGCACGTATGAAGTGTCCCTATTGAAGGGAGGAATTTTACCATCAAATGCGGTCGACGGTTCTAGGGCAACTATTTTTCCCCACCCAAAATGCAAGCGCGATATACAAACACAAACAAAAAACACATAAACGATCTCATACATGGATGTTTGGGACGATTGTGCGTTTAGATGCAATAAACCCTAAAAAAGGAAAAAGCAATTCTAACCCTCCAAATGTGATATATAAGAAGGTTAAAAGAAAATGATTGACTAAATCAAATTTGTTCGGACCCTCTAAGTCCCCAGTGGAGAAGCCAGCTGTCGCGCCCCATTTTTGAAAATAAGAAAAATAAAGAATAAATTATAAGAAAAATGGATTTTTGGTTTGATTTTGATTGAAAAATGTGTTTTTTGATTTGTTAGAAAATAAATAAGGAAAACAAAATGAGTCTATGAAAATGCGACGATTTGACCCAAAATAATAGTTTAAAAAGGGTTTTTAAATAAAAAATCGGAGTCGCCACTTGGTATTGAAATTAAGGTGTACCAAGTCACCTAAAATGAATTTTTAGATAAAATTATGAAAACCCTTTTTAAACGACTCCTAAGTCTACGAAAATCAGAGAAAAAGATCCGAGAGTCACATTTGAAGAAAGGGAAGGCAATGATAAAAATCCAAGGCACCCTCTCAACCTAGTCAAGGTTAGTTGCGTGATTTAGTCAAAAATTTTCTTATTTTAACCTAAAAATTTGTCGCATTTGGAGGTTACTATATGAATGCAAACCCTAGACCTAAGAGGGTATCGGGGGTCAAAATATCTCTTCGAAATTATTTGATGTAATTCGCATTAGTTGCGACGCCCAAAAGTAAACTTTCAAAGAAGTCACGAATTGTGCAAAAATATGAGACTCTAACAAAAGAAAAGAAAAAATAATAATAAAAAAATAATCATAATTATACAAATATACATGTCCTAAAGGAATGCATCATGTTGGGTACGGGGAACTAATGTTCGTGACTCAATTTTCCCTTTAATAGAGGGAATACGAGCGTGCTAAGGCTAGAAAGCCAAACTCGTCCATATCCCATACTCAAGGGGTATATCTAATCTAATCAAGCAAATGTACTAGCCTAGTTCTAATTCTTAAATGGAATGCAAGTCTAATGTCGTGTTTTCATACAAAGGGGTAAGGAATATATAAGAGGAAATATAGGATAAGGGGTATAAATATAAGGGAATATGGGATAAAGGGTGTATACATATAAGGAAAGTGTCATACAAAATGGTAAAAACCCTAAAAGTAAAAAGACATGCATGATATGAAGTGATTTCATCAAGCGATTATGATCTAACGCTCGAAAGGGCTCCTAAGGGTCTAGCATTGGATTAACCATGTCTACAAATTCTCACTAGCGTTAAACTAGTGAGAAATCGGAAAAAGAGGCCACAACTAGCGTTGGACTAGTGTGGAATCGGGAAAGGGGCCACAACTAGCGTTGGACTAGTGTGGTAACGTCATGCATTCATTTATAACCAAATAAATCTTGTAAAACTAATAAAAAACAAATAAACACATAAATCCACATAAGCACGTAACACATAAGCATGATATCAAGATGCAAGACCCTAGGAAAGCAGTAACACATAGCACGTAAGCATGCAAATCACACAAAACAAAAGAAAGCGAATAAAGTTTCTAACTATTACACTTGGGGCCCTAACTACAATCTAAAGGGGGTAAAGAATGAAATAAAAATAATAACCTAACTATTACAATTTTGGCATTTAATTGCCTTCTCAAATAATTACAAATTTAAAGTAAATAAATATGCAAAATTGAAACAAATAAAGTGACTAAATGAAATAAAAATAAAACATTAAAAAATCATGCAATTGCACATTTAGAATCACATAGGAGCACATAGGGAGCACATAGGGTCAAATAAAATCAAAAATAAAGGGTAGAGTGTACCTCCCTTGAATTGATTGTCTAATGAAGTGAAATTTATCTTACTTACCCTCCAAAAACAAAGAAAAAGGTCAAGGCATCACTTTAATTAACGAATAATCATAAGAAAATGGAAATAAATATGAAATTGAATCAATTGAATCATGGAAATGGCCTATTTTTAAGAATTTAAAAACAATCAAGAACTTAATTGCAAAAATTAAACAAAGTTTAGGGGTTAAATTACAATTATCACAAAAATTTTGGGGTCAAAATTACAAGAAAATAAAGTTCAAGGACCTATTTGCAATTATAGTAAGGACCCAATTGAAAGAAAAACTAAATTATGTGAGCCGTAGCACAATTAGTCAAGAATCAAAGGTAAAAATATACAAAACATGAAGAGAATTAAGTCCAGGGGTCAATTTGAGATTAATTCAGGACCCAATTGAAAGAAAAACCAAATCATTCGGGCCATGGTGAAATGAGACAGAAATTAAGGGATTAAATTACAATTTTCCATAAATTTATACTTCATGCGTCGCAGAAGCTTTCTTCTTCGATACCATTGAAAGGGAAAGCTTCTGCAAAGTCTAATGCTTCAAAACTCAATGACCTCACACGGCAAATACGCACTAAATCATTGTAAGATGCAAAAACAATCAAAATGGAAGAAACCAACTTCGAAATTCATGGCTTTTCTTCCTTTCCCTGACTAGCGAACATCCTGATTCTAGCCAGCTTTGAACTGGCCGGCATTGCTCTTGAACGTGAACAGAGAAAGATACAATTTGCTCTTTTGGTTCGAGATTTTCAATTAGGCCTTTTATCAAACAGAAAATGGGCATAAAAACAATCACAAATTCTCGGATCAATTGACATTACCAGCCCCAAAATTATTCAGAAAAAACAAGATTTCAGTTCAATCAACCCACAAAAAACATGTATATTCTTTAAATCCTGAACAATCCACATGAAATTGGCCATAACAGCCCACGACAGACACGCATTGAAAGAATATAAAAATGTAAAGTAAAAATGCAACTTACAGTGTTCTCTCGGTGAAGCTTCGGCAGTAGCAATGGCAGATTCCAGTGGTGGCAACGGCAACAGCAACAGCAACCAGTTGCGGGTTCCCTTGTTTCCTTGGATTGCCTTTGCTCTGTTTCTTCGTCGATGCTTTCCCTTTTCTTCCTCGTTTAGTTTTCAATTTTTTGCTCTGTTTTCTTGCTTTCTGGTCACTTCCTTGCCTAGCCGAAGTCCATCTCTAGTTTTCCTTCCTTGTTTGATTCCCGAAGCTCTGTCTCTTTGCCGAAGATTTTTTCTTATTCTGTTCCTTTTGCTTTTCCTTTTGTTCCCAGATCAAGCCTTCTGTTTTTTTTTTCGCCGCCCCTTTTTCCATCTTTTTCTGGCTCAAGCTTTTTTCCTTTTTGCTTTCCCAGCCGCCACCCCTTTTACTCTCTCTCATCAGCCACCCTTCCTCTTTCAGCCGCCACTCACTTCACTCCTCTGGTTCCTCTCCTTTTCTCCTCAAGCCCCAAACCCTTTTCCTTCCTCTCGGTCTCCCTTTCCAGCCGCCAACCCCCAAGACCTCTTCTGTTTTTTCCTCTCCGTTGCCTTTTTTCGGTTCTTTTTCTTTGCCTCTTTTAGGCCTCTCATCCGTAGTCTCCCTTTTCTTTCTTTTTCTTTTTTCTTTTCTTCAAATCTTAGGCCTCCAAGTGTCTAGACACCTCACCTTCTAGGTGTTGTGTTGTCAAAAAAAATAAAGGGACATTTGCCCCTATTGCATGTGTGCCACTTGTCATTTTTCTTCAATTTTCTTTTCTTTTTCTTTCACTTTTTCTATTTTTCTTTTTCCAAAATTTAGTATAAAAAATGCTTTAAAAAGAAAAGAAAATGGTGAATTTTAATGTACCAAAAATAAAAATAAACACCAATACTATATGCAACCTTCAATCAATTAATTAAAAATAATAATAATAATATTAAATATGAAAACAAAAATAAAAAGACAAAAAAAATCTAAAATTGAATTAAGTAAGCTAATAAAGCTAAAACTAAATTAATTAAATCGAACTAATGAAATTTTGGTGTCTACAATGACGAATTGGAAAGATATATATGAGGAAATAAAGATTCTCTGAAAGGAGGTAGAATTCCAAAAGAAATTATTTAAACACTTGGAAGGATGATGGAAAGAAGAGCGTACGGAGAAAACGGAGTTATTGAACAAGAACATGAAAATCAAAAAGAAATACGAAGGGATACTAAAGGAGTAGTGAATTAAGTTTGAATTGGTGCATTCAACTAGTCAAATTGCATCTCAAGACATTCCTAACAACCAAGTGAAAAGTGGTGAAGGAAGCTTCCACGATACCAAAGAAAAACACAAAGAGATTAGTGAAGATGAACTTGCTATGAAAGATAGGGAAAGGAAGAAAAGAAAGAATGGACATTTCAAGAAGAGATTTGTAGCTGCTATGTGTGAAATTTGTGACAAAACTCATAATAGAATGTGTCATTTGAAAACTGGTGCATGTTTTAGATGCAACAAACTTGGACATCAAGTGAGAAACTGACCAAACCAATGAATTAAGCTATGGAGAATCTGCTTTAATAGTCGAAGTTAGCCATTAGTGATGTTTTACCTAAAATAGTTGTATATGTTGAAATATGTGTAGTAAATGCTTTACATCATAAGTTGTATCTGCTTTATAAATATTGAACTTGGTGCCTGATGTGTTAACTAGTGATATTAAATGTCTGTGTTTGTTTGGAGTTAAATCCTTATCCCTTATTCAATTTCTGCAAACTATTCTTAGGTTTAAGCAAGGATTCTTCATTTGTGGTTAGTAATGAAGGAATTTCAATTAGAAAGGGTAGTACGTGTCTAGTGATTCAATGGTAGAAATGATAGGAGATTTACACTGTGGACTATTTGCCAAAGCATAGTATACGATTTCAAGATCTAGCAAGAGTAGTAAACAAATTTCGTAGGAGCAGTTTCTTCTTTTCATCGAGTTCCAAGTTTATATCACTTTGAATATTTTAAATCTTCTTTGAACTTCCTTAGCAAATCAACTTAGCCATTATGTTAGTAAGATTTTCCTCTAGGTAAAAGTTTGTGGAAGCCACTTGGGAGTCAAAGGAAACCTTGTAGAATCGAGTTTTGTTTTTGCAAATAAAGGTAGGAATTTTGAATACGAAATTCTTTTAAGGAGGAGAGAATGTGAGACCCCAAAAATTATTTTCATATCTTCTATTTTAATTTACTTGCTTTGAATTCTTGGTTGATTTAATGATTAAGTCATGATTTTATTCCTATTGCCTTACTTAACTTGTTGCATGTTGAGTTTCATTGTGACAGCCCCACCTTCCCCTAAGGCGAACCAAAGGGTTCGGCGGACCGCCTGCCCAACTCTCGCCAGGACTCCTTCACTCTCTTCAAACAAAATAAGATAACCCTTGAGGATAAGCGAAAAACAAATTTCCAAACTTGAAACATATACCTCCATTCATCAAACCTCAACTAGTAATACGATCCCAAATAAGACAAAAGTTCTTAGTTCCCAATACAATCAACCCTATCCAAGCACTAGAGCGAGTTCAAAAACAAAACAATACAAAAGGGATAAACTATACTATTCTATATAGGTCTCTCGCCCTGACTCGCAACCCCTGAAAGGAAAACAAATGGCGTGGAATGAGCTAAAAGCCCAGCGAGGTTCCATATACATAATCAAATAATTGAACAAGGACATTAATCATGTAATAACAAGTAATCCATAAAACATTTACCATATAAAGCAATGATAATACACTCATTAAAAGGATACATGCTCACAAGGAGCCATTCGTTCATTCATTCGCAATCATTTCCTTATTCCTCCAAACATTAAAACATGTTTGTAAGTGAAAACTCCTTCAATGTTCTTGTCATTCGTTCATTCATTTTATTTCCCCCTTTTGGCCAGTTAACTGGCCAGTCTCCACCAGACTTCGTGGTCATACTCGAGTATACCAAACATTTACCCAGAGTCACTAGTCGCCCGACCGAGTCCGCTTCTGGCTCGAGTCGACCGGTAACGAAGGGCAAGGGCCCAATTCAGCCAAAAGTCTTACATTCATGCACAAGTAGCAGTTACTCATTCACTCATTGAAAATTTCACGTTCATTTAGGTCGAGTGCGATAAAGTACACACTCGCCTAACAAAAATCATTTTTAACAATCATTGAAAACAATTCATCTAATTAAACAAACACAACTAGCCACACAGTCAATGGAAACATAACGTACATCAATTACTTATTAAAACAACAATCTAAATAGCCACAAGACTCACATAGTCATTAGAAACAGAACGTATATAGAACACTCACCTATTAAAGCAAAATAACGTCAAAAGTATCATTCCGGATAACACCCTCAATCACCGAGGAACCCTAAGAGTAACCAAGAGAACACATTATGCTTCAACCATCAAAATTTAGGTGAAATAAAGAAAACCCGAATACCTACTAGTACAATGTATAAATATGATTTTTGGAGTGAAAAGAGTACATTTAAACCAAAGGACATGAGTAAAATATTCGTAAAACTTATGCTCGCTCTCAAAACTTTGAAATCGCCATTTGAGTTGAAGTGCCAAAGAAAACGTATATCTATTAGTCATTACTTTCATTTTCCAAGGGTACAAAATTTGATCGAATTCCAACTTATAAGCTTCTATTAAAGAAGACTCGAATACCTCAGATGATTCAAGTTAGTTTCTGTGAGAACCCGTAAATTTTCTTTATTTCTAGGCTTTAATTTATTTATTTGCAACCGTTTTCCACATTTTCTTTATTTTATAACTTTTCTAGACATTTTTATGAGTAAATAAGGTTTTAAAAATATTTTTCTAGTATAAGTCAATTTACGAGATTTTTGGAGTGAATAGTGGATGTGGGACCCGCTAGTGCGCTAAGTGAGAGAAATTCGGCCAATTAGGTTAAGTTTTGCGTAAAGGGATTTAATTACTAGGTGTTAGTAGGCGATTAGAGGTTACCTAGATGGATTAACCCTAGTGAGCAAGAGGATAGGAATGAAACTAAAAAGGTGCCACGTGTCGCGATGTGATTTGTTGGAGCTTGCCTAACTTTTATCAACTTTACCAAAAGGTTAAATTTGACCAAAAATCACCCTTATTTCCCTTCATCTTGGCCGAACTCCACAAGGAGAGAAAAGAAAGAAAGCTTCAACCTTGATCTTCCATTTCTTGCTCCAATCTTGCAATTCAACCGTTTAAATCTCAAATTACTCCATAAAATCCACTTGCTAAGGAGGTTAGAGGTGATTGGTGGAGCTATTTTGGTGATTAAGCACTTAAGCTACAAACTTTCTTGAGAGTTGAGGTATGTTGCTTGGAAACTTCACTTTTGGTTCTAATAATGCTAAATTAGTGGCATATGGTGGCTTAATAGCTTGATTTATGAATGATTTGATGGTTTATTTGGAAGTTGAGTAAATTTCTGAATTTTGGGGAATTTTTCTGTTTTAAATGATAAATGTTACTTAGCCTTGGATTGATGGGTTAATATTGAGCCAATTGGAGCTCTTGTATGTGAATTGCGGTTATTTGCGGAAAATTTCAGCTTTGGACAAAAATTTCAGTTTTAGGGTTTTGAATTTGGGGCTTTTCTATAGTTGGTTGTTAATCTTGTAATTGCTTGTGAATTAAGGGTATTTTGGCCCTAATGAAAGTCCTTGATTGGTTTGTGGTTGAATTGTAACAATTGTGATTGGATTGGATGGAAATTGATGTTTGATTGTAGGATGGAAAAGCTGAATTTTAGGGGAAATGCTGTCCGAGTGTCGAGAAAATTAGGGTTTCGTGTGTTAAGTTGTGATTGAGTAAAAATGAGAGGTTTTGGGGTTGTTTACACCTTTGGCCTTAGTATTTTCCAATTTTGAGCTATATTTGCATTTTGCTTTAGTAATTCACGTAAGAGGCCTTCGACTCGTGTTCGAGTCTCAATTGTAGTTTCTTGTTTCTTGTAGGTCGTGCCGGTGATTCCGGACAACCGTTGGGCGAAACTTTGTGACTTGCTTACTTGAAGTGGTGAGTGTACTATGCATAAATTGTGTTTAATTGGTTGTGTACTTGATTCCTTGAATTGGATAACTGTGAATTCTGTGCTCGAGGCGAGAGTGTACTTTATCGCTCTCGTTCTCTTATGTGTATAACTGATTACTGGATACATGTGAATTTGCCTTGTGTTTGGCCTAATGTCGTATGGGGCATGAGCCCTACGACTTTACTGTGATAACTGAGCTCAAGCCTCAATGGCCGTTCGTCGAATCGAGCCGGTAAGGGCCGGTCGATTTGGTAACGAGCCATGAGATTACTGTGTGTCGAGTGGAGCGTTCGCTCCTCGACTTTGTGGTATACTCGAGTATTACCCCCTGATTTCTGTGAGGTGTTCGGGCCCAGTAGGGGAATGTACAGTGGAAGGTACTGGATGTAAAGTGGTGATCTACGGTTGTACTTGTCCGTTGAGCGTTGACGGAGGGTCAACGGCATGTGATCAAGAGTTGCAAGGGGAAATTGGCTCCCGAGAGCCACCCGTATCCTTTCACTTTTGAAATAAGCTTGGTGTTCCTCATATGTGTGTTAGTTGTGTATATTTGAGCATGGCTACTTTCGTGCGCTTTGAATGCATGATCTTAGTACCTCATTGGGCGAAAGCTCACACTCGTTCCTTTGTTTTCCTTACAGGGCATGCTTTGGGAAATCAAACTTTTGTGAAGCGAGTAGAGCTAGTTAGACATGTTTTGTACTTTTGTATAGCTCCTCGACTTTAGAAACCCTAATGTGGGACTTGGACATTTGTTTGGATTGGAAAACCCTAGAATGGGTTATGTGTACATATTTTCTCATGTATATATGATGTACTTTCTTGGAAATGTACTTGTTTATGCTGATTTCAAGTTTAGTCGTGTTTGGGTCGCGTTCGGACGGGTTCGGACGTCAAACGCAGAAAAAAGAAAATTTTGGCCGGTCACTGTTCGTCAGAATCCGGCCAGGTATCCGGCCAGATCTTGGCCAGATATGCTGCCGGATTCAGGGCGACATTTGAAAAAATTTTGGAGAGGTCACTGCCTCCAATCCGGCCAAGAATCCGGCCGGATTGTGACGTGGCAGGTACTGTTCACGTTCGTTCCGTTTTTCTGTTTTCGTTTTGCGCGCTTATCGTTAACCTTTCTTCGGTATATCTTTCAAAATGTTTAGAAGTGCGTGTATGCGACCGTTAGCAGTCCTGGCGAGAGCTGGGCAGGCAGTTCGCTAAACCTTAGGGTACGCCCTAGGGGGAGGTGGGGCTGTCACAGTTTCATCCTCAATCCCTTACTCGTGTAGCGAGTACATCTACCTAGCCCTCGAGTACAAATTTGGGCAGCACGCCCTTTGTATTTACCTATTTTCCAACCATTTATGGCTTCATTATTTTCTCAGTTCAGCCCCACAATCACACACAAGTAATGTTACTAACATAGCCCTACATTAGGCTCCAAAATCATCCAAGTACAACACAAATGCAATAGTACAATCGGAAATTGTGAGAACCCGAAAATTTTCACATTTTCAAGTATTATTTTTTTCTGTGCCTATATTTATACTGTCCTTTGAAAATATTAAATGTTTTGTACATTTTACAAGTAAGTACAATTTTTAAATCATTTTCCTAGTATAAGTTAGTGTACATAACTTGAAGTGCAATGGTTCGATGTGGGGCCCGCTAGTGCGATATAATTTTTCCGATTAGGTGATGAAATACTAAGTGATATTATTCTACATTGTGTTAGAAGATAATTGGAGGTTAGTTAGCTACTTGAATCATTGGAAGGAAGGAGATAAGCTTAGAAACTTCAAGAGGCCACATGTCATGTTTGGATTGGAGGTTGGACTTTGACCAAGAGAATTAACTTTCTTCAAAACCAAATTTTGACCAAAATTCCCTCATTTCTTTCCCTTGCCTTGGCCGAACTCTTGGAGAGAAAAACAAGAGAGAGAGCTCTTCCATTTCTAGCTTAAATCCTTGCTCAAATCTTGAGCTTTAACCAACCAAATTGAAAACTACACCATACAAGTGCTAGCTAAGAGAAATTGAAGGCCTTGGTGGAGTTGTTTTGGGAGGAGGAAGTCTAAGCTACCAACTTTCTTTGAGGTTTCAAGGTAAGATTGCTAAGAACACCCTTCTTTGGTTCCAATAGATGCTAATTAGTGGCCTATGGTAGCTTGCTAACATGATTAATGGATGATTTTGTGGATTAGTGGAGAGTTGGTTAGATTTCTGATTTATTGTGAATTTTCTGCCCTAATCTGATCAGTTCTGTTCGTCCATGATGGAGGCCGAATTGGCCTTAGCTCCAAACATGAAAGTTGTAGATAATTAAGTGTATATTATGCCTGTAAAATTTCAGCTCAATCGGAGCACGGTAGCCTGTGAAATGACTATTTTACCCCTGCTGCCCTGTTTCTGTCCGGAAATGATAATCAGCCCCTGTATTTGGCTCTTTTGGCTGGGAATATTACTGAATTAACTTTTGATGCCTTCTTAAGAATTGTAGCCCTGTATCTTAGCTTTCATATGGCTTTGGAATCAACTGAATCGGAGTTTTGTGTGCTGAGTTATGTTGGAATATTTGGGCCTGGTTTTGGATGGCTGTAAAGCTTCAATTGGTTGCATTTTAAGGGTGTTTGATATCTTATAGTTTGTGTATGCAATTGTGGTTGAAAATTGTGAGATTGGTGGTTGGTTGTAGGATGGAAAAGTAAGGAAAAACAAGGGGAAATGCTGTCCGTTTATTTTCTTGAACTTGAGTGAATGGATATGAGATTGGAATGTAGTTTTGTGATGCATTAGACTTATTTTGCTTACTTTGCTTAGAGTAACTTAGTGCCACTTTAGTAGAGTTATATGAGCTGTTTCACTTGCACTTGTACATTTCGTTTTAACCATGATGCTTAGTTCTAAATGTTAGTTTTGAACTTCAAATACGTGTTCATTTTCGTCCCGAAACAAAAGGAGTGGCCTAGGGTTTCTCGGCCGCAAAACCTAATTTTAACGCGCAAGGTTTTAAGTGTGAATTCAAGGTATTTGACTACCTTTTCCATATGATTTTTAACCAAAATACTTGTTATATATTAATTCTTTGCAAATGTGTTAGTTTTGAGCCAAAAACACGTTTTACGAAAAATGGAGAAATTCTACTGTTCACTATCCGGCCGCATATCCGGCCAAGTTCTGGCCGGATTCTAACGTGGCACTATTCCGAATTTTCCGATGAAATTTTCTAAAACTCTTTTGAGGTTAATTCTATGTTTGGTTTGAGAAAACCTTTAGTTACTCATTTCCTTTGATCAAAATGTACTCTTTCCACTTCTAAAATCATACTTTTACTTTGTATTAGTTTTATTCGGATTTCTTTGACTCACCCACATATTTTGATGATAGAACCATAATATTTTCTCATGATTGTTATTAGGGTTTCTTGGTGACCAAAGTTGATATCCGGAGGGATACTTTGGACGTAATTTTGCTTAATTAGGTGAGTGTTCTATATACGATTTGTTTTTAATGACTATGTGAATTGTTGTGACTATTTGGATTGTTGCCTTGTTATGTGATTGAGGTACGCTATATTTCCATTGACTACGTGGCTTGTTATGGTTATTTGAACTCTTAAATGTTTCAATGAATACTCAAAACGACTTTTCTAGGCGAGTGTGTACTTTATCGCACTCGACCTAAATGAACGTGAAATTTTCAATGATTGAATGATTGAATGTTACTTGTGCATGAATGTAAGCCTTCGGGCTGAACTGGGCCCTTGCCCTTGGTTATTGGTCGACTTGAGCCAGAAGCGGACTCGGTCGGGCGATTAGTGACCCTGGGTGAATGTTGGTATACTCGAGTATGACCACGACGTTGGCGGAGCGAGGGGAATGAAATGAATGAACGAATGACATGAAAATGAAGGAGTTTTCACTTACAAACATGTTTTTAATGATCGGAGAAATAAGGACAATGTTGAACGAATGAATGAACGAATGGCTCCTCGTGAGCCCGTATCCTTTTAATGAATGTGTTACAATTGCTTTATATTGTAAATGTTTTCGAGATTTCATGCTATTACGTGTTAAATGCCTTGTTTAATTGTTTGGTTATGTATATAGAACCTCGCTGGGCTTCTAGCTCATTCCACGTCTTTTGTTTTCCTTAACAGGGGTTGCGAGCAAGGGCGAGAGACCTGTATAGTATAGTTTAGCCTTTGGTATTGTTTTGGCTTTTGATCTCGTTCTAGTGCTTGATTAGGGCTGGAATGTACTAAGAATTTAAAAGCTTATGTATATATGTGGGACTGTATTTTTGGTTGAGCTTGAGGTGAATGTAATTTTATGGTTCAAGATTGGGTTTCGTTTCCGCTTATTCTCGAGGCTTTATCTTACTTTCTTTGATGTGAGTGAACGAGTCCTGGCGAGAGCTGGGCAGGCGGTCCGCCGAACCCTTTGGTTCGCCTTAGGGTAAGGTGGGGCTGTCACAGAAATCAGTTTTGAAGACAAAAACTAAACGGCAGATTTGACATCTCATAGCATTGTAGTCATAACTGGAGCTATGTTTATCGAATCGGGGTGAACCTTATACTTTTTCGAAGCTAAGACAAAGGGCTACAACTTTGATGAAGATAACTCAACCCAGTTCATAGTTTATCCAGGTCTAATCTACAAATTACAGAACCAGAATTTCACTGTCAGGCTGGTTAACAACACTGGGTTGAAATGACAATAACTCAGGCTACAAAAGTCTGATTGAAGAGTTTTTGGATGTGTTGGAAAGCTAAAACATAGGAATACAAGTTTTGTGTTTTGGCCAAAAGCTGATTGGATACGAATCAGGGTGAAACAATGAAGCCAAACTGGTGAATTCACAAAACTGTCTATGAAATGAAACTTGTGGCAGTCAGGGTATTTTTGTCATTTCACATGCTACAGTTCTCGGATTGAGTTGAAATTGTACAGGAAACTATATAATATCATTTTCTACAACTTTCATGTTTTGAGCTAAGCCCAATTCGGCCTTCATCATGGCCGAATGAAACTGATCAGAACAGGGCAGCTTCAATCCCTAAAACTGGAATTCAACCACACAAGCTGAAATTTTTGTAAGCAACCAAAACCAACATATAAAGGCTTCAATTTTACACATAACAAGGCTAGCATTCCATGGCCACCAGTAATCATCACATGAGGGCAGAAAAATCAACAATAAATCTGAAATTTACCATAATTCTACCTCAAACCATGAAATTTCTCACAAAACTACCTATTTAACAACTATAATCAACTAATTTGCAATTATTAAGAGGAAAGAGGGATTTCTAGGCAAGATACCTTGGAAGCTCAAGAAAAATGGTAGCTTAGACTTCTTCCTCCCAAATTAACTCCACAAACACCTTGGAAACTACCTTAACTAGCACTTTTGTGGAGTGGTTTGCAAGATTTATGGTTGGAATTCAAGATTGGAGCAAGAAGGATGGTGTAAGATGAAGTTTCTCTCTCCTTTCTCTCCCTCAAAGTTTCAGCCAGCTTAGTGAAGAAATGAAGATGATTTTTGGTCAAAATTTGATATTTAGTAAAGGTAAGAATTAGGTCAAAGTCCATCTTCCATAGGTTTCATGACACTTGAACACTTGGCTTTTTTATCATCTTCCATAGGTTTCTCTTCTTTCTTTTGGTCAAAAATTGTGGCTAATGTAAGAGATATTTTAAGGTTAATTAACTGAAATAAAATCAAGGCTATTAAGGTAATAAAGTAGTGTTCAAGTGGTGCACTCACTCGGTAACAAACGGTACCCGTCGGTTCCAACCGTTTTTCCTTTAACTCGCACGTACTAGGGTTTTTTTTTTCTTACCATTCACTAACTTATTATTATTACTTATAGTCATACATTTAATATCATCTAAAACTCACTCTTAAGCACTAAATTTAGTACACACTCCGTACCGATTACTTACACTACGAAAAAACGTGAAAACCCTAGTTTTTCTTAATGATGAAAGAAAAGGGAAACTTGTGAGAACCCGAAAATTTTCACATTTTCTACCTATTATTTGATTTCTTCGCCTACATTTTTATATTGTCCTGAAAATATTAAATTTTCTATACATTTTACAAGTAAGTACAATTTTTAAATCATTTTCCTGGTATAAGTTAGTGTACGTTAACTTGAAGTGCATTTATTGGATGTGGGACCCGCTAGTTCGATATAATTTTGCCGATTAGGTGATGAAATATTAAGTGATATTATTCTACATGGTGTTAGTAGATAATTAGAGGTTAGTTAATTAGAGGAATGATTGGGGGTGAGAGGATAAGCTTAGAACCTTCAAGAGAGCCAAGTGTCTTCACCTCATTGGAAGTTGGACTTTTGACTAAGAAGATTAACCTTTACTAAAACCAATTTTTGACCAATTTTCTCTCATTTTTCACCCTCTTGGCCAGCCTTTTGAAGAGAAAAACAAGAGAGAATTTCTTCAACTTCAATTCTTGCTCAAATCTTGAGTTTTAGCCAACCAAATTGAAAACTATTCCATACAAGTGATCACCAAGGAGGACAAAGGGCTTTGGTGGAGTTGATTTGAAGGAGGAAAGTCCAAGCTACCATTTTCTTTGAGGTTTTGAGGTAAATTTGCTAAGAACACCCCTCTTTGCTTCTAATAGATGGAAATTAGTGGCTTGTGGTTGCCACTTTGGGGGTTTTGTGCATTATTTCTTGGTTATGAGTAGTGATATGTGGATTTTAGTTTATAGTGAATTTTTCTGCCCTATTCTGATCAGTGTTGTTCGGCCATGATGGAGGCCGAATTGGACTTAGCTCAAAACATGAAAGTTGTATAGAATTGAATGTAGATTAAGCCTGTAAAATGTCAGCTCAATCGGAGTACTGTAGCCTGTGAAATGACTATTTTACCCCTGCTTCCCTGTTTCTGTCCGAGAATGATAATCAGCATCTGTAATTGGCTCTTTTGGCTGGGAATATGACTGAATTAGCTTTTGATGCCTTCTTAAGAATTGTAGCCTTGTATCTTAGCTTTCGAATGGCTTTGGAATCAACTGAATCGGAGTTGTGTGTGCTGAGATATGACTGAATAAATCAGGACTGCTAGTTGAATTTCACAGTGAGCTTTGAACTGAAACATCTGGGGTTGTTTGGGTAAATTTGACTAGGTTAGGTTGAGAACTAGGTTAAGATGTCTTCATAAGAATTGTAGAAAAATGTCTTAGCTTCGAAATGGTATAAGGTTCACCCTGATTCGATACCCATAGCTCCGGTTATGACTAAAATACTACGAGATGCCAAATCTGCCATTTAGCTTTTGTCTTCAAAATTGATATTTGCTTGTACTATTGCACTTGTGTTGTACTTGGATGATTTTGGAGCCTAATGGAAGGGCTATTGTGGTAACCTTACTTGTGTGTATTGTGGGGCTGAATTAAGGAAAAGAATGAAGCCATAAATGGCTGGAAATTTGGTAAACACAAAGGGCGTGCTGCCCGAATTTGCACTCAAATGGCGATTTCAAATTTTAAGGGCAGACATAAGTTTTACAACTATTTTACTCATGTATTTTGGACTAAATGCACTCTTTTTACTTCCAAAAATCATACTTATACATTGTACTATTAGTTATTCGGATTTTCTTTGATAAATCAAACATTTTGATGGTTGAACCATAATACTTTCTCATGATTATTTTAGGGTTTCTTGGTGACTAAAGTTGAGATCCGGAGGGATACTTTGGACGTTATTTTGCTTATTTCGGTGAGTGTTCTATATACGCTTTGTTTCTAATGACTATGTGAACTATTGTGACTATTTGGATTGTTGCTTTAATACGTGATTGAGGTATGTTATGTTTCCAAAATGATTTTTGCTAGGCGAGTGTGTACTTTATCGCACTCGACCTAAATGAACGTGAACTTTCAATGATTGAATGATTAAATGTTACTTGTGCATGAATGTAAGCCTTCTGGCTGAACTGGGCCCTTGCCCTTTGTTACTGGTCGACTCGAGCCAGAAGCGGACTCGGTCGGGCGATTAGTGACCCTGGGTGAATGTTGGTATACTCGAGTATGACCACGACGTTGGCGGAGCGTGGGGAATGAAATGAATGAACGAACGACAAGAAAATGAAGGAGTTTTCACTTACAAACAATGTTTTAATGATCGGAGAAATAAGGAAAATATTCGGCGAATGAATGAACGAACGAACGAATGGCTCCTCGTGAGCATGTATCCTTTTATTGTATGTGTTACTATTGCTTTATATCGTAAATGTTATCTGGATTACTTGTTATAACATGCTTAATGTCCTTGTTTAACTGCTTGGTTGTGTATATAGAATCTCACTGGGCTTTTAGCTCATTCCACGCCTTTTGTTTTCCTTACAGGGGTTGCGAGCGGGCGAGAGGCCTGTATAGAATAGAATAGCCTAATTTTGTTTTGAATTGTTTTGTTTTGGCTTTTATTTCCGCTCTAGTGCTTGGATAAGGTGGACTGTACTTGTGGTTGAGATTGAGATGAATGTATTTATATGGTTCAAGTTTGGGTATTGTTTTCGCTTATTCTCGAGGCTTTTCTTATTTTATTCTTGTGAGTGATCGAGTCCTGGCGAGAGCTGGGCAGGCGGTCCGCCGAACCCTTTGGTTCGCCTTAGGGGGAGGTGGGGCTGTCACAAAACCCTTGGTTCTATGGTTAATTATAGCTAATGGGGAAGTGAATGAGTAGTACAGCTATTGTACAGTAATAATTTCCAAATTAAAGGGAATTTTAAGAAAAATATAAGGGATTTTACAAGTCCTCACATTCATAATGCATTATACAAGTGTGATCAATTAGTGAGGTGTGTGCAAAATTTGGTGGACAAGATGGAGTTTTGTACAAAAGAAATTATGTGACAAGAGTTGTTAAGAGTTAATTGGAGAAGAGCTAGATATTTGAGTGATTTAGAGACAATTAGATAGATATTACCTCTTGCTTTGCCACTTGTCAATCATCTAAGGAACCTTGACCAAGACTAAGCTTCATTCTTATCCAACCAAGCTTCCATTTCAACACCATTTTCTTCTTTTATTGCAATCCTTGGACGAAATTTAGGGAGAAAAATGGAGAGAAAAAAACCAATTTCTAGCCTTGCTTTCTTGTGTAATTAGTGAGCAAATAAGAGAGAAAACCTAATCTAATCCATCAATCCTTGAGTCAAACTTGGGAGGAAGATCTTGAAGGAGTTCTTAGAGGAAGAAAATCTTTGTAACCTTCTTGATTGGCTTTCCATTCTAGGGTTGGAGGTAAAGAGGTGAAGTTTGCTAGGAAACCGATCTTTCTTCCCTCATTTTTGAGTTTATTTAGTGTATGATGTTATAGGAGCAAAAAGGGAGGAATTTAGTTGTTTGCAAGTTGTCTTCTTGATAGTTTGTTTCTGGAAAATTTTTAGGTTTATGTGTGTGGTTAGATCATTAGTTTGCAAGTTTTATATGTGGATTTTGGTGGATTTCTTTGTTAAGAATTATGCTATATGCCTCTTTATATGATAAAGATGAAATATTATGTATGCTCCATGGAAATCTTAATAGCTTTGATGGGGAATTATTATGGTGAGTTTGACATATGCTTCTATGTGGAAATATTAGTAGTTTTATAGTGATTTTTGACATACTCTTGCTCAATCCACTTTAGAATGATCTCAATTGTTACTTGTATATTGGAGTTGAACCTAAGCAAAAGGGTTAAGAGGAGCCCAAAATCTACTTTCCAAGTTATTTTCTTGATAGAAAATTTCAAGCTTGGAACCAAGAGAGTTTTGTTCCATTTTTTTTCAAAATGTTTTACTATATTCAGGATATTTTTATCCCATATATTATTTGAATCGTTGATCTAGTATATAAGTGATATTTCACTTGATTTGAATGAGAAAACCTTGTGAAATTTGAAGGAAAATATGAGATATGTTTTGTTGGAAATTTGACAGCTTGAATAATGGTTTACGAACTCAATTGTAGTTGCTTTTGACCTTCGGTCTTGATGGAATTTTGATGCCTTATTTCTTTTCGTATGCTCTACTATATATGTAATGGGTTACATGTTGAGTTCTTGGTTTTTACAAGAGAGAAACGTGTGAAATTTGGGAGTGGGAGTTGGATGGTTTGTTTGAGACTTGAATATAATCTGCACTCTCTTATGGTATATTGATGGCTAGAATCGACATGCATGTGTGTACTTATGTTTAGTCTCAGGACACGAGAGGGGGCAAGAGGGTGATCCCGAGGTCAAAGTGTATAGTTCTCACTAAGTCGGTGAGTGTTCTAAGTGCATGTTAAGACTACATATTATATTGGAATGATGCTTAATGTGCCTGGTTGATTGCCACTGCTATATATCTTGAACTACAAATGAATAGGCGAGTGTGTACTTTATCGCATTCAACCTAACTTGACTGAGTTCTTGTTATCCTGTTTATACGTGAACTAATATACATGTGCATGACTTGAAAGTCGTTTGGGTATGTTATTCCATTGACCATACTACGTGCTTAGGATCCCAAACCCCATCTGCTAGTTGGTCGAATCGAGTCAGCAAGGGTTTGGTCGAAGCGATTGACGAACCATGGGTCGTGTTTATTGTTACTAGATTCACTATACTCAAGTATTACCCCTCTTGTTATATATTGGCATTCGGGTCCGATAGGAGGATGATCAGTGGACAAAAACTGGCATTAAGCGGTGATCTACATATATTGTTTATTACTAAATTTCAATAGTTGATAGAGTGTAAACGGACTCGGAAAACACTATTGCTGAACTGGCTTGAAGGAGCTAATTGTATCTTTTTAGTTGCGAGTGAAATACTGAACAGGACTAATTGCTACGTCTGGAAAAAGGACGGGAGCCACCTCTATTGTCCGTATCAGTACTGTATCCTTTGATATTGATTGTGCTATTTGTTAAGAATTGTTTCATGAATTATCATGTAGTTAATTGGGTTGTTATTCCTGTTATATTACTAAAAGTGTGAATTTGTGTGTTTAAGGTTACCTGTTTGCTTAGAATCTCACTGGACATAAACTTTCCCCTTTTGTTTGTTTTCCTGAATAGGGGTTGGAAACATGGAACCGGAGAATAGTGAGTTCAAGAGTTGAAATCTTTGCTTTAAGTAAATTTCCATCCTAGTTGTACTTAGTGAGTTGATTGAATAACTTGTATTTTGATCCGTTTAGTTGTACACATAAGTATGGTTGATTTAGAAAGTTGGACGGTTTGTAATGTTTAATTATGGTGTTTTAATACTTACTTTGGTGTTTTAATATTGAGTGAGTCCTGTTGAGAATTAGGCAGGCGGTCCGCTAAATCTTAGGGTACGCTCTTGGGGGAGGTGGGGTCGTCACTCAACATCTCTCCCTCTACTCCAGTTTTTTTAATTAAAGTCTATATTAAGATTTTTTAGTGAGTGTTTTCTTTTTCCTAAAGTTTCATGATTAGAATTTTCTTCTCTCTTTTGATATTCTAGTGAGAGTTTTTCTTTAGTTTTTTTTGTCTTTGATTTGTTAGATAAGGGAATTTTTTAGATATGTATGTAAAATTTGGGATTCCTAGAGTATTTTCATATCTGTATATTAGATTTTGGATTTTTAAGTTCTTTTTATCAGACCTCAACTTCAAATTTGAGCTTAAACAGAGTTGACATGCATAGATATTCATTGGGGTGCTGATGATTTATTTGAATTAAATTTTTGTTAGGATTTGACAATGTAACTTATTATTTTTCAGATGTGTTAGATAGTATTTTTTTTTCATAGTTGTTGAATCCATCACATGTTTGATATATGTTTTGCAATTATTGTAGATTTAATGGAATCAAAATATGTCATGTTTATCAAGAAATAAAAAAAATTCAACTGAAACTGACTTCAGCCTTAAATTGGCCTCGTGCCTTGAATCAGCCTTCGAGCCTTTAATTGATTCTCTACCCGCTTATGCCTTCCACCGAACGTAGATTAAAGACAATAAATCGGCCCTTCCCATCCCACATTTTAGCGTCTTATGATAGGTAAATCAAAGTGATTAAAAGTTGGCCCACGTCTGTGTCTTCTCGTACCCTTCAATTATTTAAGGACGACGTCAGGGTGTAAGGGCAGCCGCCTTCCCAAACTTTTTGAAAATTCTATTTTTATTCATGTTTATTTATAACTAGTTAATAAAATCTCCCTATCTTGCCCCCTAAATGTAATTAATAACCTCTTCCTTAATTTTAACATGACACACTAATCTCTAATGTCCAAAATCAAATAAGGTAATATATCAATTGAAATACCAACTTCTAGTCTCTTTGCTAAACTAAATTACAATATCACTTAAAATAGATGTAAAATATGAAAAAGAAAATACAATCCACATAAAAAATGTCATTGTAAGTCATTGTAACAAACACAACTCACAAAAAGTCACTATGACAAACATAAAAGTTAGAGCACCCTGTTTTCAACTTACTATCAATCTCTAAACTCCAACTTTAAGAATTCTAAGGCAAGTACCATTGTTGAGCTTTTTTCTTTTTTCTTTTTTCTTTTTTGCTTGAGAAATTCCTCTATTATATGTTCAATCTTCAATACTTCTGTATTTGCATAGTTATTCTGAACCATTGATTTCTTCCTAACATCTAACTTTAACACAACATGGCATAATCTTTATTTTTTTAATATTATCTCACTGTAATATCAAATCAAATTTAATACCTTGAATTCTAAGATAATATTTTCAAAAGGTAAATCTAGACAGAATGATAATAAAGTAGCATTTTTTCATTGGACAACACTCTCATGTAAAACTTGACTCTTTTAGAGGCAATTGTGACCCACATGATTTGATTCTAAAGTGATTAATTGATTGACATTTTTGTCAATAATTAATTAGTATTTTTCATTTGTTAATGATTGATTGGTATCTTTTGCTAATTGATATCTTATTCAATCAGTTAACCAATCAAATCAATCAAATAGTTAGAAAAAGGTTATGGATTATGACAAGATTTGCTTAATGGAAGGAAACCCTAGGAATTTTGATAATTGCCAGTAAGGTTCCCTAACCTAGCCTATAAATAACCTGTGGCATTCCATCAACACTATACTCTTTGGTTAGGCATAGGCTAGAAGCTCCTTACTTCAACTTCTTCTTCTACATATTTTTGTTTTTTTAGAATAGACAAGAAGGAGTTAAAGAGACAAGGAGAGATCAACTTGTACTCGGCAACAATGGTTGGAGGTAAGTCTATTTAGATTTCCGTTGCCTAGTACATTCATATATACTTATTTAGTTTAACATATGGTATCAGAGCCAAACTCTAGCCATGTTGTTCAACCGATAACTTCGTGGCTTATTGGCTATCTGATAAAAGTTTTAGAGATTCATATCAAGTTTGCATGAATCGTGTTTAATTTACCATGGGATCTATGGTCTCATTTTCTCAATAATTGAGATTTATTGACTAACCCCATGCATATGTATCATTCATATGATATCTTATTTGGCTATGCAATTCATCCAGATTTTTTCCAATAATTTGGTATGACTACAAGTAATTTGAATGTTTCTGGAACTTACATATTTGTGATTGTAAGCATTATATGTATTTATTATTGTTATCAATATAATATAAGAATTCAAGAAATATATATAGAGTTGTTATATTCAGCAATCAAAAGATTAATATCATGTTAATCTATGCAATATGATTGGCTGACTTTATATGAATAGATTTGCATACTTATTGAATCTCTACTGCATTATTATGAGATAAATATCTAAAGGCATGATTTCAATATGAGTTTTTGCCTCTACGCTCTTGTTATTATTTGAAATGATGTAGGTTATTATGGTTATTATCACCATTTGGATTATGGTTATTATTTCAATATATTTGAAATGTATGGTGTACCTTAAAGAAATAATGAGATACTTGTGGATATAGCATATTGTAGCAATCTTTATATCTTGTGAGTAAAGCCTTGAAACTAAAGTATATACTTAAACAATTTCCTTCAATGTTGTTTAAACACCACTTTGATTATGGTATGGATGGAAATCAAGTTTAAGATATTATGGTCAATTATGTGAGGGTCAAACCTACACATAAAGAAGCTGTACAAAGGAAACAAGGCTACTTACTCCTAGAAATTTACATTCTTTTACTGTGACGCCCCCACTTCTCCCTAAGGCGAATCAAAGGGTATAGGCGGGACGCCTGGCTAACTCTCACCAGGATTCGTTACAAATTCAATCCAAACTTAAAGATAAATAGCTGAATAATAAAAGTCGAAGTGAAGATAAGTCACTTCCTTAATGAAACATTCGAATCTTACATCATGAGTTATCAAAAGTACATCAACATTTCCCCAAAAATATACAACCATCAAAAGTTGTCTACACGGTTACATTCAAAACCCTAATCAAAAGTGTAATCTACTCGGCTTTTCCCAAAATCTTCCAATCCAAACTTGTTAAGGAAAACAAACTAATGGGATGAGCCAATACTCAGTGAGGCCAAGAAAAAAAAACAAAACATGCACATGCGAACACATAGTTCAGTAACAAGTAACAATAACATATGTACAAGAATTAAAGCCAGAAAGTTCAAGTAATTCACAATTTATAATATAACACACTTGTTAATGATACGGGAGCTCTCAGGAGTTAGGTTCCACTTGCTTTGCCGAGTCTCGATCATATACCTCCGCATGATGACACTCCTTCATCCGGGTAGGTATTTTAGTCCATAGAACTCCACTTTATTTCACGAATCCCATTCACCGTTACAACCCCCTGTTCCCCGCTCGCTCATCATTTAGAAGGCAATATTACTCGAGTATGCCAAGTGAGATCTCTCAAATAGATCAAGCTTTTCGAATAATCTCATGGTTCACTAAGCTTCTCGACCAAACCCATGCCGACTCGAGTTACAAGGTTAGCCTATGAATTTGGGTATCCCCCAAATATGAATACGAATACAAATATGAATACGAATATAAGTCGATGAGCAGCGCTCCATTCGACGATTCCAAATGCGAACCACAAATATGAATTACGAATACGAATCATAAGAATATAAGTCGATGAGACAACACTCCAATCGACGGTTTCAAGTATGATGCACATAGCCAAATTCGAATAAAATTTTCATTTGAAAGAGAACGAGTGCGATAAAGTACACACTGGACTCAAAATTTCCAATTTCACATAACTAATGCAAAATAATTCATGTATTTAACCACATAACATGCACTTGACACTCACCAATCAAAGTAAGGGAGTAAGTGCTCAAACAATGTTTAGGCGTCTTCTTCGAGATCCTCTTGAAGGTCCCCTTGAGCGCCTGAACAAATAATAATTGGCTATCACATACTATCGCTTATAAATCCCTTGTTAACAAGGAAGATTGTACACCTGTACAATACTAAGAAAATATCATGAAAGAGAGTCTTAATTACTCAAAATTCGAGATTCAAAAGTGGTGTTTAATAACACAAGGAAAACTGATTTACTTGATGAAGTCAAGTCTAAAACGGTCAATCAATATCAAACGATGGGGAAGAGTCTCCAAAAACTCATTTCCCAACAAGTTCAAAAATTCAGTTTTAAGGAACAATCTTTGAAAAACCGGATCTTACACTCAATAGGTCCAAAATTGGAAAACTTTATACCATTGGAATTTTGGTTCAGAATACTAAAAGTCCCTAGAAGACACTTTTGCAAGATTCTAAACGGAAGACATTCAAATTTCAGCTCAAAGTAGTTGACTTGAGCATACAAGATAGTTTCGGTCATGTTTTTCGGCAAACTTTGGAAATTCGGAAAAATTCACAGAAAGTGAACTAGTTTCTGAAATTTGTAACACAATAAGAATTTCAATCAAGGTTTCAAACACAGCAAATAGAACTAGATTTGGAGTTTTGAGTGCCAAAATATAGTAGCTCAAAATTGGCCAAAATCGAAGACAGTTCAGTAAATTTTCCAGGTTTGAAGAACAACTTTGGCACATCATTTGTATATTGAAATGGTCTTAAAATGACACCAAATTTGATACAGTTCAACTTCCATATGAGACTACTCCTCTATCAAATTTCACATAAAAACTCGTATGGGAAGGTAGTTAACAAAACTACCAAAGTTGAAGAATTTTCCAAGCCAAATCTGTTTTCTTGTTTTCTTTCCCATTTTAAACACTGTGCACCATGAAATCAGTCCCATTTTGGTTCACAATTGATAGTTGGTTGACATCAAAATTTCAAAATAAAACATCTCACAAGCAACCAAACCAGTCGGCCAGCCCAAAAGAAGGGTTTTCCAGTTTTGTCGTTGTGACGACCCCACCGTACCCAGAGGCGTACCAAAGGGCTTAGCGGATCGCCTGCCTAGCTCGCACCAGGACTCGATACTCTAAAACGAGAAATAGAGTTCACGCCAAAAGAAAATTCTATTTATACTATTACATCTTCACAAGTTGCATAGACTATTACATTAAACCGTGCACACCACTAGTACCAGAAGGTAAATCCTAGAGAAGCTACTAACTACAACCACAACAAATATATACATCTTACTAGTTAACTTATAACAAGTACTAGAATAAACTTGTATTATTCTCTAAACCAAAAGTCTATACACCTTCCCAAGCTTTCCCCGCGTCGGCCCCTGCTAAGGAAAACAAATGGAATGAGGTAAGCTATATGCTTAGTGAATAATCGGGGGTAAAAACGTAAAATCACATCCAAATAAACATGTAACTCAGGATATTTCACATCAATAGACAGAGATGTAACATCACAATAGTAGGATACAGGTGGCTTCAAAGCCAATTCAATTCCCCGAGCTTGTCCACCTGTTGACACTCCGTCAACCAAAACTCATTGTCCGTAGACTCCACTTACTTCCCCGTTCACCTTATCAACCCCCGCTGGCCAGTCAACAGCACACAGCAGCTCGAGCAAAACAAAATCACTTAGCTTTAAACAAAGCTTTAACAAAGAACGAAATCCCAAGGTTAGCATGGAACTAACTTCGACCAAGCCCTGACTGGCTCGAATAGTTCGTCTAGCCTTGGAACCGGGCTGGAACCAAGCCCTGAGATATCCAATCTCTCATTAGATGATATCTCTCAATAAAGTACGCAACAAAGTACTCACCCCAACAGCACACAGCACAAGGGGTTCAATTCAAATCATGTTCACCCCAACAACACACAGCAAAAGGGTGATTCTCAATACAAAGCATGTATTCTCACATATTAAATCAACAACAAGGTTGGGTTTAGGTCGAGTGAGATAAAGTACACCCTCGCCTAAGTACCCATGTAACATATACAAGGCACTTTGACAATTTATCATATAAACCAACCCAATTACTCACTCAAAATAGTTAGCACGCAAATCAAGGCACTTTATACGGGTCCACCGACTCCGTCCGGTTCGTCACTGCCTGTGACAGAAGATTATAGTCAACTATTAGTCAATCGACCATCACAAATGGAAATATGGTCTAAAACGGCCAAAACGGCAAAAACGGCCAAGAAATGCATGTGCGCGTGCGCGGAAATGAAAATGGTATGAAAACGGGTTGTAAGGTTTCGACCATAACCCGAGCTGTGGTTATCGGATCAAGGTGTATTATGTAGCGTCTCGAAGCTAAGACAAAGGGTTACAACTTTCATGAAGACAACTCAACCCAGTTTTCAGTGGATCTAGGTCAAATTTTCAGATTACCGAACCAGAACTCCAAAGGCTGGTTTGTATCTTGAGTGAAAATTTGGGCGGCATGCCCCTTGTGTTTACCTATTTTCCAGCCATTTATGGCTTCATTATTTTCTTCAAATCAGCTCCAATGTCACACATAAGCAAGGGTACCACAATAGCCCTTCAATTGGGCTCAAAATAATCCAATTACAACACAAATCTTAACAAGGCAATCGGAAATCGAGTTTAAAGGCAAATAGCTAAATGGCAGATTTGACGTCTCTTGGCGTTTCAGTCACAACTAAAGCTACGCCTATCGGTTTGGGGTAAAATTTATACCATTTTGAAGCTAAGCCAAAGGTCTACAACTTTGATGAAGACAACTCAGCCCCGTTCATAGTATAGCTAGGTCAAATTTATCAATTACAGAACCAGAATTTCACCATCGGGCGGGTTAACAGAACTGTGTTCAAATGACAATAACTCGGGCTACAAAAGTCCGATTGAGACGTTTTTAGATGCGTTGGAAAGCTAAAACATAGTACTAAAAATTTTGTGTTTTTGTCAAAAGATAGTTTCATACGGATCAAGGTGGAAAAACGAGGCCAGAATGATGAAATGTCAAAACTGTCCACAGAACTCTACCTATGGCAGTCAAGGGTAGTTCGGTCATTTCACATGGTACGGTGCTCCGATTGAGCTGAAATTTTACAGGAAGCTATAAAACACCATGCCCTACAACTTTCATGTTTTAGCCTAAGCCTAATTCGGCCTCCATCATACACGAATAGAACTGGTCAGAACAGAGCAGATTCATCACTATCAATGCTGGGAATTTGAAGCTAAAGCTGGAAATTTCTTTAGGTAAGTCAAACTAGCATATAATTCCTCAATATTACACATGGCTAAGCTATCAAACCATGACTAATCACTAAGTATCATATAAGAGCAGAGAATTCATCATAAACTGAAATTTACCATAATACTACTTCAACCCATGAAATTTCCTCACAAAGCTACCAAAACTACAACTTTAAGCTACTAGCTTACACATACATGAAGTGGAGGGAAGTTTCTTACCAAAGTACCTTGTAACCTCAATAAAAATGGTAGCTTAGAGCTTTCCTCTCCAAAATCACTCCACCAAAGCCTTTAAAACTCCTTAGTGAGCAAGTTTTATGGAGTAGTTTGCACAAACTTTGATTGGAGCTCAAGATTCAAGCACAAGTTGAAGTTGGAGTTGAAGGTTTCTCTCTTGTGTTTTCCCTCCCCTAAAATTTCGGCCAAGCTCAAGAAAATGGAAGAAAATGGAGCCAAGAAGAAGATAAAAAGGAAAGACAAATGCTTAGTCAAAATTTCCTATGCATCCGACAAGTGGCACCACAAGAATAATTCTCATTTTTGCTTTCTTTTCTTTCTTTTTCTTGGTCAAACATTTCAGCTGTCTTGAAGATATTTTGGGGCTGATTTTGGTCAATTAATAACAAGGAGATTATGGTAATAAAGTAATGTTCAAGTGGTGCACTCAATCGGTAACGAACGGTACACATCGGTTCAACCCGTTTTTCCTTATTTCGCACGTACTAGGGTTTTAACTTATAATTCACTAACTTATTATTATTACTTCTAATCACACATATTTTATTATTTAAAACTCACTCTTAATCACCAAATTTAGCACACACACCTCACCAAGTGATCACGAGGCCAAAATACGCAAAAACCCTAATTTACCCGAACTAGGAACCTAAAAGAAAAACCCTTGATTCTATGGTTGATTGTAACTACTGAGGGAGTGAATGAGTAGTAAAGCTATTCTAAAGGAATAAATGCCAAATAAAAAGGAATTTTAAGAAAAATAAAAGGGATTTTACAACTCCATAGATTAAAATTAGGGTTTCGATTAGAATGTGAGAGATTTAACAAAAACCTGTTAGTCACAAGTAAAACTAGGATTTTGAGTACAAGTAGGGTTTCTTGGCTTTAAAATAAAACAATGTCTTAAAACAAAAATAAAAGAAAGAAACCGTAATATCCTCGTTGAGACTAAATAAAAATATTATCCTAAAAGTTGGGGTATCACAGTCGTAGTTTGGAAATCGAACCATATCTCACTCGATACAACTCAAAATTGAGAATGGTCAGTGGTGTTGAAAACTATATTCAAAAGGCTAAATTTCATCAGTAGAAGTTGTTCTCAAAATCAGTTCATAGGTAGCTCGAATTCAAGCGACAATATGCAGCTTACCACTGTCATTCAAACAGAATAGCAGAACAAAATAGGAAACTTTGGTGAACTACTACGGTTCACTCAGTTCGAACTAGATGGTGCATTTTACACCATTGGAAAGCTACAAATGTCTAGTTTCAAATGTCACAAACGGAACTCGGTTTTGAATTTTGTACAGAGAGATATGTTCAATTAAAGAGACACTATCATCAGCCCAGAACACGTTTTCCAGTTTGCCTTTCATTTCGAAATTTCAACTTTTACTCAACCAAATCAATTGATTTTTGGTAGAAACTTTCTACACATAATATACAACATATATACATTAGTGTCAAAGTCACTTGAGCATCAAAAATTTGAACCAAATGCACGGCAATAAAAAGACAGATTTCGGTCAGCAACTATGCGAAATTTTCCTTCAACTTTCCTTCGATTCTCTACCCATAATCATCTTGAACAACACTTAAACAACTCAAATAAAGTATTATCTCATCATATCAGCCCATACAACCAAGGTGGGAATTCATAGAGCCCACATCAACCATTCCAATCCATGTAACAACAACAACAATGAAGCTACAAGCTTCAAAGCCAAGAATAAAACCCATTAAAGCCAAGAATGAAAGATTGGATGGTTACCTCCTAGCTTTGAGAGAAACCAGAATTTTTTGATCACTAAAACTCCAAGAAAACTGCCAAGATGAAGTCTTTCTTCTAGCTTAAGTGAATTCCCAAGTGATTTTGAGGTTGGATGGTGATTTGTGAAGGATTTGGAGCAGGAATTGAAGTGAAATGGTGAAGAGTTTTCTTCTTCTTCCTTGCTTGAAGGTTGGCCGGCTGTGATGAGAGAGAAAAGATAGGTTTGGTGTGTCATGAAGCTTCCTTGAGAAGCTTAAGGGTTTTGGCCAAAATTCTAACAAAAGTCAACTAGGAATAGTGCTCGCGCGTGCGCGTTTTGTATCCGATTTCTCTCGGATTTGTTTCACTTGTGCACTAAACCTCTAATGTACTTCCTTTAATATTATAATTATTCACTCTTAGTAGTCTAGTATAAATTTCTTAAATCTCCATTTAGCCGTTTTGATGCGAAATGCGCGAACTTTTGATTCGCGAGCGATAAGGAGAAAATTTGAACTCACTCACCTCTAATCTCTCAATTAACTTTTCTTCCTATTGATCATTCTTACTTCCACAAGATTATTGCACTCTCAAATCGAATATTGCCTCGAAAAATTTGTATTCGTTATTCCTTACTAAACGAACCTCCGAAAAATAAATTTTTTCTAACGAAACGTTTTAACAATATAAGGAGACATTGTTCCATATAAATGGATTTAAAATGGTTGAAATAAATAATTCAGAGAAAATGAGTGAATAAATATTTAAATACGCTAGTAAAATAAGATAAAATAAGAAATTTTTTCGGGTCCTCACATCCTTTCCTCCTTAAAAAGAATTTCGTCCTCGAAATTTACACCTAGGGTAATATCATACTCCTTAATAATTAGACTTATCAGATCAGTCAATAACTTACACTCTCCAACCCATAACTCATAATTTCTATATACCAAATTAGCAACTAAAATTTGATTTCCCCCAATAGGCGTTTTAACTTCCGAATTATAAGGTAACTGAATCGGTCTCACGTGTACTTCACTCATAAATCTAGGGTTCGAAAAAGAGTGTGTCATATCAGGTTCACTTAGAACCTTAGCTAAACAATAAAAAACAAGAACCATACCTCCCATGACCTTAGTGGAATTGGAAATCTGTTGATAATCTAATGCATAAACTCTAGCCGGTGCTTTAGATCAACTTTCTCCAATACTAGACTGCTTAGTGGCTAACTTTTCAGACCTTTGAGTACTACTTCCTTCTTTTGGTACGGTTGGACATTTCGATATCTGGTGCTCGGTACTACCACAATACAAGCACTTCCTTTGTTTCCTCCAACAATCGTTCTCTGTATGGTTCAACTTGCCACAATAACCACAAACAACTTGAGGAGCCACAGTTTAACCACTTGGAAGTGTTCCTCTCGATTGATCTCGTCCATTGTGGCCTCCTCTTGATTGAGTCCCTTTTTGTGTACTGGTTGTCTTTACTCTTCCCGTTCCTTTTTCCTTTTTAAAAGGTGGGGCACCCTTATCTGCCTATCCAGTAGGGTTATTAGGAGTGCCCCTTTTTTTGGCATAAAAATCCTTAACTTGCAGCCTTGCACTTTCGACTCTCTGCGTCTTCTCTAGGGTTTCAGTGAAAGTAGAGATTTGCGCTGCTGCTAACCCCTCTTGAATCTCCACGTTAAGTCCCTGTACAAATTACCTTATCCTTCTCCTCTCAATGGCTACCAATTTTGGGGCGTACCTAGAAAGTTTAGTGAATTTCCCCTCATACTCAGCCATGCTAGACGCCCCCTACTTCACTTTTATGAATTCGTCCTCCCATTTCTCTTGAACCAAGGGCGAGAGAAATATTTCATTAAACTCTCGGGTAAAGTTTTCCTATGTTCAAGAGGTTTGTACTCTTTCCCACTTTCCCCTTATCAAATCCCACCAAGCACATGCGACACCGTCAAATTGAAAGGCAGCAAAACTCACCCGCCTCTCTTCTGTATAGTTTAGGGCGGCAAAAATGTTGGTTATTCTTTCTAATTAATTCTCCGCTAACTCGGGGTCAGGTCCTCCAATAAACTTAGGCGGAGCAAATTTCAAAAATCTCTCCAAAACTCTATCATCCCCTCTATCCTGAGCTCCAAGTTGGTTATTAAGTCCTTGACCTTCTCGCTTTGCTAATCGCTCTAAAATATCTGTCATGCGATTGACGGCAGTAGCTCCCTGATCACCCTTTACATGACCTTGTACTTGGGTTGGCCTAGTTGCCGATCCTTGATCGTCCCCTAGAGGTTGGGTTTGTCTAACCCCATGCCCACACCCCCGACCTCTACTTCTCTTTCGTCCATCCATGATCTTAGTTATGCCCAAATGCAAGAATAGAATTAATTATGTGAGAAAATACTTGAAATACAAGTCAATGTGAAAAACATTTGAAATAACGATAATTAGCATATATTGATAATTAAAGATCCATACAAGATCACCAAGTCATGGGGTATTTACAAAAATATGGCATACAGGTGCCACAAAAGTGCAATCAGTCATGCACATCAAAAGTAGAGCCAAGTGCCTCAAAAGTAGGCCACATAGTCAAGCAAAATATAATGGCCTTTGCACTAACATCAACCCCAACTATTTCTAGCTACAAAAATCAAAAGAGAGTCATCACTCTAGTCTAATCCACCGTAGGACTATCAGGCGGAACCTCCTCCTCCGGATCCTTCTCGAAAGGCTCCTCCTCATTGCCCTCCTGAACTGGACTCTGCACGACCTCCATGATCTCATCAATCAGCATAGTAGCGTTTGCCAAGATCCCATAAGCCCTATCTCGGACCTCCTCACCTATTCTAGTCAGACGAGTTCTAAACCTCCAAATCTCATCACGAGCGGCCTCAGCCCTAGCCATCTAGTCCACTACAGTCCCTGCTAACTCTGCAATCCGATCACCATGAGAGTTCACTATAAGGCTCAACTCCTCGACCTCCTGAAGTAAAGCCCGGTTGGTATCCACCAACTGACGACGTTCGTCGTTAAGGGATAGGACTAAGTCATTAGGGTTTGCATAAGTCACCCTACAGGGATATCGAGGAAACCTAGTAAAAGGCGAGTAACGCACATGAGCTCCTCCACCCAGTACTCAGTAATAAATAGGCCTAAGGGGCTTCACGTGACCATTGGCATAACCATTACCATTAGCAGCATGTCCATTTCCATTATCCATCCCTGCAAAACAACCATAATTCCCAGGTTAGAAATTTAAAGTTACTAACTCGCTTACATATGACTTAAGGTATAACTAAATTATCTAATCCCGATTCTCAAGTATAAAACCTCTAAGATATCTCTCCAAATAAATCTCTAAACCTAGGCTCTTTGCCACCAAATGCTATTTAAGAAACTCTCAAGTACTATTTCTCTTTAACCACCGGAATACAATAGGTTAATAGTCAAGTGAATCCCACGGTCCAGTATCCTAAACTTCTAGCCTAAGATACACTACAAAGATCTGAATCCTAGACTCTGATATCACCTGTGACACCCCCACTTCTCTCTAAGGCGAACCAAAAAGTATCGGCGGGACGCCTGCCTAACTCTCGCCAAGACTCGGTACAAATTCAATCCAAACTTAAAGATAAATGGCTGAATAATAAAAGTCAAAGTGAAGATAAGTCACTTCCTTAATGAAACATTCGAATCTTACATCATGAGTTATCAAAAGTACATCAACATTTTCTCAAAATATACAACCACCAAAAGTTGTCTACACGGTTATATTCAAAACCCTAATTAAAAGTTTAACCTAGTTGGCTTTTTTCAAAGTCTTCCAATCCAAACTTGTTAAGGAAAACAAACTAATGGGATGAGCCAATACTCAGTGAGGCCAAGAAAAAAAAAACAAAACATGCACATGCGAACACATAGTTCAAGTAACAAGTAACAATAACATATGTACAAGAATTAAAGCCAGAAAGTTCAAGTAATTCACAATTTATAATATAACAGACTTATTAAGGATACGGGAGCTCTTAAGAGCTAGATTCCACTTGCTTTGCCGAGTATCGATCATATATCTCAGCATGATAACACTCCGTCATCCGGGTAAGTATTTTAGTCCGTAGAACTCCACTTTACTTCACAAATCTCGTTCACCGTTACAACCCCCTATTCCGGGCCTGCTCATCATTTAGAAGGCGATACTAGTCAAGTATGCCAAGCGAAATCTCTCAAATAGATCAAACTTTTCGAATAATCTCATGGTTCACCAAGCTTCTCGACCAAACCCATGCCGACTCGAGTTACAAGGTTAGCCTATGAATTTGGGTATCCCCCGAATATGAATATAAATACAAATATGAATACGAATATAAGTCGATGATCAGCGCTCCATTCGACGATTCCAAATGCGAACCACAAATATGAATTACGAATACGAATCATAAGAATATAAGTCGATGAGACAACGCTCCAATCGACAGTTTCAAGTATGATGCACATAGCCAAATTCGAATAAAATTTTCATTTGAAAGAGAACGAGTGCGATAAAGTACACACTGGACTCAAAATTTCCAATTTCACATAACTGATGCAAAATAATTCACGTATTTAACCACATAACATGCACTTGACACTTACCAATCAAAGTAAGGGAGTAATTGTTCAAACAAGTGTTTAGACGTCTTCTTCGAGATCCTCTTGAAGGTTCCCTTGAGTACCTGAGTAAATAATAATTGGCTATCATACACTATCGCTTATAAATCCCTTGTTAACAAGGAAGATTGTACACTTGTACAATACTAAGAAAATATCATGAAAGAGAGCCTTAATTACTCAAAATTCGAGGTTCAAAAGAGGTGTTTAATAACACAAGGAAAACTAATTTCCTTGATGAAGTCAAGTCTAAAACAGTCAATCAATATCAAAGGATGGGGAAGAGTCTCCAAAAACTTATTTCCCAACAAGTTTAAAAATTCAGTTTTAAGGAACAATCTTTGAAAAACCGGATCTTACACTCAGTAGGTCCAAAATTGAAAAACTTTATACCGTTGGAATCTTGGTTCAGAATACTAAAAGTTCCTAGAAGACACTTTTCCTAGACTCTAAACGGAAGACATTCAAGACAGTTTCAATCATGTTTTTTGGCAAATTTTGGAAATTTGGCAAAACTCACAGAAAGTGAACTAACCTCTGAAATTTGTAACACAACAAGAATTTCAATCAAGGTTTCAAACACAACAAATTGAACTAAATTCAGAGTTTTGAGTGCCAAAATATAGCAGCTCAAAGTTGGCCAAAATCGAAGACAGTTCAGTAAATTTTCTAGGTTTGAAGAACAACTTTGGCACATTATTTGTATATCGAAATGGTCTTAAAATTACATCAAATTTGGTACAATTTAACTTCCATATGAGGAATATCCCTCTATCAAATTTCACGTAAAAAATCGTATGGGAAGGTAGTTAACAAAACTACCAAAGTTGAAGAATTTTCCAAGACAAATCTGTTTTCTTGTTTACTTTCCCTTTTTAAACACTTTGCACCATGAAATCAGTCCCATTTTGGTTCATTTGTGAAACCAAGACCCAAGAAACATTTCAAAAGCAATTGATAGTTGGTTGACATCAAAATTTCAAAATAAAACATCACACAAGTAACCAAACCAGTCGGCCAGCCCAAAAGAAGGGTTTTTCAGTTTTGTCGTAGTTTGGAAATCGAACCATATCTCACTCCATACAACTCGGAATTGAGAATGGTCAGTGGCATTGAAAACGAGATTCAAAAGGCTACATTTCATTAGGAGAAGTCATTCTGAAAATCAGTTCATAGGTAGCTCGAATTCAAGCGACAATACGCAGCTTACCACTGTCATTCGAACAGAATAGCAGAACAGAACAGGAAATTTTGGTGAACTACTACGGTTCACTCAGTTCGAACTAGATGGTGCATTTTATACCATTGGAAAGCTACAAATGTCTAGCTTCAAATTCCATAAATGGAACTTGATTTTGACTTTTGTACAGAGAGATATGTCCAATTAAAGAGACACTGTTCATCAGCCCAGAACACGTTTTCCAGTTTGCCTTTCATTTCGAAATTTCAAATTTTACTCAACCAAATCAATTGATTTTTGGTAGAAATTTTCTACACATCATATACAACATATATACATCAGTTTCAAAGTCATTTCAGCGTCAAAAATTTGAACTAAATGCACGGCAATAAAAAGACAGATTTCGGTCAGCAATTATGCGAAATTTTCCTTCAACTTTCCTTCGATTCATTACCCATAATCATCTTGAACAACACTTAAACAACTTAAATCAAGTATTATCTCATCATATCAGCCCATACAACCAAGGTGGGAATTCATAGAGCCCACATCAACCATTCCAATCCAAGTAACAACAATAATAATGAAGCTACGAGCTTCAAAACCAAGAATAAAACCCATTAAAGCCAAGAATGAAAGATTAGATGGTTACCTCCTAGATTTGAGAGAAACCAGAATTTTTTTTATCACTAAAACTCCAAGAAAACTGCCAAGATGAAGTCTTTCTTCTAGCTTAAGTGAATTCCCAAGTGATTTTGAGGTTGGATGGTGATTTGTGAAGGATTTGGAGCAGGAATTGAAGTGAAATGGTGAAGAGTTTTGTTCTTCTTCCTTGCTTGAAGGTTGGCCGGTTGTGATAAGAGATAAAAGGGAGGTTTGGTGTGTCATGAAGCTTTCTTGAGAAGCTTAAGGGTTTTGGCCAAAATTCTAACAGAAGTCAACTAGGAATAGTGCCCCGCGCGCGCGCGTTTCGTATCCGATTTCTCTCGGTTTGTTTCACTTGTGCACTAAACCTCTAATGTACTTCCTTTAACATTATAATTATTCATTCTTAGTAGTCTAGTATAAATATCTTAAATCTCCATTTAGCCGTTTTGACGCGAAATGCGCGAACTTTCGATTCGCGCGTGAGAAGGCAAAAATTTGAACTCACTCACCTCTAATCTCTCAATTAACTTTTCTTAGTCTACTATTGATCATTCTTACTTCCCCAAGATTATTGCACTCTCGAATCGAATCTTGTCTCGAAAAATGTGTATTCGTTATTCTTTACTAAACGAGCCTCCGAAAAATAAATTTTTGCTAACGAAACGTTTTAAAAACATAAGGAGACATTGTTCCATATAAATAGATTTAAAATGGTTGAAGTAAATAATTCGGAGAAAATGAGTGAATAAATATTTAAATACGCTAGTAAAATAAGATAAAATAAGAAAATTTTTCGGGTCCTCACATTTACACTTTAAAAATTATTAGAATTGGAGATTTAAATTTCTTAAGAACATGAAGTAAGTGGGAGTGTTTTGACTCTAAAATGGAGTTCTGAAAAGGTAAGGATTCATATTTGACTCCTTTGAATATGGAAAATTGATAGCTTTTCTCAAAATAATTATTTTATTTTAGATAAACAATCAATTGAATAACTTCTTGTCAAAAAACACATGAAGGTAAATGCACGTTGAACCCACTGGTTGAGTTATCTTTGAGACAGTGGGAGGAAAAATATTCTCTATAAGAAATTGAAGTTCTCTAGTTACTATGTTGTATACCTACAGGAGTTTAAGGATGAATTGTGTAACGTCTTCATAAGGTGCAAATGGAGAAATCTCCATATTCAGGAATAATGTCACAAATTACCACAAAATCTCTAACAAATTTTAAGAGATTTTAATTAGGGTAATTATGGCACTAGTAACTCACTATTAGAGTTATATTGGATAAATATGAAAACAAATGTCCTTAATGTGACTCTTGATAATTTGGCATACACATGTGTCACGATAGCACATTTGTAGAGAATGCAATTTAAATCAAATTGTTGCTTCTCAATAGTATATTAATTTATTCTTCATTTGATGTTAGAAGAATTTTCTAGTAAATTAATATACATTAAGATTGTTGGGAGTAATACTATGAGAGTTTTTCTCAGTCATGATATTTGTGAAACCCTTCTGTCATTGGTATTCACAAAAATAAAATATAAAAGATAGTTAATCTATCTTAAAACCTTCATACAAGAGTCCTTTGATAATGAAGAACAAGTATTACTTTTAAGTAATAATAGTGAACAATTGCATAATGTTCACATCATGCATTGGAATGAATATAAATTCACCAAGGATGCTATGAAGTTGTACCAATGGCATCTACTGTTTGGCTTACAGTTTGTCAATATTGTATTTTGGCCAATATAGATATTCGATTTGACTATACCTTTTCATTATGTATACATGAAACAGTGGGAGTCAAGATAGACAAGTCAACATAAGGCATTCAATAGTTTTTTAGAAAGAACAAAGTAGCTATTGAGTGTATAGTAAGGAGTTATTATTATTGATCAAACAACTAAAGGTTGCCAGATAAGTTGTTAATGATTAAATAACTCATATAGAAGTCATAATTCATTTAGTATTTTTCTATTATTCTCAAACTATTGTTATTGTCTAGACACTCAAGATACATATGTTTATATGACTATGTGCACATTGTTGTTTATGTATAAAGTAAGGATTATGTGATCCATAAAGTTGGATCTTGAATAACTCATATGAAGTTATTCATAAAATTCTGTTAAAGCACTTGATTAGAAAGTATAATATATTGTAATACATGGAAGGAAATATTCACGCTAAGAACATAACCGCCATGATTCGTGTATTATTATTTTCTAATTAAGCAACTGTTATATTACTGTTGAATTTGGTGAGTGACAAACAAGAGTTATGGCCATTTTAAGTAGCTAGTCACTCACAAGTTATCTGACTATTCCATATGAGTCAAGTGGGAGAATGTAAGACTTACATCTTTTAGAGGCAATTGTGACCCACATGATTTGATTCTAAAGTGATTGATATCCTGATTAATTGATTCATATTTTGTCAATAATTAATTAATATTTCCCATTTTATTAATGATTGATTGGTATTTTCTGCTAATTGATAGCTTATTCAATCAGTTAACCAATTAAATCAATCAATTAGTCAGAAAAGATTATGGATTATGGCAAGATTTTCTTGATGGAAGAAAACCCTGGGAATTTTGATAATTGCTAGTAAGGGTCCCTAACCTAACCTATAAATAGCCTGTGGTATTCCATCAACACTATGCTCTCTGGTTAGACATAGGCTAGAAGCTTCTTACTTCAACTTCTTCCTCTACATATTTTTGTTTTTTAGAATAGACTCAAAGAGACAAGGAGAGATCAATTTTTGTTTGGCAACAATGGTTGGAGGTAAGTCTATTTAGATTTCTATTGCGTAATACATTCATATGTACTTAACTAGTTTAACATCTCATTGATAAAGAATAGAATCGTAGTGAGTTATTTTAATTATTTTGTTTTAGACTTGCACTAAAATGCTATTTATAATATTTTGAATTTAGAACTATAATTTGTGATACTTTCTTTGTTTTATTCTTTTGTATTTTTGCACTCTCTATGGTCCCCCCTCCCCGGCCCCGCTAAAGCACTATAATATTTGCTATGCATTAAATATAAATGGCAAATCTATATATGTATGAATATGTGTTGCAAGAGAAGTTTTGATGGAGGCCCTGGATGGCTTTCAGATCTCCTATACTTTTTTTCTGGATTTTTAATTTATTTTAATACACTAATTCAATTAAAAAGTTTGAAATAGTGATTTACAACTAAGCTTATGAAATTTCAAATTTAAAATTTAAAGCTTTCCCACTTCAAATGAGTGCTTGATAAATCGTTTATAATTCATTTTCAAACTTTAACCCATGGTTTTCTTGCAGGTGCCCATAGGGCATTCGTTAATACACCTAATATTTATTTAACCTGCTATGTATATGCACATACTAATAATTATTACACTCTCTTACATTTATATACTTTTCGTATTTAATCATACCTACCCTCCTTTATATTTATTTACTTTCCCTAATTAATCTCACATTTCAAAAAATATGACACCTGAAATATATTTTAATGGATGCCTATGGCACCCATTAGATAGACCCATTAAAGAAAATAAATTTGGATAATTTGATTCGTTCCATATTAAAATCATTCACCCCATTACAACTTTATCACTTAAGCCCATTTTGCAACTTGATTAATAAAGATTGATTTGTCAAATCTAAGGACAATGTGATTAGGACTATTTTTTTATAATTTACATGATAACATTTCTAGTACTTTTCTTCCAAGTATATATATAGATTTGTCAAACATTGAGATGACATATCCAATTATAACCATTTTTTAACCATTTAACCTATTGCAACTAAATCAATTTTTTGAACCTAAAACTTATCCTATCAGATGATTATTCCAACCAATGAAATAAACATTCTAACATACAACGTCATCTAGATAATTTTTGACATGCTTGAAACTCCATCTGGACAATTTTTCATATAACACGCATATAAAAAATTTAACAAAAAATTAAAAAATGAAAATTAAATAATAGGAAACGAATGTTAAATATGAATTTCCAAAAAGTAGAATATAATTATCGTATTCGTAGTGATTTAGATTTACTTACTAATGAATTTGAATCTGTGTCTAATATAAGTAACTCTAAATAGGTAGTTCCAATCTATCTATTTAATAGCCACTAATTAATGGGTTTAATTAGTTTATCCATTTGAAACTAGTACTTGAGCATGCTTGGTCAATCATTCTTTTTTTTTTTAAAGGAAAGATGATTTTATTGCCAAAACACAAACTTACAAGCAGAGCACAGGACCAGTCATGAAGACAGTCCTGTAATAGTTCTAATAGAAGGAAAACCTAACTTATCCATCTTGACTTCCCCTCTAACTAGCTGCGGAAGTGTGCTTGTCTGGTCATAAACCCTAACAGGGTCATGCGAATGCAAGAGACCTATATTAGCTAGTATGTCGGCCACTTTGTTTGCTTCTCTAAAGCAATGAGAGAATTGCCCTGGATCTTCAGCCATCTGCCATATTTGTGCTTGTGAGAACCCGAAAATTTTCTTTATTTCGAGGCATTATTTTATTCCTTTGCACCATTTTCTATATTTTCTTTATTCTATAAATTTTCTAGACATTTTATGAGTAAATAGGGTTTTAAAAATGTTTTTCTAGTATAAGTCAGTTTATGAGATTTTCAGAGTGAATGGTGGACGTGGGACTCGCTAGTGCGTTAAGTGAGAGAAATTCGGCCAATTAGGTTAAGTTGTGCAGTAAGGCATTAAATTACTAGATGTTAAGAGACAATTAGAGGTTGGTTAGATATTTGATCATTGGAAAGCAAAAGGATAAGAAAGAAATCCAAAAAGGGACACGTGTCGCGTCGCGGTTGGACCAAGCTTGCCTAACTTTCTTTCAACTTTATCAAAAGCTAAATTTTGACCAAAATTCCATCCATTTCTTAGCTATCTTGGCCGAAATTTTGAGGAAGAAAAAGAGAGAGAAAGTTCATCTTGCACTTCAATTTCCAAGCTCAATCTTGAGTTCCAACCATAGCTTTTGCAAATCACTCCATAAAAGTGCTAGTCAAAGTAGTTTCTAAGGTGGTTGTGGAGTAATTTTGGGAGGAAGAAGCCTAAGTCATCATTTTTCTTGAGGTTCCAAGGTAACTTGCTAAGGAAATCCCTCTTTGTTCTTAATAATTCCAAATTTGTGGCTTAAAGTTGTAGTTGTGGTAGTTTTATGAGAATATTTCATGGTTTGAAGTAGTTTAGTGGTAATTTTCAGTTTTATGGTGAAAATTCTGATCTCATATGATACTTGAGGGTTTTTATTGTTTTGATATGAATTATTGAGGTTTTGTGGGATAGAATACTCTGCCTAAAGAAATTTTCTAGATTACATGCACAAATTCCAGCTTAGGGTTTCTATATGGTAGTAATCTGCCCTGTTTTTGCACTGTATGTTCGTCCTTGAGGAAGACCGAATCAGCCCTTGCTCAAAACATAAAAGTTGTAGGTATTTGAGTTAGGTAGCTACTGGTAAAATTTCATCTCAATCGGAGCATGGTAGGATGTTAAATGACCGAAATACCCTGACTGCCACAAGCTGCAATTCGTAAACAGTTTTGTGAATTCACCAGTTTGGGCTGCCTTTTTCACCCTGATTCGTATCCAATTAGCTTTTGGCCAAAACACAAACATTGTAACCCTATATGTTAGCTTTCCAAAGCCTCTGAAAACACCCCAAACGGAGTTGTGTAGCCTGCGTTATTGCTGGTTAACGTCAGTGCTGACAACCAGACTGATCATAAACTTTTGAATCTGTGATTGGCAAATTCTACTTAGATAAACTATAAATTAGGTTAGGTGGCCTTCATGAAAGTTGTTCCCCCCTGTCTTAGCTTCGAAATGGTATAAGGTTCACCCTGATTCGATAACCATAGCTCCGGTTATGACTAAAATACTACGAGATGCCAAATCTGCCATTTAGCTTTTGTCTTCAAAATTGATATTTGCTTGTACTATTGCACTTGTGTTGTACTTGGATGATTTTGGAGCCTAATGGAAGGGCTATTGTGGTAACCTTACTTGTGTGTATTGTGGGGCTGAATTAAGGAAAAGAAGGAAGCCATAAATGGCTGGAAATTTGGTAAACACAAAGGGCGTGCTGCCCAAATTTATACGCGAGATTTAAGTAGAGTTACACTTATCTTGAGTAAAACTTTGAGGACGAATCTAACTCGATTTGTCTAGGTTATTCGAGTTTCCTTTTGTGGAGATATATAAGTTGAATTTCGGCCGAAACTTGTACCCTTGGAATTTACAACTGATAGAAATACGTTTCTTTCATTTCTTCGACCCAAACGGCATTTTTCACACATAATGGCTTCAAAATTTCACCGTTTAACGAAATGTGTAAGTTTCGAGCCTTAGTTACTTTTCAATGCTCTTAAACAATATTTCCTCGCAGATTTGAACTCCAAGAGCGGAGTAATACCCAAAACCAACGTGTAAAGGCACTGCATCTGTTGTGAGTGTACCATCCCCTTAAATTGGTGCTTATCTGATTCATCTGTACTTGCAACTTGCAACTTGATTATATGTGACTTTTGTATGCTTCGTATGAAACGAGGGTGTACTTTATCACACTCGTTTCTCTCATCTGGTTATTCTGGTTCCTGTATACTGTATAAATCTATATTTGTTCTCTGTATCTGTTATCTGTACCTGTTTTCTGTATTTGTTGATGTCGTTTGGAGGATTAAATCCAACGACCATTCTATGACCTTTGAACTCAAAACCGAGGGCTAGTTACTCGAGTCGAGCCGGCAAGGGCCGGTCGATTAGATAATGAACCACAGTAGTCCACTCTAGGGAATCTTTGGGTATTGGAGACTCTGGATTTCCGGTATACTCGAGTATTACCAACCACTGTTACTGCTGAGGTGTTCGGGTCCGGTGAGGGGTATGTTTGGTGGACGGAATCGGCGTTAAAGTGGTGCTCTACTGGACGGGTTACTTTATTTGAAAGTTGACGGAGTGTCAACTATTATTTGATCAAGCTCCGATGAAGCAATGAGAACTTTGGCTCCTGAGAGCCACCTGTATCCTTTCCATTTGAAGCATTTATTCATTTACTTATCTGGTGTGTACAACTGCATGATTGATATGTGAAATGCCATGATTCGTGACTACTTGTACTTTTGGTACCACATTGAGCGTAAGCTCACCCCCTTCCCGTTATCTTTGTTTTCCTTACAGGGAACAACACTTTTGAACCGTGATTTTGAAGAACGAGCTAGTGTAAATGTTCTTTTGTTATGCTCTTTTGTAATCAAAACCCTAATTTTACTTCGAACAAGTATTTCCCTTGACTTGTAAAGTTCCAACGTATGTATATAAGTAATTATTCATGTTTTCTCCGTATATTTGTTGATGAATGTAAGCCTTTGTGTTCTTAATTTGGTAAGCTCCGATTGTTGGGTTTCTTTGGGTTCGATCGCGCGTAAGTTAGGGTTTGTGTGATTCGACTTCGTAGTCCTGGCGAGAGCTGGGCAGGCGGTCCGCCAAACCCTTTGGTTCGCCTTAGGGGAAGGTGGGGCTGTCACAGTGCTACTTCCCTACAAATGTGCCAAGGGCACTGGAACCACCGTTGTAAGATGCCCACTAAAACCAACGAGTATGACTGTACTCGAACTTGTGTGTATCCTTTCTGACCGCAGAGATGAAGACCCGTTAATAGAGCCAAGGCCTCAGTGTGCAAACTAGTATTGACTCCTAGGAAGGCAGAATATGCTACCAACACCTGACCGTCTGAGTCCCGGAGTACTCCACCCCCACCACTAGCACCTGGATTGCCCTTGGAACACCCATCTGTATTAAGTAGCTGTGAGGACGTGTAAAATCCCTTATATTTTTCTTAAAATTCCCTTTAATTTGGAAATTATTACTTTACAATAGCTATACTACTCATTCACTTCCCCACTAGCTACAAATAATCATAAAACCAAGGCTTTCCCTTTTCCTTTCATCGTTAAGAGAAACTAGGGTTTTACGTCTTTCTGTAGTGTGAGTATCGGTGCGGAGTGTGTATTAAATTTAGTGATTAAGAGTGAGTTTTAGATGATATTAAATGTGTGATTAGAAGTAATAATAATAAGCTAGTGAATTATAAGTGAAAACCCTAGTACGCGCGAGTTAAGGAAAAACGGTGTGAACCGACGTGTACCGTTTGCTACCGATTGAGTGCACCACTCGAACACTACTTTATTACCTTAATCTCCTTGTCATTAATTGAGCAAAATCAACCCTAAAATATCCTATTAAACAGCCACCATTTTTTACCAAAAGAAAAGGAAGAAAGAAAAAAAAACAAGAGGACCAATGGCGGCTTGACAAGTGTTGGCCAACCAAATTTGACCAACAAACTTTCCTATCTTCTTAACTTTGTTTTGGACCAAAAATTCCTGCACATTTTCACCATCTTGGCCATGAGTTTGAGAGGAGAAATAGGAGAGAAAAGTTCATCTTCAACCCCAACTTCATGCTTGAATCTTGAGTTTCAATCCACAAGCTTGTAAAATACTCCATAAAAGTGGTTCACTAGGGAAGATTAAGGATTTGAGTGGAGAGATTTTTGGAGGAAAAGCACTAAAATTCCATCTTTCTTGAGGTTTGAAGGTACTTTTGGCAAGAAACTACTTTATTTCGTTAATCTTGCACTTGAATGAGATTATGCTTGTTTGTAGTAGGTTTTATGGAAGATTTTGTAGTTTTGGTGGTGATTCATGAAATTTCATCTAGGGTTTGATAATTTTAAGCCTTGAATATGTTGTTTAACTTTCAAATGTTGGTAATGGGTTTGGATATGGAATTTGTGAGAAGATTAGTGGTTTGATTGTGATTTTTAGCCTTAAAAGTTGAATTTCCAGCTTTGATAGTGGAATCTGCTCTATTCTGACCAGAGTAATTCGTCCATGTTAGAGGATGAATTAGGCTTAGGTTAAAACATGAAAGTTGTAGGAAATGATGTTATATAGTTGTCTGTAAAATTTCAGCTCAATCGGAGCACGGTATCATGTGAAATGACCGAAATACCCCTGATTCGTTTGGCTTCGTTTTTCACCCTGATTCGTATCTAATTAGCTTCTGGTCAAAACACAAAAATTGTAGCACTATTTTTTAGCTTTCCAACACTTCTGAAAACACCCCAAACGGAGTTGTGTAACCTGAGTTATCGCCGGTTAGTGTCAGTGCTGACAACCAGACTGATCATGAACTTTTGGAGCTATGATTAGCACATTCGACTTAGATAAACTATAAATTAGGTTAAGTGGCCTTCATGAAAGTTGTTCCCCCCTGTCTTAGCTTCGAAATGGTATATGGTTCACCCCGATTCGATAACCATAGCTCCGGCTATGACTAAAATACTACGAGATGCCAAATCTGCCATTTAGCTTTTGTCTTCAAAATTGATATTTGCTTGTACTATTGCACCTGTGTTGTACTTGGATGATTTTGGAGCCTAATGGAAGGGCTATTGTGGTAACCTTACTTGTGTGTATTGTGGGGCTGAATTAAGGAAAAGAAGGAAGCCATAAATGGCTGGAAATTTGGTAAACACAAAGGGCGTGCTGCCTAAATTTATACGCGAGATTTAAGTAGAATTACGCTTGTCTTGAGCAAGGATTTGAAGACGAATTGAACCTAATTTGTCTAAGGTATTCGAGTCCTCTTTTGTAGAAGTATATAAGCTAGAATTTGGCCGAAATCCATACCCTTGAAAAAATGAAAGTAACGACCAATAGAAATACATTTTCCTCGTTTTTTTCGACTCAAATGGGAATTCCAAAGTTTTCATCGTTTCATTGTTAAAACCAAAAGAGCGAGCATGAAATTTCTAGAATTTGATACGTAACATGAACCCTATCTAAATGAGTTTCGTTTACTTGATCTTTTTGAAGCGAAACTCTTAAGTTTCGAACCCTGGTTGATTTCAAGCTTTTAAATGATATTGTATCGCAGATTTGGACTCCAACCAAGGAGTTACACCTGAGCGTGATTTTTGAAAAGCACTAAATCTTTGGTGAGTGCTTCCAAATACCTGATTGAACTGGACACTTGTTTTCAATACTTGACCAATGTGATTTAATGATATGTAATTTGTTTGATCGGGTAAGGGTGTACTTTATCGCACTTGCCCTACTTTGATATATACTGGTTTATTGTTGCAATTGACTTGATATACTTGTATTTGACTTGTAAGTGCGGAGCGGCAGCATGTACCACACTCAATGTGAGTGGGAGGTGCCTCTCATTCCCGTCTTCGTACTTTTATCTTGATTCAATCAATTGGAGATGTTATCTCATCGACTTCTTGGGAACCCAAACCCCACTGGCTAGTTAATCGAGTCGAGCCGGCAAGGGCCTGGTCGATTAGATAACGAACCATGGGTATCTAGTGTTGTCGAGTGGACTGTTATCTCCTCGACTAATCGATATACTCGAGTATTACCACCAGTGTTTAGTTGGTGTTCGGGCCCGGTAAGGGGGTTGAATGGTGGACGGATTGGTGCGAAGTGAAGTACTACTGGACTGGTTATATTCCTCGAAAGTTGGCGGAGTGTCAACTAATACTTGATCAAGCTCCGGTGAAGCAACGGGAAATTGGCTCTTGAGAGCCATCTGTATCCTTATACTCTGATTGTTATTCGTAGTGTTATTGTTTCTTTTAGAAAAGAATTTTACACTCGCTCATTTTGAGATTTGCTACTTGAAGTGTTATTGCTCACTTTATGAACGTGTTATGCTCGCTATTTTGCTACAATAATATTTGTACTTTTAAATAATAGTCAACTTGCTATTTGGAACCTCACTGGGCTTTTAGCTCATTCCACGCCATTGTTTTCCTTACAGGGGGTACGAGCGAGGCGTGAGACTGGTACAGGCTAGTTTAGTCTAGTTTTTGGAAATTTTGTAATGGTACTCGCACTAGTCGCTCGACTAGGGTTTAATGTATTTGGAACTCCAATCTTTAATGTATTTGGGATTGTATGGACATTGAGACAGAAATGAATGTATTGTATGTTCCAACTTTGAAAGCGACTGTTCCATTCCCGTTCGAGGTTGTGAATTATTTTATCCGAAATAAGTGAGCGAGTCCTAGCGAGAGTTGGGCAGGCGGTCCGCTAAACCCTGGGGTATGCCCTAGGGGGAGGTGGGGCCGTCACAATAGCACTAGCCCCCTACCCACTGCCTGCCACCGGACTAGTTTGCACTGTTGTAAGGGCCTGTGTGGGGAAAGTTGTTCAAAAAATTGACTAAAAGTCGGTGCCACCGTCAAGTTTTGGAACTTATCCGCAACCACCTCGGAGATGTCCCAGAGGATGCCATGACAGATCTCCCCACAAGACAGTTGAAGCCCTTCCGACACCTCTTTATTCCTCGCCTTCCAGATGTGCCAGCATATAAAGCTTGGGAGAATAGAGACCACAAGCCGCCTCTGCGCATCAGACTGTGTGGATAGCCACCAAGCAACCAGCCTATCGCGCAGTGTACCTTGAGGCACAAATATTCCAACAAGTGGCTCCAAAGGAGAGTCCCAGATCGCCACTGCTAGGTGTCCCGTTGCAAAAAGATGCTCAATCGATTCCCCTTTAGACGAAGGGCAACAAAAGCATTTTGACGGACCTTGGACACCAAACTTGCCCAGGATGTCATCCAGCGGAAGCCTTCTCAGCAGAAGACGTAACATAAAGAAGGACACCTTTAATGGGATCTAGGGGTGCCAAATGCGAGAAAAGAGCCAAGAAACATTCTGTGATTGCCTTACCTCCTAGAAAGCGGAGGATAAGAATAATTGCCCAGAAGTCGTTGGCATCCATACAACCTCGTCTGGCCGCTCACCCTCAGAAGTTGGATGCTGTAAGATCCTAGCCGTGATGTTGCTTGGGAGATATTGGGCTAGTAACAGTGAATCCCACCTCCCATCTGTGAGAAAGTCCCTGAAGGACAAAGCCCCGTGGACAGGAGCTCTATGGAAGAGAGCTCCAGTACCCAGCCAATTATCATACCAGAAGTCGCAAGTCCCCGCATAGACCAACCACTGCATGGATAGCTCCGCTTGTCAGCTCACATTGACCAGCCATTTCCAGGTAGGCGACGATCCCGCAGTGTACTCCACTTGACAAGGATGACGGTGCCGATAGTATTTTGCTCGTAAAAATGTGGCCCAGAGCGAGGACCCCGTGCGGAATTTCCACCATAACTTAAAAGAGAAGGCTGTATACACATCCCGTAGCAATCTGAAACCCACTCCCCCCTCATCCTTCGGAAAGCATAACTGATCCCATCGGATCCAATGATACCTGGTCCCCATCTCAGTCAACCCCCACAAGAAGTTCGAGCAAACCTTTTCGATGACGTTGAACACTGCAACCGGAACTATCGAAACCAATAATAAATGCAAGGGGACAGATGATAGAACGTGCTTTAAGAGCACGATCTTTCCCCCCTGAGACAAAAACTTGGTCTTCCACGAGAGGATTCGCCCAAGTATAGCTTGACTCACCTCTCCATAATGCGAAGCCTTAACCTTTCCAAAGTGCAGTGGGAACCCTAAGTAGCGGAAGGGCGCCTGCTGTCTCAGGAAGCCAGTGATATTCTCAACTACCCTCCGGCGGGCCACCAAGGTGGAGGGAGCCTATTCACCAGCTGACCCGATGATTTTTGATACAAGTCCAGCACCCGAACAATATTTTGTAAGGCCCGAGCCGAACCATTAGCAAATATCAGCACGTCATTAGCGAAGGCCAGATGCGTAACTGGAGGGCACCCCCGCGGAACAGTGAACCCCTGAAAGCCTGCCTGAAGAGCTAGGTCGTTTAAAGCCCTAGGAAGGACCTCTGCCCCAATCACAAACAATGTAGGCGATAATGGATCCCCTGGTGAAGTCTCATACTTGATTTAAAGTACCCATAGGACGCTCCATTGATGATAATCGAAAACCACACGTTGGAGATCAGACGCCAAACCATGTCGATAACTCTTTCCCCAAAACTGAAGCGCCACATAGCATTCATAAGGAATAGCCACGATACTCTATCATACGCCTTGGCTATGTCCAACTTCAAAGCGATATTTCCACCCCTCGATGATATGCGCATCCCTAACATTAATTCTTGAGCCAGAAGGTAGTTCTCCATGATGTTTCTACCTTTAACAAAACCAGTCTGCTGGGGCGACACCAGGTTCGGTAGGATAGGAGCCAGTCTATCTGCCAATATCTTAGACAACACTTTGTTGAAGAAATTGCACAGGCTAATGGGTCTGAACTTCGAAAAATCCTGAGGGTTTGGTCCTTTCGGGAGTAAGATAATGGAGGTAGACGTAAGAAAGCGAGGTAGCTCAGCCCCGCAGAAAATACTTAAAACTGCATTATAAACATCCTGACCAATCACCTCCCAAGCAAAAGTAAAAAACCTCCCCATGAAGCCATCCGGGCCAGCTGCACTTTCACCATCCATTGCAAAAATAATCTTTTTCACCTCCTCGATAGATGGGTCCGCCTCTAAACGATTATTCTCCTCTGCCATGACAATGGCTGGGATCACATGCAGGAGGTCTGCTGCATTACTAGCAAGCTCAGAGAACAGCTCCGAAAAGTAACGTACAGCTTCATTTGAGATGTCCTCGTCCGTCTCCACCCAGGCACCATGCACATCTTTAATCCTACTCCTTGTACCCACTTCTGCTTTAGGACAACATGAAAAAACTTGGAGTTGCAATCACCGTGCCATATCCATTTCACCCTAGCCTTTTGCCTCCAGAATTGCTCTTTCACAGACAAAGCGTGATTGAGCTGGGCCTGAGCCATTTTAAGCTCCACCTGAGCAACATCCGAAACCTCATTCTCCAGCCTTGCCTCCGCCCGATGCACTGCAACTTCTGCCTCACGCGAAGCATCAAATATGTTCCCAAAAGTATGCTTATTCCACTCCTGGATGGCTCATCGAGCCTGTAGCAGTTTGGAGTGCAGAACCTTCATGGGGGAACCCTGCTGCTCCCGCTGCCAAGTTGTGCGAATGACCTCCAGTAGTGAGGCCTTGGATGTCCAAACATTTAGGAAACGGAAGGCATGCAACTTGTTATATAAGCGTGATGCAAAGGAGATTTTTAGCGGTGCATGATCGGAGGGGTGCCTTGCTAAATGAGATATTGAGATGGTCGACGGTAAATCTAAACACTCCGCATTAATTAGTAGTCTGTCCAACCTCTTCCATATCCTGGCCCTGCCGCGGCGATTGTTGCACCAAGTGAAGCTAGAGCCAGAAAATCCCACATCAAATACCTCAACATCCTCCATAAAGGACATAAGCTCCAATCCCTCCGAGTTGCCAAACGGACGACCCCCCTTTTTCTCCTGGGGAGCTAAAACCACATTGAAATCCCCGCAAATACACCATGGCTGGGAACATGGCTTCTCAAGCAATAAGGCTTCCTACAGCTCCCATCACTCTTCCAATGTGCATTTGGCGTGCACAAAAGAGAAACGCAAGGCTTGTGGTAACCACGGATGGTGCAGCATGAGAGAGATGTGTTGGGTAGAGTCCCAGCTATAGTACAAGTAAACGATAACTTATAAAACACCCAAATGTCTTCCGACAAGTTCACCACTACAGCATCAAAAGATAACCTTAAACAGATAGATTCTATGTTCACAACATCTAGTTTTGGTTCACAAATAGCCACCAACTGAATCTTATGCAAGCGAATCAATTTTTTAAGTCTTCTCAAATTAGGAGTTTTAGAAACCCCTTTAATGTTCCAAAAGATTGCATTAATCAAGGGGAAGAACCTGGAACAAGTTTTTAGAGGATGTTGACGCTGACCTCAACTGCCTGTTCGAAGGAAGAATCACTCGTATACCCTTCGGCTTCACTTGTTTGAAGCCTTGCTCTAATGCCAAGGACTGATCCACGTTAAGGTGCATCAAGGGGGCTGATCTCCGCTCCGCATGACCTGTCTTGGGTCTCGGAGATAGATTTCCTGCAGCAACTAGACGCGCCACTTCATTCTCACAGCTCTCCTCCTCCGCACCGTCTTCTCCAACCCTCTATGTTCAGCCATGTTACCCTCCCTTACACACAAAAGTTTGTACGTAGTTTGGGCCTCTATATGCCCATCCGTCCCCAACAATGCCACATTCCCAGACCGAGTAGGTTCGACCATAGCTGGGCTGTCCGTCTCCTCCTCCACTAGCGCTTCCTCCATGCGCTACCCCACTTCTACCCCAGCGGCAATCTTCTATGCTGGATACTCTTCTCCATCACCTTCAAGGCTATCTGCTGGATGTTCTGATGTCGCCACTGGAATGGTAGCTCCCGTAGCTCCAGGGAGGTTCGAAGCACCATCCGGAATCCGGTTCCCTTCCTCGCCCGCAGTAGACCCAACGAAAGGCTGTTCTCGCTGCTCCTCTCTTTGACCCTACTTGCCCTTGTTTAGAACCCCAACCTTAGTAGAGCCAGCTTTCTTGCACTTCCCTACCGAATGCCCCAACCTCCAACAAATGTTGCAGTAGTTAGGTAGGTTTTCAATAACAATTTTCTACCAAAATCCCATTTTGCCTTCCATAGCCACCCACACCCTTAGATGGATGGGTTTGAGCAAATCTACCTCCACGCAAACCGTAGCCACACTCAGACGTGTACCTACTGCCGTTACCGAGTCCAGAAAGAGAGGTTTCCCCACTAATGAAAGGATGGAGAACAGAAAGTGCTTATCGTGGTAGTGGATGGGGAGAGCCGGTAAAGAGGTCCATACGGGAACCAAAGACGACTACTTCTGCACGTGAAAGTCCCTTGTCCAATGAAAGACTCGCATGGGGTACTTCCCCAGTTGCCAAAGGCCTCGCGTCCAGATATGGGTAAAATCTACTTCGTCTACGCGCTTAAGGAGAACATGGTGGTAGTCCATGAGGCCAACCGTAACCTGATTCCATAAGTTCAACGATGAGAAGAATTTCCTAATCTCTTCTAGACTGGGTCGCCCATGGAAAACTTACCAACCAACACCCAGCGGAAAGGCAACGCAAGTTTGTCAGCCTCTGCCTTGGAGAAGACCACAGCCGCCTCCCTTTTGTAAGTGCTTGTCTGCTACACTTGGATTGGGGAGTCGGCAGGCTGAAAAACAATTGGGCGAAGGATTTGGATGCAAAAGCAGAACTGAAATTCCCGTCAGCCAAAGGGTGAGGGGCCACCATGGCCGTGGGAACGCCGCCAGCTGACCAGGAAGAAAATGCAAAACCTAATCTATTTTTAGAAACCAAGAGCTCCACTAAATCTTCTTGGTCAATCGTTCTATTTATATACAATGTAATATATTCAAGAGATGCATAACAAAGATGATGTAAATAAAGTCATGACAAGTGATATATAATAATGCAAAAAAAATTTGATGTGAAATCTAATACATCATTTAGGGTGCGTTTGATAAAACTAAAGTTTGAAAACTGAAAACTGAAATCTGATGTCTGAATCTATTATTATTAAATATTAAATTGTTAAATATTAAATCAAATAATTTGAATTTATATCACATTCAATGATAAGTGAATAGCTTATCAACTATTTTTGAGAACAAGTTTTATCTAGAAAATTCAATGCCACTTAATTAATTTAGGTGTTCAATTTTTTTATTATCAAATGCATCTGAATATATTAAATCTGAATCCATTAAGTTTAAGTGATGAATTGAGTTATCAAACAGGACTTTAGTGTATGGGTGATATAATCAATCAAGCCAACACAAGTCTGCTAATGTAACAAAAGAAAACAAAAGGTCTAATCAATGTAAACGATGATAAAGTTGTACTTGCACCAATTTTTGCATCTATAGGCATTCAGACTAACCACGTTAAATTTGGCAACATTCCCTTTTTTTCCCTTTCAAAACAAGCGTTTGGTTCATACCTTGGAATTGAATTCGGATTTAGGATCATTCATCCTCGGTTTGGAATGATTCAGGATTATTCATCCTAGGTTTGGAATGAAGTCATTTATTCCAACACAGCTGCTTGGTTCAATGTCTGGAACGTGTATCATTACTATAGTTGTTTGATTTGCCGATTCTTTCAGAGTGGAATATAAGAAATTTTCAATTTTAACCCTAACCTGTATAAAGTTTTAAAAAATGAACCATTAAAGATAAACCTACTCTATGCCTATAAATTTATTATAGGCAAAAAAAATTTTTTAATATTTTTCTAATGAAACCAATAAAGCTGGTAGTTTCTATGTAAGATAAACAACTTTGTGCGAAAATAAAGTAGCGATACTTTAATGGGTATGGATAATAAATAGGTAAATTCTAAATGTATAATAAATGGATCTTACCCATTCAATTCCTTATTCATGGTTTGTAAATGGCTTGGAATTGGGTACCTATCCAAACCCATTAAATTAGCTCAGCCCATTTTTTATTTTTTTACCTATCATAAAAATATATAATGGTGGAAACCTATTTGGAAGTTGCAATAGCAATCCAATTAGCTTGCTGGATTTTGATAAAATAGATGAAAGTCATAAAGAGTTGGTAGTTTTTTGTTTCTTTATTTTGTACAAAAACTCGTCTAGAAACTACCACCTTTTTATACCTTCTTTTTGTTATCTTATTCAGAAATGAAAAAAATACCAACTGTGCATGAGATTCTTTATGGGCTTCTTTTATTTTCCATAAACTACCAACTATTTATGACTTTCCACCATTATATGAAAAAACTACCAGTTGTTTATGGCATGATTTTCCCTATCAATAATCTTGTTATCTAATTAAAAATTATCATTAGCATAAAAATGTAACATATCTATCATTGCTTAGAAGTAATCTTATGACATAAATAATGTTTTGTCATCTTCATTTGGCCAAAGGGAAAAATTACTACACCAAATCCCAAATTTACAAACTCATGCTAGCCCTTATATAATGTTTCAAGATAGATAATAAAATGGTTCCCAAAGAGTTTATCACCATATTTACTAGTCTTGAATCTTTCAAAATTTCATAACAAGTAGCTATGGTTTAGAAATTAGATGAAGGATAAAGAAGAGTACATATTGCATTCTGATGTCATTAGGAAGGTTGAAGAATGTATTGAGTTTTGTTGGGTCTACTCCTACAATGTTGCCTGATTTATAAACATCTCCATTTGGCAATCGAAGATTGCCACTAGGAGGGGGGGGAAGGGGATGGAGGAGACTGGAAAAGGGAGAAAAGGGAGGCACTACAAGAAAAATAGCTTTTGTGACCTGTAAAATTTTAAGGGTCATAAATACGAATTCTTTTATGACTACAAGTTGCATGTCACAAAAAAAAACAATAAAACTACATCGTTTTACAATCTTATGTGACCTACAACAATTCCCTTCTATACGAGTCGCAAAAGGTCCATAAAACTGTGTCTTGTCTCTTCCTTTTCATAAAGCTTCAAATCTCTCTTTTTCTAATATTTTCTCCAATCCACTCATTTTATGCCTGCTTTTTAATTCAATCTCGACTTTCATCAAAGAAATTTTTTCGAGTTTCAACCACATTTTTGTTACTTTCTTATGAAGCTCACAATTCAACAAAGCAAATTCTAAATATTGGCGAACTGCCCAGAAGTCAAACTCTTCGAGTTTTAAATTTTCACCTGGCCAATTCCAATTCTTCGAGACTAAACATGAAATGACTGAGATTTCCCAGGTACTTCAGCTTGCTTGTTTTGTTTTTTTTTAAATTCTCTCCTTTTGTGGTATTTTTCCGATGTTGTAGTATTCCAAATAAAGCAGGAATTTGGTATTTCTTTCCCCTAATTTGTGCTTTTTGTTGGACGATTTCTTTTTGTTTGATGATCTTGTGTGTTTAGTTGCACTTTTTAATTAGAATGTCCGTGGATAAATATATATATATAGAGAGCCATGCAATTGTTTCAAAATCAGTAGGATTAGAACTTTAATGCAAGGTTTGCTGTTTATTGAAGTTAGGGCTTTTTAACAGGAGTAATACTACTCTGAAATTCATATAGTTTTGTTGTTATCTCTCATATTGTTACTGTAGTCTTAGCATTTTCATGGATCAACTTTAAATTATGGAATTATTAGTCTATATGTTCATATAAGTAACTGCTGATAATGCAAGTTTTATATTTTTCTAGAATTTTAGTGAGCGTATCAATGTCTTGTTTGCTCTGTTTTGCATTTCTGAGAAATTTCTTATTATTATTCTACTCCAATGACTTTTTTGCTAGTAGTAGTTGATTGGATGGAATTATTAGTCTATATGGAATTATAGACTACTTTAAATTATGGAATTATTAGTCTATATGTTCATATAAGTAACTACTGATAATGCAAGTTTTATATTTTTCTAGAATTTTAGTGAGCGTATCAATGTCTTGTTTGCTCTGTTTTGCATTTCTGAGAAATTTCTTATTATTATTCTACTCAAATGACTTTTTTGCTAGTAGTAGTTGATTGGATGGGATGGCTGAATTAATTGTTTAAATCAGAAGGAATCTAGCTAGGGAAATATTTTCCCTCCCTCTTTGTCCTTTTCCAGTTTATGTTAATTGTGCTGAGGCCTTCTCTTTGCATAAGGAAATTTAGTAGTTGTCTATGATGAATGTAGCTCGGCACTAACTTGGTTAAATAAAAAAAAAATCTGTGGAAACATTGACGATGCCAATGACAACACAAGTTATAGTGTCAAATTGGTTAGAAACTCTCCTTTGCATTTAATTTTTTTGCAGGATCTATGCTTTTAGTTAATTAGTAGTAAATGAGAATTAGCATATCGTTAGTATTTTGTTGGTTTGAAGGAAAGAAAATAAAATTATTTTAACATATCAAAGTTTGGCAGCTATGCATAATTTAGGTATGGATCTTCCATCCTTACGTTTCATAGATGATTCCCATTGAATTCTTTTTTATGCTTATAGGTATGTCACCCATGTGACAGCCCCACCTTCCCCTAAGGCGAACCAAAGGATTCGGCGGACCGCCTGCCCAACTCTCGCCAGGACTCGCTCACTCACATCAAAGAAAGTAAGATAAAGCCTCGAGAATAAGCGGAAACGAAACCCAGCCTTGAACCATAAAAATACATTCACCTCAAGCTCAACCAATTATACAGTCCCAAATGTATACATCAGCTCCGTATTTTCCCAATATACTCAACCTTATCCAAGTACTAGAACGAAAGCAAAAGTCAAACAAAACAATTCAAAACAAAAACTAGGCTATTCTATTCTATACATGCCTCTCGCCCATGCACGCAACCCCTGTAAGGAAAACAAAAGACGTGGAATGAGCTAAAAGCCCAGCGAGGTTCTATATACTCAACTAAGCAATTAAACAAGGACATAAGCACGTAACAACAAGTAATCCAGATAACATTTACGATATAAAGCAAGAGTAACACATTCAATAAAAGGATACATGGAGTCATTCGTTCGTTCGTTCATCGACCATCCATTCCTTCAATCATTTAGAAAATTTCATTTGACTTTGAAAATCCCTCCGTCATTCTTGCCATTCATTCGTTCATTTGATTCTCCCCGTTCTGGCCAGCGCACTGTCCAGTCCACACCAAACCACGTGGTAATACTCGAGTATACCAAACATTCACATTCACCCAGGGTCACTAATCGCCCGACCGAGTCCGCTTCTGGCTCGAGTCGACCAATAACCAAGGGCAAGGGCCCAGTTTAGCCCGAAGGCTTACATTCATGCACAAGTAACGTTTAATCATTCAATCATTGAAAATTTCACGTTCAGTTTGGTCGAGTGCGATAAAGTACACACTCGCCTAGAAAAGTCGTTTTGAGTATTCATTGAAACATTTAAGAGTTCAAACAACTATAACAAGCCACGTAGTCAATGGAAAGATAGCGTACCTCAATCACATAACAAAGCAACAATCCAAATAGTCACAACAATTCACATAGTCATTAGAAACAAATCGTATATAGAACACTCACCTAAGCAAGCAAAACGTCCAAAGTATCCCTCCGGATCTCAACCTTAGTCTCCAAGAAACCCTAGAGTAACCAAGTAAACATATTACGGTTCTATCATCAAAATATTTGGGTGAATCAAAGAAATCCGAATAAAACTAGTACAAGGTAGAAGTATAATTTTAAAAGTAAAAGAGTACATTTTGATCAAAGGAAATGAGTAACTAAAAGTTTTCCCAAACCAAACATAGAATTAACCTCAAAAGAGTTTTAGAAAATTTCATCGGAAAATTCGGAACAGTGCCACGTCAGAATCCGACCAGAACTTGGCCGGATATCCAGCCGGATTGTCGGCCGGATTCAAGGCAGTGAGCAACTGCAAATTTTTTTTCTTCTTCCCCTGTCAATCCGGCCAAGAGTTGGCCGGATATGCGGCCGGATAGTGAACAGTAACTTTTTCTCTTTTTTCGTAAAACGTGTATTTGGCTCAAAACCAACACATATGCAAAGAAATAATGTGCAACAATTGTCTTGGTGAAAACCATATGCAAAAAGGTAGACAAAATACCTTAAATTCACACAAAATTTCACTTGTTAAAAATAGGTTTTCGTGGCCGGGAAACCCTAAGCCGCTCCTCTTTGTTTTGGAAAACAATTGAGTAAACATTTGAAGTTCAACCTAGCATTGGTTGCTAAGCATCATGGTTAAAACGAAACGGTATAAGTGCAAGTAAGAGTGAGCTTATAAGCATATCCAAGTAAAATAAGTTCAATGCATTACAAAACTACATTCCAATCTCATTTCCATTCACTCAAGTTCAAGAAAATAAACGGACAGCATTTCCCCTTGTTTTTCCTTACTTTTCCATACTACAACCAACCACAAATCTCACAATTTTCAACCACAATTGCATACACAAACTATACGCTATCAAACACCCTTAATATACAACCAATTGAAGCTTCACAACCATCCACAATAAAACCCCCAAATTGGAAACCCTAATTGAAAACCCTAAAACCGAAATTGCATACCAAACTGAAATTTCTGCAATTAACCATAATTCACACATAAGAGCTCCAATATATACAATATTAAGCCATCAATCCAAGTCTAGCCAATACTTATCATATAAAACAGAAAATTCCCAATAAAATCAGAAATTTAACCAACTCTCCATTAATCCACAAAATCATCCACTAATCATGTTAGCAAGCCACCATAGGCCACTAATTTGCAACTATTGGAAACAAAAAGGATGTTCTTAGCAACCTTACCTTCAAACCTCAAAGAAAGTTGGTAGCTTAGACTTCCTCCTCCCAAAACAACTCCACCAAAGCCTTCAATCCTCCTTGGTGATCACTTCTATGGAGTAGTTTCTAATTTGGTTGGTTAAAACTCAAGATTTGAGCAAGGATTGAAGTTGGAAATTGAAGAGCTCTCTCTTGTTTTTCTTGTCAAGAGGTTCGGCCAAGGCAAGGGAAAAATGGAAGGAAAATTGGTCAAAAATTGGTTTTGGTAAAGGTTAATCTTCTTGGTCAAAAGTCCACTTCTAATGAAAACATGACACATGGCATCTTGAAGGTTTCCAAGCTTATCTATTCTCCTCCAATGATTCATTTATCTAGCTAACCTCTAATTACCTCCTAACACCTTGTAAAATAATATCACTTAATAGTTCAGCACCTAATCGGCAAAAATTATATCGCACTAGCGGGCCCCACATCTAACAAATGCACTTCAAGTTATGTACACTAACTTGTACTAGCAAAATGATTTAAAAATTGTACTTACTTGTAAAATGTACAAAACATTTAATATTTTCAAAGGACAGTATAAAATATAGGCACAGAAATAAAATAATATTTAGAAAATGTGAAAATTTTCGGGTTCTCACAACCCAATTCTCTTATGAAGTGATTGTCCTCTTTGGATAGTTATATTCATGCTAATCACCTGGAAAGTTTGAATATGTGGGGAACAATGAGACTGTGTTCTTCAATTTGGCATCATAGAGAGTTTTAACAATTCAGCTTCTAGTAATATGCTTAATCACAAATGGTTTTGAATTCTTGCTATATGAAAATCATATTTTATATTAGTATCAGTGATTTACCTTCATTTTTGGATTGAACAGGACAAATTGAAGTGTTGGAATTTCATATACTTGGGTGGTTATCCCAACTCATATCTAACTGCCTAAGAGAGTTATGTATTGGTAAGTTTCCCTACTCATCAACTTAATGTTTATAATCATTGTAGATTCGAGAACCAAATTAGCTATTGTTAATGTTTACTATAAAATTGATATGCATTTGGGAGAAATGGGCAAAAAGAACAACTAAGTTGTAGGTGGCCTTTGAAAAGACAGAAAAGTTATTAGACGGTGTTAGATTGGTTAGTTTTAAATGCTACATATCTTTGTGTATTAATGGTGCTTAACTGGGGCCTGCCAGCTTGCTCAATGTTATTTGGTGATTTTGATTTAAGGTTATTCTTGGTGTTTTTTCTTCCTTCTATAATTTTTTCTTATACATATGGCAAAAAGCTACCAGTTTCTTCCCATCAAGTCAGCTAGCATCTATTGGTGAAATTTGGGTAAAATTTTATTGTGTTGAAAGGAAAAATAGCGAGTGTGGTGAAACTTCTTCTAAAACATTCATTCTCTAATTGTATTTGGAGAAGCTAGTCAAAAGCAACTGAAAAACATATAATTACATCCTGTTACCTGGAAATTGCATTTTTGTTGTCAAAAGTTGCATCCTGGGGCTTCTTTTCTTCTTTTCTAACCGTAAATTTGTTTATGAACTTTAGTGAAATGGCTTGTTTTCTAACCTTAAATTCGGGCAAAATTTTATTGTGTTGAAAGGAAAAATAGCAAGTGTGGTGAAACTTCTTCTAGAACATTCATTCTCTAATTGTATTTGGAGAAGCTAGTGAAAAGCAAGTGAAAAACGTATAATTACATCTTGTTACCTGGAAATTGCATTTTTGTTGTCAAAAGTTGCATCCTGGGGCTTCTTTCCTTTTTTTCTAACCTTAAATTTGTTTACGGACTTTAGTGAAATGGCTTGTTATATATAGACTTGCATACTAGTTGATGACTATTTTTCCTTATCAGAGACACTGGATTTGACAAATATAAATTTGAATTGTAATTTCTACTATTAGAATACTGCTTTAATCATTCGCACTGCTTATCTGGAAAATTTTCATCTTGTCAATCTTTCCATTGAATGGGCATGCATTCATCACAGTGAGAAAGAATATACTTTCTTATTGAGAATATTGGAGACTTAACATATATCACAATGCAAGTTGTTTCAGTGATTGAGAAACGAGCAGATCAGTTGGACTATGTTTGTGACGCTCCCACCTCCCTCTAGGGCGAACCCAAGGGTTTGGCGAACCCAAGGGTTTGGCGGACCGCCTGCCCAGCTCTCGCCAGGACTCGCTCACTAACATTCTTGAAATAATCTTTCACGTCTCTAGCTTAACATAAAAGTTCCATTCAACCAGTAATTCACACTTAATTACAATCCAAAAGTGAAACCAAAAGATGACATTACCAAATATCCCCAAATACATTCCATCTACAAAATACAAGTACATGAAAATTATATACACTAGTTCACGCTTACTTGCTCCGACCTCCACTCCTGTCAGGAAAATAAACTAATGGAATGAGCTAAAAGCCCAGTGAGATTTCCAAACAAGCAATCAGGTAGATAAAGCATGAAAATATTACATTTAACAATTTGCACACTGTGCACAGTAATAGACAGTCATTCAAGAAATAAACATTCAATCATTGGAAGGATACGTGCTCACTTGGAGCCGTTCATTCAGTATTCAGTCGCCAACCATTTCCCTTATTCCTTCGACGTTGAAAACATTTAAAAGTGAAAACTCATTCAGTGTTCATTTCATTCATTGCATTGCATTCACTGGCCAGTACTCCACCTGACTTCGTGGATATACTCGAATATGCCAAACACTGTCCCAGGGTCACCAGCCACCCGACCTAGTCCGCTTCTGGCTCGAGTTGACTGGCAACGAAGGGCAAGGGCCCAATTCAGCCAAAGGCTTACATTCATGCACAAGTAACATTCAATCATTTGATCATTGAAAATTTGCATTCACTTATGTCGAGTGCGATAAAGTACACACTCACGTATTGAAAATCTATTTAACAGTCATTGGAAAGCATTTAACACTCAAATAAACATACACCATATTCCACAATCATTTAAAACACAATCATGTGAGGAACACTAACCAATCAATCGCAATCCTTCACTTTAACCCCTATTCGTCCATTTGAACTCTCTTGAGTCCTGTGGTCATATACTATATTAAAAAACTAGCAATACAAAGCCAAATTACATGAAGAAATTTGGGTTTCAAAACTTCATTTAGAAAATGCAGTAATTTACAAGTTTTACACCCATATAACTTATCAAAAATTAACATTTTCTTGTTCAAATCAAGGAGAGAACCTCATGTGCACACTAAATCAATATTTCAAGAGTCATTTGGAGTACATGAGCATCGATTATAGTGAAACATTTGAGGAAATTAGGTCAAGACTTTCAAAGTGAAAAGTTGAAAATTGTCCGACTAGAAAATGTTTTGAAGAAACTCATTTGCTTTTATTTAGACCTCTTGTCTTGGCTCAAAACTAGCACACATGCAAAGAAATAGATTGTAACAAGTATTTTAAGTAAAATTATATGCAAGATACATGCTTGCTCCTTTTGTTTTTGGGAAGAAAACGAGTAAAATATTTTAAGTTTGAAACTTGACAAACGCAACTAAAAATCATGTTTAAAATGGTCATCACGTTCACCATGCAAAGTGTATCGATTTTTGCAAAATTTCAGCTCATATACCACCACTATAGTGGACTCAAGCATTCCTAAGCAAACTAAGTCCAAATCATCCAAAAATCACCCTTCTACTCTCACTTTCACTCACTTATACTTCAAGAAAATAAACAGACAGCATTTCCCCTATCTTTTCTTCAATTTCCTCCAATTTCCAAGGTTAAGCTCCATGGCAAAACAACCCAAATCAAGTTCACAAGTTATAAGGAAAAAGGGGTTCTTATACTAGGCCACCAAACCAACTAAATTAGGTATGTACCAAGCATATATGCATCATATACCTAAACTAGAAATTTAAACCCTAGGCTGGAAATTTACACCAAGACCTAGAAATCCTTCAAGTGAAGCCAAAATACATGTACAAGCTGGAAAATCCCATGTCAAAACCTAAAAAGGCCATACAAAGCTGAAATGACATCCCAAGGCTGCAATTTAACATATCAAAGCTGGAAAATTCAAGCCCTAAGATAAAACTACTAACAAAAGCTGGAAATTCCTTAAAGGAAGCCAAAAGTGCTTGTACAAGCTGGAAATCCTCATGGACAGCCCAAAACTTTCCTAGCAAAGCTGGAATTCATCATTCAAACTAAGTCCAAATCATCCAAAAATCACCCTTCTACTCTCACTTTCACTCACTTATACTTCAAGAAAATAAACAGACAGCATTTTCCCTATCTTTTCTTCAATTTCCTCCAATTTCCAAGGTTAAGCTCCATGGCAAAACAACCCAAATCAAGTTCACAAGTTATAAGGAAAAAGGGGTTCTTATACTAGGCCACCAAACCAACTAAATTAGGTATGTACCAAGCATATATGCATCATATACCTAAACTAGAAATTTAAACCCTAGGCTGGAAATTTACACCAAGACCTAGAAATCCTTCAAGTGAAGCCAAAATACATGTACAAGCTGGAAAATCCCATGTCAAAACCTAAAAAGGCCATACAAAGCTGAAATGACATCCCAAGGCTGCAATTTAACATATCAAAGCTGGAAAATTCAAGCCCTAAGATAAAACTACTAACAAAAGCTGGAAATTCCTTAAAGGAAGCCAAAAGTGCTTGTACAAGCTGGAAATCCTCATGGACAGCCCAAAAATTTCCTAGCAAAGCTGGAATTCATCATTCAAAACTGGAAATAACAATCTACTACACAAAACTACAAAGTCTTCCATAAAACCTACTACAAACAAGCAATAATCTCATTCAAATGCAATATTAAAGAGATAGAGTAGTTTCTTGCCAAAAGTACCTTCAAACCTCAAGATGAGTAACAAATTGCAGCATTTTCCCCCCAAAAACACTCCACACTAGCCACCTTCCTTCCTTGTAGCAACTCTCCATGGATTTGTTTAGGGTTTTAGATTGATTTCCCACAAGTTTTAGCTAGAAATCAAAGTGTAGTTGAAGAAGTTTTTCCCCTCTTTTCTCTCTTCTTGCTCTCTGCCAAGCAGCAAAAATATGGAGGCTTTTTGGGTTGAAAATGGAAGATAAGTGTTAAGAAAATCTTGGTCAAAGTTGGCTTTTATTGCCAACACTTGTCATCCCCCCATTTTCCCCTTTTTTTTTCTTTTCCTCTCTTTTCTTTGGTCCAAAATTTTGGCTAGTAGCCCTAAAAAATATAGGGAAGAGAACTAAAAGAAAACAAGGAGATTAAGGAAAGAAAAATCTTGGTCAAGTGGTGTCTTGGATCAGTGACAAGCGGTGCGAGTTAGTTCACGCCTATCTCTTTGTTTTCTCTTGTGGTTCTTATAGCTAATCTATCTTGTTTCCTCTAATACACTCTTAACACTTCTAACCACATACTCCCTCTAGTACCACACTCGTTCTCGTCCACCAAATTTAACGCACATGTGAGCACCCAAAATTTTCATACCTTTCATTTTGGCATACTTGCTTGTATATACAGTGAATGATAACGGACAGTTGTACCTTATTTCTTCTTTTAATTGATTGCCTAAAGTTTTGTGGCACAAGATATTTATAGCAAGGAAGAGATTTTAATACAAGAGATTTCAAACCCTAGCTTTGACCAAGAAAAAAGGTTCTGTTCATTTTTGCTCACTTTTAGATGTTTGCAAGTTGTGTTGTGACCCGATAGTTAGTTACATATTTTCTTTGATTTCATTTACTTGCCTTGAATTCTTGGTTGTTTTATTAGTTGAATCATGACTTTGACCTATTTTCTTATTTTACTTGGTGCATGTTTCATGTGATACATGTTAAGTCTAATAATGCATAATATTAGTGTGACCGATTAGTGAAGTGTGTATCATAAATTTGGAGGATTAGAGGGAGTTTTGTATAAAAAGGAATATTGTGTTATAAGGTATTAAGAGATAATTAGAGATGGGATAGATATTTTAGTGCATGGCAAACAACTAGATAAGTATTTGCCATTTGTCAAGAAGCCACCAAGTTTGACCAAGACTAAAGCTTGATCTTTATCCTTATTAAGCTTCCATTTGACCACAAAAATAACCTCCTTCCCTAAGCTTCTTGGGCTGGACGAAATTTGAGAGGAAAATGAGAGAAAACTACTCCATTTTCAGTCTTGATCCCTTACTTGAATCATGGAAGAAAAACCAAGATCAACCCTAATCCACTCCAATCAACCTAGAGATAAGCTTGAGGGGAAGCTTTTGGAGAAGTTTTGGAGGAAGAAACCCTTGAGTATTTCTTGCTTGGATGTCCATCTAAGTTTTGGAGGTAAAGAGGAGAACTTTGCTAGAAATCCTCCCTTATCTTTGAGTTTCTTTGATATATGATGTTATAGAAGTGAAAGGAAGGATTTGTACGGTGGATTTCATGATTTTAGGTTGTGTTGTGATTTTCCAGCCTTGTTTTGTGGGATTTAAGAGGTAAACTTGATAGCCACCTTATATTTTCTACTTGTCTTTGTATTACTTGATGGATGATACTTTATAAGGTAAAAGGCATGACTTTATGAAAGCTATCATGGTATTGTTAGGTTTGGTGAAATTTCCAGCCTTGATGTTGTTACTTGAAGCTCTATATATACATGGAGTTGTGATGGTTAAATGCTCTATGTATATGCTTGATTTAGTGAGTTGGTGGCCTGGTATGTATGTGCCTGATTTGAGGCTGTTTTGTGGTGAGAATGAAGCCTTGAAAATGGCTGGAAATTAGGGAAAATAAGGGGAAGTGCTGCTGAAAATGTTTTTCGCAGGAGACTTTGAGCAATTTTGGGAAATCTGTTATATCTTTGTGTAGAAAAATCCAAATTGTGTTCTGTTTATTGTGTTTGAAACTAGATTTAGAGTACTTTCTACCATGAAAATTTCAGAATGTTTCTAAATTTCTATGAATATCTATGATTTTTCAAAATTGACTAAATTTCCACACCTGTTCTATTTTTCTACCGGATGAAGCAGCAGCTTGAGACTGGAATTTGACTGAATTGTGGATAGAATCTTACAAATGTGTCTTTTGGGAAATTGTAATGCTTTGAGTCTATTTTCTAATGGTATAAGATTTATGATTTTTGGACTTACAAAACTCAAGTTATGACTTTTCAAAAAGCTTTACAAAAGCTGGAATTTTTCTTATGAAGTGACAAGAGTTTGGAAAGGTCTTGGAAACATTTTCTGGTTTTTAAACCTAACTTTCTTGATTACTTGCACTCCATTTCATACTTGGATCATGGATTTATTATGTTTATATGCTATAGATAAGTTTAAATTAGTTGGTTTTGTAACCTAGTCTAAGAACCCCTTTTCCTTACGAGTTGTGGAGTTGATTTGGACTGTTTTGCCATGAAGTTTAGCTTGAAAATTGGAGGAAAATTGAAGGAAAACAGGGGAATTGCTGTCCATTTCATTTCTTGAAGGATAAGAGAGTGAAAGTGAACATAGAGGTGTGATTGGTAATCGATTCGGACTTCACTTGCTTAGGAATGTTTGAGTTAACCTTGGAGGTGATATGTAAGCTGAAATTTTGCCAAAATTATATATTTTGCAAGGTGAAAGTAATGACCATTTTAAACATGATTTTTAGTCGCGTATGTCACGTTTTAAATTTCAAAGTTTCGATCGTTTTCTTTCTAAAACAAAGGCAAGCATGCATGTATTTTGCCTGGGGTTAGTAAGTCATAAAGTCTATGTATAGAAGTTCTATTCACTTGATCTCCTTGTGATATTCACAAGTGAGGGTTGGATATTTGAAAACCCTACTTGATTGTATTTTGTTATTCAACATTTGATCGCAGATTAGAATCCAGCCAAAGAGCTAGGCCTGAACCTAATTTTGCTAAACACTAATCGTTGGTGAGTGTTCCTTGCATGTGTGTGCTTTAAATGACTATGTGGAATGTTATGAATGTTGTCTAAATTTTAAATGCTTTCCAATGATTGCTAAATGGATTTTTGATGGGCGAGTGTATACTTTATCGCACTCGACCCACGTAAAAGTGAATTTTCAATGATTGAATGCTACTTATGCATGAATGTAAGCCTTTTGGCTGAATTAGGCCCTTGCCCTTCGTTGCCAGTCGACTCGAGCCAAAAGCGGACTTGGTCGGGTGGCTAGTGACCCTAGGATAATGTTTGGTATACTCGAGTATTACCACAAAATCTGGTGGAGAATTGGCTAGTGAATTCAATACAATGAAATCAACAAATGAATGACATGAACATTGAAGGAGTTTTCACTTGCAAATATTTTCTAATGTCGAAGGGATAAGGAAAATGGTTGGCAAATGAATGAATGACCTGAATGAATGGCACCAACTGAGCACATATCCTTTCAATGAATGAATGATTGATTCTTGAATGCCTGCTTATTACTGTGCTAAGTGTGCAAAGTGCTAATTATAAATGTTCCCGTGTTTACCTGCTTGTTTGCTTGTTTGGGAACCTTACTGAGCTTTTAACTTATCCCATTAGTTTGTTTTCCTTACAGGGGTGGAGGCTGGAGCAAGTAGCTGTGAACTAGTGTATATAATCTCTTGTACTTGTACTTTTGTAGATGAGAAGTGTTTGGAATCTTTAGAAATGTAATCCTATATTTTACTTTTGGATTGTAAATTAAGTTTGCATTTTTGGTTGGAAATGGAACTTTTATGTTAATTTCAAGGCTTGAAAGGCTATTTTAAGAACGTTAGTGAGTGAGTCCGGGCGAGAGCTAGACAGGCGGTCCACCAAATCCTTGGGTACACCCTAGGGGAAGGTGGGGTCGTTACAACACACATCTCACTAATCAGTCAACTACCTTAATACTCTACGGAACTTAACATGCACTAAAATATAAAAGGGGAATGATATAACTCTTGACTCAATCAAGAAAATTACCATGAAATTAAGGCAAGAATAAGAGAATTTATAAACTAATTTTTTGGGGCCTCACAATGTTTGAATTGACACTCTTGGTTAGATTGAGATTTTTACCTGGTCTGCCTTTGGGGCCGTCATAACGGAAGCTTTTCCATCAACCTTCCCTACTGTGATTACATATGTTGTCGACACACCACGATTAACAAGTCTGGCAACTGTTATGAGTAACATGTTGTATGCCTGTAGCATTCTTTACAACATCCAATTACCACTAGTATTGCATTCAACAAGACAGACAGATGTAGCACAACATCAATTTGCTTTGGAGGTATCAGCATATAATCAACTGCTTGGTTATGTTCATGCATCTCAGTCTGACCATATATTTGACAGCTTATTGGGGATAAAGTATATAAATAACCGTTTGCTTTCTATCATGGACAGTTTTAGCAATAGTCTCTCCTATGCATACTTTTGGTTAGATTGAGATTTTTGACCATATATTTGACAGCTTACTGGGTATAAAGTATATAAATAACCGTTTGAATTGACACACTTGGTTAGATTGAGATTTTTACCTGGTCTGCCTTTGGGGCCGTCATAACGGAAGCTTTTCCATCAACCTTCCCTACTGTGATTACATATGTTGTCGACACACCACGATTAACAAGTCCGGCAACTGTTATGAGTAACATGTTGTATGCCTGTAGCATTCTTTACAACACCCAATTACCACTAGTATTGCATTCAACAAGACAGACAGATGTAGCACAACATCAATTTGCTTTGGAGGTATCAGCATATAATCAACTGCTTGGTTATGTTCATGCATCTCAGTCTGACCATATATTTGAAGCTTACTGGGTATAAAGTATATAAATAACCGTTTGCTTGCTATCATGGATAGTTTAAGCAATAGTCCTCTCCTATGCATACTTTCTTTTAGTCTCTATTTCTTAGGCTGACTTTATGCATCTCAAATTATTTTCTCAGAGATAAGAGCAGATTTCAACACACAATTTGGATTATATGCAAAAAACCATTAGTTTCTAGATGACGCATTTGGATGTCAATGCCTTACCCATGGTTCCAGATTGAATTTTTAGTACTTTTGATGCATGACTTTTGACCATGTATCACTTAGAACCACTAAGCTTGAATATGGAATCCAATAATGCTAATTACTTGAGCGTTCACCTTTACTTATTTGTTTCATTTGAAAGAATCTAAAGTGTTACTAGCTTGTAGGTATTTCAATTCATTGATGTGTAGAAAACTAGTAAAATAACATTAAACAAGTAACCACTTTTAAATTTGGTTATCTATTTATCAATGTCCTATTTTCCTTTGATACACATATATGGAGTCTAAAAAATATTAGTAGCACTAAAATCATAAACTTATACTGATTGACCATGCTGTAAATTGAAGAACATTTTGGTGCTATGGTCAAATTGATTACTCACTTTAAGGGATCATTGGTTTTTGTTATGGAAAGTTCATGTTCAGGATGTAATTCCTTTTCTAAATGTGTTTCATTTTGCAGGTTTAGGATATCATTTCTTAGATATAATGCAAAAATCAATTTGAGGACCCAGCCATGGCTTAATCTAGTTCTTAGAACATTTTCTTATGACTCGAGCCATTCTCTATGAAGTTGAGATGGTATTGCCTATTTGTATTTTGATGAACATTAGTGTATACTGCGAGACTCGATTAGTATGTTAACTAATGGAAGGTTTCATTCATTAATACTCGAAGGAGTAGCTAGTTAATTTGCTATAAATGAATTTATGTCTTTTTCTTATTCCTTGATGGACATCAAATGAAAAGGCTTGTCAATGGATTTCTTTTAAGTTTTGGCCTTCCAAAAAAAAATAAAAAGAGAAAGAAAAGAGAAAAAAAGAAAAAAAAGAGGAAAAAAGAAGATGCTTTTGTGACTTGCAAGTTCGCTAGTCACAAGGCTATTGGGGTCTAATTCAACTAGTGATTCCCAATAGCACTTGTGACCAACAAAACATGATACAAAAGATCTTTTGTGACTATTATTTGCATGTCACAAATAAATTTCAGATTTTTTGACTTTTTATTACATTCAAAATACAAGTCATAAAAGGTATTCTTGCAAACCGCAATTGATAATATGACATTTGTATATAAGTCATAAAAAAATTTGTGACTATTAAATCCGTGACTTTCATATACATGTCACAATGTGATCACAAAAAATTTTTGCGACTGTTTAGACCCTTTTATGACTATCATTGACAAGTCACAAAAACAACTTTTTCAAGTAGAGGGGGGAGAGAGGAGGGAGAGAGGAGGGAGAAAGGAGGAGGGACAGGGGAAGCAGGAAAATGAGTGAGGGAGAGAAGGGGGAGGTGAGGAGAGGAGAGAGAAGGAGAGAGAGGGGTGGTGCTGAGGAGGAAGGAGGAGAGAGTGGCAGGTATATATATATATATGTATGTATATGTATGTATATGCATATGTGTGTATGTATGTATACATGCATATATACATATACATATATATATATATATATATGTGTGTGCGTGTATATTATCTGAATCACAAAAGTAAAATCAAGTTGGATAGAAAATTAATGGGTAAAAAACAAAAAAAACCCCCTGTGGTAAACCTAACACACAAAAAATCTCCTATGGTTTCAAAATATACAACACGACCCCTCATATTTTGAACTAAATTGTAAAGGTGATGGAATTTGTTAAATTTAACGGAAATGGGCAAAATGACCAAAATGCCTTGATATAATTAAGCAAAAGACAGCTCAAAAAAATCATTTGTTTTATTCTCTAAATAGAGAGAATTGAGGGTTAAGGGGTAGAATAGGTATATTTGCTAAAAATTAGGTATCAAATTTTTTTTTTAACTTCCAATAAGTCATTTTCGTTAAGTTTAACGGATTCCATTACCTTTATAATTTAGTTCAAAGCATGAGGTGTCGTATTGTATATTTTGAAACCATAGGGGATTTTTCTGTGTATTAAACTTACCACAGGAGACTTTTTTGCTTTTTATCCAAAATTAATTCATTCATTCTTAGAGATTAATTTTTTCACCGAACACGGTAACAATTAGGTAAACCACATCCAAAACTCCTTTTAGCTCAATAAAATCAAGAATCAACAAAAGCTTGCAATAAAATCCTGATCTAGCTAGTAAGGGAATGGAAAAAGATAACTTAGCAGTAGACCTTTCTCCTACATAAATTAGAATTCAATTGCATACTCAAAGCAAGACACGGAAACAAACATATTATTACAAAATCTTAACTGCTTCTAATACGGTGATTTTTCAATCATGTAATAGACTAATTAAACATTAATTCATAAAACTGGACTAAACACCACGATAAAGACATTAATACAGCACATAGGATCTAGCAAGACTCACAACTATATTTTGCTTACCAAACTTCACAGAATAAGCGTGCGAGTTGAGTGACACCACTTATCGTACGAAACTTGGAGATTAGGCCAATCTGAGGAACAATTGGTGAAGTCTTGTAACCAATTAGTGAGGATTACTTCTTGATCAATTGCAGGTAAGCTTGAGATTAATTCATTCATTGTTCTCTCCATTTCTGCTTTCTCATATCCTGTCATTACTGGATATGATAATCCATTGTCTGCATAACAAAACAATGGAAGCCAAAGAGCTAACAACCTGAACTTGACTTGCCTTGGTAGCTCCAAATCTGCTTGCCTGAGCTCTTTAAATAGTATTGCTGTATACATTCTCATTGAGTATTAAAACGCATTTGTAATTGAGAATTCATGATGAAACAGAAATTATACCAATGTATTAACGATTTACAGCAGTAAATGGGTTTTGCCTCTACTGTAGTCTTTTCTCTTCAGCAAATTAAGGAAAACTTAATGGACGAATGTAAATTTTTTGGTGGAAATTTTTGTGGGAGCAAAATTTTTAATTTATAAGAGAAATTTTCAGAACTTGCAAACTTTAGAGAGAGGGGGGGGGGGGGGATGAATTTCTAGAACTCCCTCCCTGCCCTGCTCAGAAATCATAACTCATCTAACAATAGAATCTTAAGAAGTATGAAAATGCCGAAAATATTTTACTTTTTTGTTTAAATCTATCCTAAAATAACCATCTAATTTCCGCAAAGGAATAGGATAGGACTTAGAAAATTTTTGTTGCACTGTAGAGCATTAATCCCACATCTTTGACGCATAGGTCTTATATATATCTCTCTAAATCCTAAAGGTCAATAATTTCCTCTAGCTACAAATATCTAAACTCTGAGATTTGGCATATATGTATAAGAAGGAAAAAAAAAGTATATAGCTATTTACACATAACATAAGGGTAAGTAAGCCCCGAGGTTACTGTAAAAGAATCCAAGCTGCTTCTCCGAAATTTTCTAGCAAATATAGATTTGGGAAATTACTGTTTACTAGCGCTCAAATACAATTATGCAACTCGAAGACATAACGGACATGGTGAAGACAATAGCAAGTAAGAAACTTGATCAGGTGAATATTAGCAATACAACCAAAACTGACGTTTTGTGCATTACACATAGGAGACCTTGTGAGTCTTTTTATTTTTAATTTCTTTTACCGACTCCATAATTCTTAATCTACTCATACTTCTACTGCAGGAAGGAGTGGATCCAAAGGGATCAATGCACTCTCTAGAAACTGCAAGTCTAGAGATCCAATTCCTTAACCGGCTATCCATTAAAAAATTTAGTACTCGTTTGGATTGCTATTTTCTAGTTTTTTTTATAGAAAAAATATAGTATAACGATTTGATATACATAAAATAAAGAGATATTTAAGATATGCAGTCATAAAAGATGTAAAAATTTTTTTAAAAAAAACTACAATTCAAATAAGATATTAAAATTCCTATAATAGCCAACATACCTAATCGAGTTAATTCTTTCTTGAGTGATTGAAGTCAAATTCAACATTTAGCGAAACTCAATTTTTGATGTGTGATGTAAATATTGCGAATTAAAGAGATGTCAAATATGCACATTTGATTTAATAAAAATCCTTTACGACTTACCATCGGCTGTTAAGAATTATTAAATTTTGCACTTAAAGATTTTATCTTAATCCATTAAAATGGTACTTACCCGAAACCTTGACTATGAAACCTTGGGCCCGAGGATTAGCCGTCAGCGCAATAGAAGCTAAACCCGAAGCCAAACTCCACTGCACCAAAGCCTTGTCCACAGCACCACACGCTCTCATCTTATTGGTAATCCACAGTAACTCCTGCGCGTGTTTCTCAGCCGCCAAGTCATTACTCCTTTCTTCACCGCCTACAGCCAGTTGCTTCTTCTTGTTCAACCGACACGTGGCATCTCCCAATGAAGGAAACACCGTTCCCAATCCCTTCATGAAATAAGACAGGTAAGACCCAAAGGGAAGCGACTTCACTACCCGTGTAAGCCACGCGCCAGATCCCTCAGTCGTTTGGTTGGCGGTTTGGAGAGAGCTGTACAGAAGTCCAGACGTACGCGCGAAAGCAGAGGCCAGAGCTGCCCGATTGATCTGCAGAAGCTCCACGTGGCCGCCTCTGGTGTTCTCGTCAACTATCTTGTCAGCCATCGCGACCGCAAACTGATATTTCCTCGACGATGCTGGGATTTCGTTCAATAACGCAAAGATCTGAACCCGAATAAGAATTAAACACGTTTCAACTTGAGGGACATAACCGTCTTTTAAAGACAAGTGTCACTGGTTAGAACGATGCACAAGAAACATAAAAAAGGTGTTACGGTGAGGCGTCAAACACATGTACATGAGAAGCCACGTTTAGCGTAAGACGTGTCCCGTTGCGTGCCGTCATGCGTCCGTATTCTTTTATTTTATTTTCTATATTATAAGATCTTTTATTTTATTTCTTTGCTTGTAAATTTATTTCTGCTACTTTATTTCTAAGTTCTTCATCATAATTCGATTCTATGTACTTAAACTTTCTTGAAATTAAATTAGGGAAAGGTGAAAGAATTACTTTAATTTAGCTAGGAGTTTTTTTCCTTATCACCTCTAGAATGATAATAGAAAAATCAAAAGAGATGCTTTTGTGCCTTTTCTTTTATTATTTCATTTTGAGGGCAGAATATATAATGTCTCTTGAAAACTGTTGGAAATTTTTGTAATAGTGAATGGAGTTCCTTTTCTATCTTCTGATCTTCTAACTAAAAAAATTTCGAGATGCTTCAAAAAGTAAAGGATCCAAAGAGGATTGGTATTGTTCAGAATATTTGCTGGAATAATATTGAAGAAAATTAAAAAAAATAAAGAAATTGTTTTACATACTTTCAACTTGTATAAGGTCAAATCGAAGCAACTAACAAAAGTAATAGCATCTTTTAACTAACATCTCTTGATTTTGGCGCCACCACACCAACCCCCCCCCCCCCCCCACAAAAAAAGAAAAAACTAACACTTCCTGAACAGGAACAAAAATATCCAATGGTTACTCCTTGATCATGCTCTACCATATGTATGCAGTCAAATTTCTATTACTTTTTGACATCTGATCATATGGATTAGATATTATCCTCAACAAATTTGGATAACAACTTATAACAATAATACCTTTAAAAGGAAAGAATCTTTTTTAAAAGAAAGGAAAGAAAATTGTAACTTACATTTGTAAGTGCTCTTCCAAGAGCTTTGACAGATGCTGCTTCAGATCCTTCACTGACGACTAAATCCAAAGAAGAATCCCGACAAGTAGAAGATGAAAATGCAGAGAGTGCTGCAGATAAAGCTGATGATGGAGATGATGCCAACAAGTCAAATGATCCAACAGTAGACATTCCAGGATCAAGCAGTTGATAAGGGTACTCTGCTGATTCTGCCGCTGCTGCTGATGATGATGAAGCAGAAGTTAAAACCCCAGAAAATGGCAAGTGATCCATCAAAACTCTAAGAACCCAAACTGTGAGCCAAGTCATGAGCATGAGCATGAATCTCATGTGATCCACTGGCCTCCATTTCTGATCAACATGTTCAGCCTCGGCCCTTGATGCCACAGCTACAAGGGTTTTTGCAGCTGTGTTTACTGTTGTCATAAAGATGGAATTCAGCAGGGCTGATGGCCTTGTGCTACTGTAGCCATAATTTAGAGCTAGTTGATTATAATTGGCCATGCTTGCCCCTAGCGACCAGTTGATAAAGAAAATTTCAATCAATAATTTGGTTCTTTGGAATATTTGGTGCTAAAGTTTGGGATTTATAGTTTTGATCAGGATGAAAAGACGGACATATATATACAATCGACGTGGGAACAGTGTAGTTGATTTTTGTTTGTATTTCAGGACAAGGCAATAACAGGAGTTAAATTGACATGGAAAGAAGAAATTGCACTCCCTCTGGATTGCGTTTCTTAATTTAGTAAAAACTAAAAAGGAAGCTATTATTGATAATTTTTTTTTTCAAAAGTGTCATAAATTTAAGTTACACTGTCTCCAATCATCCCACAACTTTTATAAATGATCCTATTTCGTCTTTCAATTCTTCAAAGTGTCTATTTGAGTCATTTACCTAAAAAGGAAAAATATTTGAAATGTGTTTGGAAAGAAAAGCTACCATAAAATCACCGACCAAACGGAGATTTGGTCTATATAGGACTTAGTACAATAGGTCACTCTTTTGCACCAAAATGTAGATTTTGGTTGGATGAAAATAAGTTTTTTCAAACACTTACAATATTTTATCAAAGTACTACAAAAGTTTTCACAATACTCAAGGGTCAAGAGTTGGCAAAACATTTCCATTACTGACGTAAGTCTGCAGTGTATAATTATCTCTATCGGCTCGACTTAAGAGTTAAGACTCCTTACGATCAAGTCTTCTATAACGGTGTTGTAGTTTTGTATGTTTGGGAAAAATCCAGAGTTGATGATGTCTGGAAGGAATATGCTTGCATCTTCCTAGTCTTCGGAACTTTCGGTTTGGTGGTCGTGAGGCATATGTTTAAGTAGAAGAGTAAGTTCCAATCTATTCAAGTTTGGGTTTTTCAATCTAGATGCGTCACTCTAAATTAGGGCCTATCCTAAGATCAATTTAAAAACCTGATTTTAACTTATAACTTAAACAAGTTACTTCTTCTCTTCAATGGCCAAAGCTGAGATTTAGAAATTAGAGATTCTTGATTCAAATTCCCCTTCCCCCTCTTTACTTCTTAAATTCTTTTATATATATATATATATATATATATATATATATATATATATATATATATATATATTACTTCCTCCATTATTGTCACTGTCATGTTTTCATCTTTAACATATTTAAAAATAAGAAGACACAATACTTTTTTATTTTATCATTTCAAAACTAATTTCTTTTTCTACATACCCTCATAATTCGTAGTACATGAATCTAAGTACAATATTGTAAATGAATCCAAAAATCCACATCTATACACAATCCTTACTTGTCAAAAAAAAAAATGGTTTCGAAAAGCGCCTCAAATTATGGTATGGAGGCAGTAATTTTTCTATCCTCAGTTGTTTTTCAATACCTGCTTTTAACCTTTTCTAAAGACAACAAAAATTGAAAATCAAAAGCACCAGAGTATGTGCTTTTAGATAGGGCATTTTGGAGTTAGTTTTATAGGATTCTTCATTAATTTGGATTTCTTAATGGCTGGATTCCTATTACTTTAAAGCTTTCTGGTTCTCTGTCCTGAATAAAGGGAGACCTAGAGGCTTTTCAATTCTTCCAGAGAGGAGTTCGTCAATGGGTCCCCTTTCACATCTTTTGTTCAACTAGGCAATTTAATCTCACAAGTCGCGTGAGGATGCCCTGGGCTTAATTTTCATACACAATGCAGTAGCATGCATATGTTGCCCGTTTATTTTGACGGTTGACAAAAATTTGATGTTTAAAGCTTAGAAGCTTACGCTAGGATGCATTTACATAGAGTAATAGCATCTCAAATGCATATTTACATTCTGCAGGATCAACGACATATAAAGCAAGTATCTGGATAGGTTAACGAAAGACTAACAATATTATACAAACCATAGGATATGTTAAGGAAATGCTGGTAGTGGCAAGGAGGTGTCCGGAGATGGAAAACACACAGCTCTCAATTACTACTAAATTAATTCTACCCATTTGTGCTTCTATATTTGCGCTGCCAAATTTGAGCGATAGATCAAATTTTAATCAAGTTGTACCGCTTGTGTTTTGTCTCATAGTTACCTCCTCCTTCAAGCTTTGGCAAGAAGCAAAAAGTAAATCAAGCATTTAGACAGAACTTGTTGGTGTATTTTAATATAATTTTAATTATTTTTTGGCCAAATCTTTACAAGGAGTTACAATACAATTTATTTGGGAGTTATGGGAATTATAATTGTGGGAGTTATAATGCGTTTTAAATGGAGTTATTGTACAATTATTTGAATAAGAGTTACAAATGAATTATTTTGTCGAATGAAGAATTATTGAGTCTTTATAAACATTCAAATGTGAATCAATTTTTAGGTTACAAATTCTACCAATTAACTACAATTTAATATGAAAAAAAATCATTATACATTGGACTTTCAACCCTTTTTCTAAAGGTTTTTGTAGCCTATAAATAGTGAAATTCTTTAGAGAATTTCATACACACTTCTCTCAACAAAAGATCATTCTAAATACTATTCTTCTCACACTCTTTTCTTTCTCCCTCATTCTGTTTTCTTTGGGCAAAGAAAGATATTGGAAAGCTTCTGCTTCTATTGGTTGTGCAGATCAAAGAAAAGCAACAACTATAGAGTTGGGTTGTTGTATTCTGGAGGCGGCACGCTAGATCTTCTGCATAGGTTAAAACAAATACCATAAGGGCACGTATCGTCTTAAAGAGAGTGTTCTACGCACCTCAACCCTACCGAACTTTTTAGTAGCTGTCAAATTCAAGGTGGTTCGGGTGAAGATCAGAAGTTGTTCGTGTACTCTCCTCGAACAATTTTAAGACGATACTCAAATGGAGAGCAACACTAACTCTACTATCCCTACATTTGTCAGAAGCTGTACAGATCTCAACAAGCCTTTCAAATTCAATGACGAACACTTCAAAAGATGGGCTAAAAAAGTACTTTTCTACCCGAAACTCATGAAGGTAGCTTGGGTACTTATGGCCAAAAATCCAACCAAAATCCGTGTTGATGACATGGATGAGCAAAAGAAGCAAGAGCACGAACAAAGTATTCAAAAATGGAGAAGTGATGAAGAAGATTGTAAAAACTATCTTCTTAATTGCTTATCCGATGAGTTTTATGACTACTACTCCACTTCTTATTCCACAATTAAAAAGATTTGGAAGGCTTTGTAAAAGAAATATGATACTGAAGAAGCTGGAGCCAAGAAGTATGCTTGTAGCCACTACTTCAAGTATCAAATGGCAGAAAACAAACATGTCCTTGTTCAAATACATGAACTACAAAATATAGTTCATGAAATTCAATCTGAAGGCATCAAGGTGGATGAACAAATTCAAGTGGCTGCTATAATTGACAAATTACCAAATTCTTGGAAGGATATTCAAAAGGGACTATGCCACAAGCAGTCGGAGATCACTCTAGTCAATCTCATGGCTCGACTTACAATCGAAGAGGAGGCAAGGAAGCAACATAAGTCTGAGGAGACCAATGGCAATGGTGACACTAGAAAGGTACATTTTATTACTTCAACTGATAATGTCTCTAAAGGTCAGAATTCTAAAAATAATGCATACTTGAGGCCTAGAGGAAAAAATTATGACAAATAAGAATAGACCACAATATCAATATAAAGGACCCAGAAAGAACCAAGAAACCCTTTCTGATAATAATAAAGCTTTTAGGGGTCCATATTTTGTATGTGGAAAACTTAGCCACCAAGCCAAGGATTGTTATTTTAGAAAACGAAGACAACCTAAAAAGCATGGTGATAAACCTTAAACTCATGTAGCTGAAGAGCCTTTAGTGGCTATAATAACTGAGGTGAACATACTAGAGAATCATGAAGGATGGTGGGTAGATTTGGGTGCTTCTAGGCACATTGGCCATGATAAAGATTGGTTCAAAAGCTACACCCATGCTAAAGATGGTAAAATGGTCCTACTTGGTGACTCGCATACCACTAAGGTGGTGGGTTTTGGTGATGTGGATCTAAAATTCACTTCTGGCCGTACTTTAACTTTGAAAGATGTTCATCATGCTCCTCAAATCAGAAAGAACTTGGTTTCAAGTTATCTTCTCAACAAAGTCGGTTTCAAGCAAATTATATATTATGATCAATATGTGATTACAAAAAATAATGCATTGGTTGGGAAAGATTATGCATATGATGGTATGTTCAAATTGAATGTTGAAATGAATAAAGTATCTCCCAGTTCTGTTTAAATTGCTTCTAGTACTGATTTATGGCATGCTTAACTTTGTCATGTTAATTCTAAATACTTAAAGAATATGAGTTATATTGGATTGTTACCTAAACTTGAAAATGATTTTGAAAAATGTGAGTATTGTAGCTTGATAAAAATCACAAAACAACCACATGTAAAAGTAGAAAGGAGTAGTGATTTACTTGAATTAATACATACTGATATTTGTGAATTTGAAGGCATTCTTACTCATGGTGGTAAAAGATATTTTAAAACCTTTATAGATGATTTTTCTAGATACACTTATGTATATTTTATGAAACATAAAAGTGAAACACATGAAAAACTTGTAGCATATGTACAAGAAATTGAAAATCGTTTTGACAAGGAAATTAAAAAGTTTAGAAGTGATAGAGGAAAAGAATATGAAACTTAGGGACTAATTGATTACATTAAATCTTTAGGAATTGTTCATGAAACTACTCCGCCTTGTTCACCTACATCTAATGGTATAGAAAAATGCAAAAATAGAACTTTAATAAATTTAACAAATGCAATAACGGTGAATGCAAATGCACCAAAGAATTTTTGGGGAGAAGCAGTTTTGACACCTAATTACATAATGAATAGAGTACCTGGAAAACAAACTCTTTTAACACCTTATGAGCTATGGAATAAAAGAAAACCAAATTTAAACTATCTTCGTGTGTGGGGTTGTTTGGCATATGTTAGATTAGCTTATCCAAAAATTCCTAAATTAGGAGTTAGAGCTAAAAAGTGTGCATTTGTTGGATATGCCTTAACCAGTAAAGCTTATAGATTTTATGACATAGAAAGTAACATTATAATAGAATTACTTGATGCAATTTTTCATGAAGATAAATTTCCATTTAAATTAAAAAATAGTGGGGGCGAAGAGAAAAAAACAAAAAATGAAAGTGAAACTAGCTCTACGCATTTAAAAAATTTTGGAACTAATGAAAATTTGAGACGAAGCAAAAGAGCTAGAGTAGAAAAAGACTTTGGACCAGATTATTTAGTTTACAATATAGATGGTGATCCAAAAACTATAGAAGAAGCCTTAAACTCACCTGATTCTATTTTTTGGAAAGAACTTATAAATGAAGAGATGGAATCTTTATTGTTAAACAAAACTTGGAAGTTAGTTGATTTACCTACTGGTTGTAAAACTATTGGATGCATATGGGTACTTAGAAGAAAATAAAAACCATATGGTACAATAGATAAATATAAAGCAAAGACTTGTAGTTAAAGGCTTTAAGCAAAAAGAAAACATAGACTTTTTTTTATACTTATTCACCAATAACAAGAGTTACATCAATAAGATTGCTTATAGCTATTGCTGCCATTCATAATCTTAAAATTCATCAAATGGATGTAAAAACAGCTTTTTTGAATGAAGATTTAGAAGAAGAAATATATATGGATCAACCACAAGGTTTTGTACAACCTGGTCATGAAAACAAAGTTTGTAAGTTAACAAAATCTTTATATGGTTTAAAACAAACTCCTAAGCAGTGGCATGAAAAATTTGACAGGAGCATGATATCAAATAATTTTAAAATAAATGAAAGTGATAAATGTATTTACTATAAATCTATTGCAAATACTCATGTTATCCTATGCTTGTATGTTGATGATCTTTCAAAATTTGGGACTGATTTGAATATTATTGAAAATACCAAGGGGTTACTAAAAAGTAATTTTGATATGAAAGATTTAGGTGAAACTAATGTAATACTTGGTATGAAAATTACTAGAACCCCTAGAGGAATTATGTTAGATCAAGCACATTATATTGAAAAAATACTTAAAAAATATAAGTATTATGATTGTAAACTAGTTTCCTTTCCTTTTGATTCTAGTGTGCATTTATATCCAATTGGGAATGATGGATTTGTGTTAAATCAGCAAGAATATGCAAGTATGATTGGAAGTTTGAGATATGCCATTGATTGTTATTTACCAGATATTACTTATGCTGTAAATATTTTGACTAGATTTACAAGTAAACCTAGTTATGATCATTGGAATGCTATTACTCGTGTTATGAAATGCCTTAAAAGTACTATAAATTATGGTTTACTTTATAAAAATTACCTTACTGTTCTAGAAGGGTTTAGTGATGCAGATTGGAATTCTCAATCTAATGACTTATTATCTACCACTGGCTATATTTTTATCTTGGATGGTGCAGCTGTGTGTTGGAGATCTAACAAACAACACATTATTGCTAAATCTACTATGGAAGCAGAGCTTATAGCTTTAGCTTCTGCCAGTGAAGAGGCCAGTTAGTTCAGAGATTTATTATCTGAAATTCACATGTGGGATACACCAGTGTCACCTATACTTTTACATTGTGATAGTACTACTGCAATTGGTAGAATACATAACAAATATATTATAATGGAAAGACCAGAGCTGTTAGAAGAAAACACAGTACTATGAGATCATATTTATGTGATGGTGCTATAAATATAGACCATGTGAGCAAAAGAAAATCTCGCTAATCCATTAACGAAAGCTCTAGCTAGAGAACAAATTTTTCAAACATCAAAGAGAATGGGACTTGAGCCTAAAAGTTTTAAATAGGAATCATCTATGAGGATACAACTACCTAGGGACTGGAGATCCCAAGAACTAGGTTAGGGACAAACGAATCATAGAATGGTTTGGGTGAAAAGCATTCATATATTATAAAATTATTAAATCCATTCCCATGGTGTAAAGCATGCTTGTGATTCTATGATGAAGAAAAGGTTAAGATTTGATATAAATCTTTTAATGAGTTCTATAGCCCTTTATGGGTGGGATATCTTAGTCATAGGAGTATTCTTGATAGACTCACCTATATGAGTGTGGAAGTAAAGGCCGCTTACTATGAGAATTTGGCTAATTCTCTGAAGCACTCATGAATCTGGGATCAAGCACAAGGCCGTAATGTGCTGGGTTAAGAAGCTTATTAATTAATATCTTGAATATCATGTGTGTGACATAATCTTACATATCTTAAAGTAGTCTTAGTTTCAAGGCTTAGTCCACTTTGACTCTAATACGAGGATTATGGAAACACAAAATGAAGGTTTCAAGGCAATGCCACTTTCACTATGCAGATGTTCTCACTTCGCCCAAATTTCCTTTTATCTCTTTCAGATTTTATTAAAATAAGTGGGGGAATATTGGTGTATTTTAATAAAATCTTAATTATTTTTTGGTCAAATCTTTACAAGGAGTTACAATAGAATTTATTTGGGAGTTATGGGAATTATAATTGTGGGAGTTACAATGAGTTTTGAATGGAGTTATTGTACAATTATTTGAATAAGAGTTACAAATGAATTATTTGGTCAAATGAAGAATTATTGACTATTGAGTCTTTATAAGCATTCAAATGTGAATCAATTTTTAGGTTATAAATTCTACCAATTAACTACAATTTAATATGAAAAAAAAACTGTTATACATTGGACTTTTAACCCTTTTCCTAAAGCTTTTTGTAGCCTATAAATAGTAAAGTTCTTTGGAGAATTTCATACACACTTCTCTCAACAAAAGATCATTCTAAATACTATTCTTCTCGCACTCTTTTCTTTCTCTCTCATTCTACTTTCTTTGGGCAAAGAAAGATATTGGCAAGCTTCTGGTTCTCTTGATTGTGCAGATCAAAGGGAAGCAACAACTATAGAGTTGGGCTATTGCATCCTAGAGGTGGCGCACTAGACATTCTGCATCGGTTAAAAAAAATACCATAGCGGCGCGTATCGTTTTAAAGAGAGCGTTCTACGTGCCTCACCCCTACCGAACTTTTTAGTAGCTGTCAAATTTAAGGTGGTTAGCGTGAACATTAGAAGTTGTTCGTGTATTCCCCTCCAACAGAACTAAAATACTATAGAAAAAAAAAACAAAAACTGAGTTTTTTTAGTGTAATTGAACAGTATCGAACGCGAGACCTCTCACTTATAATTCCTCCTCTCATACCACTCAATTCATCCCTTCCTCCACAAAAAAAGGTTCTGAATTAAAAGTATTCGGGGAACTAAAATACTGTTAGGCCTGAAGACAACCTAAGAGAGGGGGTGAATTAGGTTATTTAAAAAAACTAATCAAGTTATGGGCACCTTTTTTTCAATATGAAAATTTACCTTCTTTTCTAAATGATCACACAGTAAATCAATCAATAAAGGAACAATATCACTAGAGAGTAGAAGAGATAAGCAATTAATGTTCACAAGATGATAAATAAAAGGGAAGAATTGCAAACTAATTGACTACCAAACTCCTCTTAAGCTTGAAAATCAATTCACTAGACAAGTTTCTTCAAGTTGATGAAATACAACCAATCTTGTGTACAAAGGTAGGCTCACTTTCTCCTTACCCCAAACTACACTCAATCAAGTTAGGAAGTTTTACAATCACTCAGTGGTTGGAGCCTTGCCTTTGTCTAAAGTTAGGGGATCATGAGGAGTAGGCTGAGAGCTCAAGGCATTGAATTCAGTAGTGGCTGGACTCAGTTTGTGGCTCCTGTTGATGTGTATGTTCTTTCTCTTGTGGGACAGGAGTGGACTCAGTTCGTGGCTCCTTTTGATGTATATGTTCTTCCTCTTATGGGACAGGAGGCATAAGCAGATTTCTCTTATCCAAGAATATAGCTTGTTGCTCAGGTGTCTGGTCACCATTAGACCATCTTTAAGGAGAATGACATGTTGATTGAGTTCCTCAAGTGGGCAAATGACTTCATGATTGGATGAGGTGGGTTGAGTAGAGGATCTTCGAGGATGAATGGAAAAGGGTGAAGTGACACGAGGCTGTTTGGAAGGTTTAGGAGTGATTGAGGCTTCATGATGACTTTTGATTCTAGACTCCAAGACAGATTCCTTATAACACCAGTGCCCATCAAAAAACCTGATACTTTTTCTCTCAAAATATGCTTTGGTGAAAACAGAGGATGAACTTTCTTTTGGAGATACTCCAGTGAAAGGAATTTTGAAATGAGCAAAAATTGGAGTTAAAAACTTTTCATAGGAGAGTTTTCTACGGCTGTCAGTGCTGAGTTTTAGCAAAAATTTACACATGACAAAACCAAAGTCAATTCTAATTTTTCAACAAAGCAATAAAGCAGATAAAGTTTCATTTTATTAGCATCAGTCCTATGACCATCAGTAGGAACCAGTAGATTTGAAATTATTGTAAAAATAATCAGATTTTGAGGACTAAGATCCTCCAATTTGGCCTCAGCAGGTGTGTTAAAGTGAGTGCGAAAGTAGGCCATCAGTTTTTCAACATGAAAATGGTGATAAGTAGTTGAAAATTCTTCATATGAGAAAAAATTTATAATTTTACTACGACAGTCATCTTCAGTTTTGATTTTCAGAACTAGATTGACAACATTAGGAGTAAGAAGAATGTTAATGCCATTAACACGTGAGACAATTTCAGTATGAGAACTACCCTTCCTAAGATTGGCAAAGAACTAGTATAGCATTTTAGGGTAATATGTGTTGGACAGAGATAGAATATAAGACCATTTTTGGAATTGAAAAAGCTTAAGAACAGAGTCTAAATCAAGCTTACAGAATTCAGAGAGATTGATAATTCTTTGAGTAATGAAGCCTTTTTGTGAAATCCATTCAAACTTGTCTCGGGCATCATCATCGATGAACTTGGGCAATGTGGTGGGTTGTTGCTCAGTTTGATCTGTACGTTTTCTTTTCTCACTGTGTTTTGCAGACCTACGAGACGATTTTCTTGTTAATAACACCATAGTTTCTTCATCTCTGAGTCTAGTTGTGTGTCCAATGCCAGAAGATCCGCCTCTCAATCGAACCATAGTGAAATGTGGGTGATTTTCTTGCAGAATGTGATCAGAATATGGATGAGATGGACTAAGTTTGTTATCTAGACTAGAATGAATACTCGAATCTACCAAAAGTGAATGAGTTTTTGAAGTTAGGGTTTCTGATGAAATTTGGAATCAGGTGAATTCTTGACAGTTGGAAAAGGATTTTGATGCAAATCAGTTTGCAAAAGGGCTATGAGACAATTTGTAGAATCAATTTTAAGACATTTGTCTTGAAAGGACACGAATTTGAATTTTTTGCAGTAGGAATGAAGAGAAAGGGTGCGTCCGAGACAACGGTTAGTTCTGAACCAAATGAAGAGAAAAGCTTCTTTATAACACGCCCCTTTCGAGTGTCGGACGGCCGAATGAAGAGAATCATCCGACACAACTGTCCGATACAAAACTTTGCTGGAAAATAGTTTAGAACAATGTCGGATGTTCGTTAATCTACTATCGAACGTTCGATAAAGCTTGACCAGAAAATTTTTAGAAAATCTTTTCCAAAATGCCCAATTTTGTCCTCAAAAATATAAACTAATCAAAAGGTAAAACTTTTGTAAGAATATCAGCAATTTGGTCTTTCGAACAAACATATTTTACACAGATTTCACCATTTTGGACAAGATCACGAATGAAATGATGCTTTATGTCTATGTGTTTTGTCCTAGAATATTGAATGGGATTCTTTGTCAAATTTATGGCACTCGTGTTATCACAGTATATAGGCACACAATCATACACCAGACCAAAGTCATTCAAGATATTTTTCGTCCACAACAATTGAGCACAACATGCACCAGCGGCTACATATTCCGTTTCTACCGTAGACAAAGAGATAGCATTTTTGTTTTTTGCTAAACCATGATACCAAACAATTATCGAGAAAGTGACATGTACCACTAGTACTTTTTCTATCTATCCTACACCTACCAAAATCAGCATCGAAAAATCACATAAGGTAAATTCATGAGATTCTTTCAAGGTTCCCTTTAAATATCTAAAGATTCTTTTAACAGCAATTAAATGAGATTCTTTAGGGTAAGATTGGAAACGAGCACACAACCACACAACAAACATAATATCGGGTCTACTTGCGGTTAAATAAAGTAAACTACCAATCATATTTTTATACTTCTTCTCATCAATCTTCATACCTTCTTCATCTTTGTCAAGTTTGATAAATGTACACAGAGGCGTTCTAACTTGTTTTGAATCCTCCATTCCGAATCTTTTGAGAAGTTCTTTTGTATACTTAGTTTGATTAATGAATGTACCTTCTTGAGTTTGAATCACTTGGAACCCAATGAAGAAATTTAACTCTCCCATCATACTCATCTCAAACTCATTTTGCATAATAGTGGAAAAATCCTTGCACAAACACTCATTAGTAGCACCAAAAATAATATCACCCACATATATTTGTACAATTAGAAGATCATTGGAATTTTGTTTAGTGAAAAGAGTGGTATCCACAATAACCCTTTTAAAACCAATCTCAACTAAAAAATCACTTAAACGTTCATACCAAACTCTTGGAGATTGCTTTAACCCATATAAAACCTTTGAAAGTTTGAACACGTGATTTGGATATGACTCATTTTCAAAACCGGGAGGTTGGTCAACATAAACCTCTTTATCAATTAATCCATTTAAGAAGCACTTTTAACATCCATTTGGAACAATTTAAAGTCTTTGAAACATGTAAATGCCAAAAACATTCTAATTGATTCTAATTTAGTTACGGGTAGGGGTGTGCAAAATCGAAGAATTCCGATTTACCGACCGAATTCGAATTGAATTCGGAATTTCGAATTCGGTAATTCGGTAATTCGGAATGGAAATCAGAATATCCGATTTCGAATTGGTCGAATTCGGGTCGAATTCGGTAATGAGATTTTTCAAATCGGAAATTCCGATTTCGAATTCACAATTCGAAACCGAAATCGAAATCGGAAATTGGAATTCCTATTTCGATTTCAAATCTGTTTTTCATATATATATATATATATATATATATATATATATAATATAACATTTATATTATAATAATAATTTTTATATTCATGAATTCGGTGAAATCGGAATTCCTATTTCGATTTCAATTTCGTTTTCACACATATATATAATATTTTTTTATAGATATGTAATATAATATTTATATAATACTAATAATAATTTTTATATTCATGAATTCGGTGAAATCGGAATTTACCGAATTCCGAATTGAATTCGGAACGAATTCGAATTCGGAATTAGTGAATTCGAAATCGAAATCGGTCGAAAATTCTGATACCAAAATTCCGAAAAATTCCGATTTCAAAGTTCCGAATTACCGATTTCGATTTCGATTCACACCCCTAGTTACGGGAACAAATATTTCATCAAAATCTATTCTTTCTTCTTGAGCATACCCTTTTTTCACAAATCTAGCCTTATTTCTCACAACTTCACCTTTATCATTCATTTTATTTCTAAAGACCCATTTTATACCAATAATAGGATGATTTTGAGGCCTTTCAACAAGTGTCCAAATCTTGTTTCTTTCAAATTGATTTAGTTCCTCTTGCATGGCTAAAATCCAGTTTTCATCTTTCAAAATATCTGTGACGCCCCCACTTCTCCCTAAGGCGAACCAAAGGGTATCCGCGGGACGCCTGCCTAGCTCTCGCCAGGACTCGAAACGAATCAAATCAAACTTAACTATAAATAACCAACAATACAAGCCAAATGAATAAAGTCGCTTCCATTACCTATTTTCACTAGTACACCCCGAGTACAAAACCCATCCATCGTCCATATCTTACATTAGATTCCCAAAATATACATCAATCCCAAGTTATACAAAAATCCAGAGTCTAGTCATGAACATCGAAAACCCTAATACAAAAGTACATCCCAAAGGGGGTTTTCCTCAAGTTCTCTTCGATCCATTCCTGTTAAGGAAAACAAATCTACAGGGTGAGCAAAACGCTCGTGAGGCCAAGAAACACACATGCAAACACGTAATCCAAATAGCCACAAATTACATAGTAAGTAAAGCTGTAAATTCGAATAATTCACATAAAAAAAAATAAACAGAAACAATTCAAGGATACTGTAGCTCTCAGGAGCTAAATTCCACGTAGTCGAGTCGGAGTCTTGATCACATCTCATGTTGACACTCCGTCAACCACATAAGTATCAAATCCGTAGATATACCACTTTCCTTTAAATCCCGTCACCATTACACCCCCTTACCGGGCCCGCTCATCAAAGTTCTTGATAATACTCGAGTATATCATGGCAAAACTGCACGAGTAATGCCGAGCAAGATCTCTCCAATAGATCATGCCCCACGAATATCTCATGGTTTGCTAAGCTTATCGACCAAGCCCATGCTGACTCAATTCGCAAAGCTAGCCAACGAGTTTGGGCGTCTCCCGAATACGAATACAAATACAAATACGAATATAAGTCGATGAGCAACGCTCAAATCGACGATCCCAAGTAGGAATCACAAATACGAATTTCATATACGAATCACAAATAGAAATCACATCCACATTACCATATACAAATCGAATATGAATCCACGTAGCAAAATACGAATATAATCTCGTTTGAAAGAGAACAAGTGCGGTAAAGTACACACTCGTCTCAAAATTTTAAATTCACATAACGGATAAGAATCAATTAACCACTTAACAACAAGTTCATGCACTTGACACTCACCAAGTAATTCAAGTAGAAATGTCACTTAGAGGTTCAGGCGTTCACCGTAGAGTCCTCTTGAAGGTCCTCGTGGGTGCCTGAACAATTAAATAGTAATCCATCACTTATAATCCTAATTATCAAAGAAGATTGTACACTTGTACAATCTAAGAAAATTCTCATGAAAATGGGCCCGATTTATACGTAAATCAAGGCTCAAAAAAGGGATTTTAAAGCACAAGAGAAATCAGGTTTTCACCTTTGAAATCGGGTGTAAAACGCTCAAGTGCTATCGAGGGGAAAAGGAGAATTCGAAAAACTCCATTTCCTTAAGTTTCAAAAATTTCAGATTTAAGGTTCAATTTTTGAAAAATCGTATCTCACTCATTACAAGTCCAAAATTGGAAAATTTGGTACCGTTAGAAACTTCTTCCAAAGTACTAAAAGTCCCTAGAAGACACTTTTCCATGATTCCAATTGGATGATATTCAAAACTCAGCTCAAAGTTGCTGCCTTAAGTTTACCAAGACAGTTTCGGGTTGGTTTTTGGCCAACTTTGAAAATTCCGAAAACATCACAGAATTTGATCTAGCCTCTGAAATTTGGTACTCAATTAGAGTTGCGAACAAGGTTTAAAATCCAACAAACGGAACAAGAATTGGAGTTTTGAGCACCAAGATATAGTAGCTCAAAGTTGGTAAAAAATAAGGTTCACTGGACAAATTTCCAGATTTAAAGCTGGAACTTTGTGACTCTAGTTGGGCATCGAAATGGACTCGGAATGGAACCAAATTTGGCAGTATTATACTACCATATGAGAGCTATCCCTATACCAAATTTCATGGAAAAATGCATTTGGGAAGCTAGTGAACAAAGTCAATAAAGTTTGCAAAATTTCTAAGGCAATCTGCCTTGCATTTGTGTTTTTCCCTTTTCCAAACATTTGGCCAATGAAAATTCTCAAACATCATCCATTCATGAAGACAAGGTCTAAGAAACATCCAAGGTGTAATTTGGTAGGTGATTACCACCAAGAAATTCGAATTAACAAGTCCCAAATCGAAGCTAAAGCTTTAACTCGCCAAAAGAGGGTTTTCTACCTCTAAGTCAGTTTCGGATTTTGGCCACAACTCACTTAATTCAACTCGGAATTGGGTGTGGTTGGTGGCGTTGGAAAATAAATTCATAAGGCTACAATTTCTTAGAAGAAATCAGTTTCAAAATCAGTCCACAACTAGGTCATTTTTGGACATCAGGTTGCTGCTAAAAACAGAGTTCTCTGTGAAACGTGGAACAGGGCAGTCGACTTTACAAGCTTGGTACAGATCCCTCAGGTCGAATTAGAACCTGCATTTTATACCGTTGGAAATCTGGGAATGTCTAGTTTCCAGTGCCGCAAACAGCACTCGATTTTGACATCGGAGCAAAATGATATGGCCGAAACAAGAACACTGCCTGGGCAGTGACGTGAGGATTTTCCAGGTTTGCTTCCTTACGAAATTTTAACTTTTGGCCAACCAATTCATGGAATTTTTCAACGAAACTTTCTACACATCTCATACAACATATAAACATCATAACTAAGCCATTATATCCACAAAAAATTGGCATTAAATGTCATGAACATCAAAAGGGCAGAATCAGAAATTTCACCTCTCACTACCGTTGAGCTTTCCTTCAATAATGCTACTTATTTCCACTAGTTTAACCTCTAATCCAGCATTAATAACAATAAAACTCATCAAATCAGTCCAACAACTCAAAGTGGGAATTCATAGAGCCCATACAACAATTTTTCACCATAAATAATGCTACCCATACGATCAAATGAACTTATAAGTGCAATAGAACTTCCATAATTCAAGATTTGAAGGTTTGATCATCACTTACTTTGCTAGATGTTCAAGGCAGAATTTTCGGTCACTTGAAGCTCAGCAAAACCGTGGAAGTAAGGCTCCTTTTGCAGCTCAAGTTGTTCACCAAGTGATTAGCTAAGAGGAGGTAAATTTTGGTGTGATTTGGTGAAGGTTTAGTGAAGGAATGGAGTGAAATTGGTTTGAACTTTTGGAGTTATTTTTCTCCCTTGGTAGCCGGCTGTTCTTGTGCAAGAAAATGAAGTACCGTGGCTGATGAAGAAGCTTCCTTGAGAAGCTTTAAGTGTTTGGCCAAAAGGTGCCAAAAGTCAACTCTCTTCCCGTGCGCATACGCGCGTGTTTCGTGCTCGATTCCTCTCGAGTTCGTTTCACTTGTGCACTAAACCTCTAATGCACTTATATTATTCACTCTTAATAGTTTAGAAATAATTTCTAAAGTCCTCAGATTAGTCACGCGCGCGAAAACTTGAACTTTCGATTTGTGCGCGATAACGCAAAATCTCTAAGAAATTCTTATAACGATTGTACTACTAACTATCACTTGAGTATTTAAACTTAAAATTAACCACTTTAGCGCAAATGTACAAGTTTCCAATTTTTCCAAACTTATTGTATTCTCGAATCGATTATTATTTCCAAACGCGCAGTCACTATTCACACTTAACGAACTTCCAAAAATTAAATTTTGAAACGAGTCACTTCAAAAATATGAGTAAGTCATAATTTAATGTAATTAGGTATAAAAAGGTTAGAAAATAATATTCGGAATATTTGGTCAAATAAATAATTAAATAAACTAGAATTAGGAGTTTAAAATAATAAATTTTGCAAGTCCTCACAATATCAACAATATTTTTAGGCTCAAAATGCGAGACTAAGGCAAAATTATTCATTAATTGTTTAGATGAAGAACGAGTTCTTACCTTCTTGAAGAGTTCTATTTTTTCTTTCAACAACACCGTTTTGTTGAGGGGTTCTTGCAATTGAAAACTCATGTGTGATTCCATTGTGATTACAAAATTTCAAAAATCCACAAAATTTAAATTTCGAATCATTGTCACTTCTAATTTTGACAATATTCAAACCAATCAAATTTTGAACTTTTGCAAATAGGGAAACAAAATTTTTGAAAGTATCATTCTTGTGAGCAAGAAAAACTACCCAAGTGTATCTAGAATAATCGTCAACAATGACTAGGCAATATTTCTTACCATCCAAGCTAGCAATTTATGTAGGACCAAACAAATCAAGATGTATAAACTCTAATGGTCTTGAAGTAGAAACACACTTTTTGGGTTTAAAAGAGATTTTGATTTGTTTTCCAAATTGGCATGCATAACAAATTTTGTCTTTTTCAAATTTAATTTTTGGCAAATCTCTAACAAGATCCTTTTTGAAAATTTCTTTTAACAAATCCATATTGAAATGACAAAGTTTTCTATGCCACAATCAAGGATCTTCATTTGAAATTTTAAGACATTGAACGTTAGAGGAATTAATATTTTCAAGAATAACAACATAGATGTCATTGAATCTTTTTCTTTTGAAAATAACGTTAAACTTTGAATCAAGAACTAAACATTCATGCCTCTTGAATAAAATAAACAAATTTCTATCACATAATTGACTAACACTTAGCAAGTTATAACTCAAATTATCAACTAAAAGAGCATTATGAACAAAAGTCTCACCATTCTTACCAACATCTTCTACTCCAATTGTTTTAGCCTTCATATTATCTCCAAATGTCACTTTGTCACTTGATTTTGGTTTGAATTTGATGAATTGTGATGGATCACCGGTCATATGTTTTGAACATCCACTATCTATGAACCATTTTGATTCCTTAATGATGTTCACCAAGTTCACCTACACAAAAGTTCAAGAAATAATATTTGGTGGCCTTTTATTTTTAGGTTCTCAAGAGTTAGCATCATGTCTAAATATCCACATGCATTTCATGCCTCTTCTCATGCTCTTCCTCACATAGCAATTACTTTTCATGTGACCTTTTTGACAACAAAAACTGCACATAACCAACGAGTTATTTATATAGACAGGCTTAACAAATTTTACTTGTTTTCTCTTATAAATAGTAAATTCATTTGCACTAGAATTTAACTTTTTCTCATGAGTGTCAAAATGGGCTTTGATCTATTCCCTTGAAAATAATTTTGTTTTTTGTGTTGGAGTAACTCATTTAGATTGTCCATTCTTCTTTTCAAATCACCTTGTTCCTTTTTGAACAGTTCACAAAGTTTTGTTTTTCTATCAAGCTCAATATGTAGATCAGTCTCACCCTTTTTAAAATAGTCATTTTCAATTTTCAGCTTTTTGTTTTGTTGAAAAAGATTTGCATTGTCTTCAAAAAAAAGGTAATTTTTTATTTTAATTCCTTGTTTCTAGTATAAGATTCTTTCAAACTATCATGCAGTCTCTTAATGAAGGATTCAAGATTATCATTAGTTTCATCATCACTAATAAGTTGAGAGTTGCAAGTTGTTACCTCATCATCACTAATGGCCATGAAAGCCATTTGAGCATATTCTTCTTTTTTTCAAATGTCACCATCTGAGTTGTATTTATTCCCTGTGATTTGACAGTTGTTGAATTTGGTTTTCTTTCAGCTTTTCCTTCTTTCTTCTTCTTCATTGGGCACTCATTCATGTAGTGTCCAGGTTGACCACATTCATAACATTTGTCGCCTTACTTTTTATTGGCCTCTTGCTTTCCTTTGTTTCTTGCGTTGTTGAATTGATTAGAAAACAAATTGCTAGATTCTCCTTTTCTGAATCTCCTTTTGTTAAGGATTCTCTTGAAACATTTTTTGATGAGAGTAAGATTATTGTCATCAACATTCAAATCTTCTCCATCCAATGTGTGAGAACCCGAAAAATTAGGTCATATGTATTTATTTTTTAAATGCATTTTCTTTATTTTAAATTATTGCCTTAATTTTCATGATATTTTTATAAGTGAGTCAAGCTTTTAAATCATTTTTTTGGTATGAATTAGTACACGTTAAGTTTGAAGTGCATTATGGACATGGGATCCGCTAATGCGGTCAGTGCGGTAAAATTTTGACTACTAGGTGAAATTTTGCATAAATGGATATTATTTTACAAGGTGATAGGGGATAATTAGAGGTTAACTAGATAAATTAGCTTTGGAAGACAAGAAGATGAGAACAAAACCCTAAAACGCCATTTGTCGCGAAACCGTTGGATGTTGGACTTTGACCAAGTTTTTCTTAAATTTACGAAACCAAATTTTGACCCAAAAAATCTCCATTTTCTCCTTGTCTTTGCTGAAAATAAGAGAGGAAAAACCAAGGGAAGAACTTCATCTCCAACCTCAATTTCAAGATTGAATCATGAGTTTTAACCAATAATCTTGCAAACCACTCCATAAAAGTTGATCACTATGGAAGTTTAAGGGTTTTGGTGGAGTGATTTGGGAAGAGAAAGGTCTTGGTAGCCTCTTTGCATAGGGTTTAAGGTATTTATGGTAAGAAACTTTCCTCTACTTCATCTATTTGCCAACTAGTGGTTTAGGATTGCAAAATTGATAGTTTTATGAGAAAGCTTCATGGTTAAAGTAGTGTTGTGGTAATTTTTAGTTTTTATGGTAATTTTCTGCCCATATATGATGCTTAAGTGTTGGCCATGATTTGGTAGTTTTGCTATGTGAAATATCTAACTTTTATATGCTAATTTGACTTGCCTAAAAAAAATTCCAGCTTGTGATTAGGAATTTCAGTTTAGGGTTTCATGTTCTAATTTGAGTAGGTGATGATTATATGTTTGATTTAGTGAGTTGTTGGCTTGGTATATATACGCTTGATTTGAGGCTATTTTGTGGTGAGAAGGAAGTCTTGAGTTGGCTAGAAAAATTGGTAAAGACAAAGGAGGTGCTACTGAAAATTTGTCCGCAAGAACCCTTGAACAGCCTTAGGAAATCTGCTATATCTTGTAGTAGGAAATTCAGAATTAAGTTCTGTTTCTTGCATTTGAAACTAGATTCAGAGTACTATCAATTGTGAAAATTCAGCCTTTTTCTCAATTCCCTTGAATATCTGTGATTTTTCAAATTTGACTGAAATTGCATACCTGTTCTGTCTTTTACTGGATGAAGCAGCAACTTGAGACTCGAATTTGACTGACTTATGGATAGAATTTTACAAATATGTCTTCTGAGAAATTGTAACCCTTTGAATCTATTTTTTGACGGTATAAAGTTTATCAATTTTGGATATAGGAAGCTTGAAATATGATTTTTCAAATAATGCTGCACAAAACTGAAAAGTTCTGTTATCTTAGAACCGTCCTTACTTTCATTTTCCACTTTAAGTTTGGAGTTGGTAAATCATTTTGGGTATGGTTTATGAGTGGAAGTGAGGTTTAAGTGAGAGGAAATGAAGTCTTAGAAACCATAATTTCTTCATGTATTTTGGTTTTGTATTACACTTTTTTTTAATATAATATATGGCCATAGGACTCGAGTGAGTTCAAGAGGACGAACCAGGGATAAAGTGAAGTGTTGCCCTTGATTGGTGAGTGTACCACTCGCATGATTTGTTGCGTAACTGGTTTACTTGTACTTGCAATTTGTGACTTGAATAACTATGACTTCTGTTTATTCTGGACAAAACGAGGGTGTACTTTATCACACTCGTTTCTCTCGCCTGTTTGACTAGTTACTGTATACATTTGAATCCGTTACTAGTGCATGATTTGATGTTGTTTAGAGGTTTGTATCCAACATCCTTGCTGTGACTTTTGAGCTCAAACCCTGTGACTAGTTACTCGAGTCGAGCCTACAAGGGCCTGGTCGATTAGGTAATGAACCCTGGGTCTCTTGTTTTGTTGAGTGGAGTGTTATCTCCTCGACTAATCGGTATACTCGAGTATTACCATCCTTGTTTCTGCTTGAAGCGTTCGGGCCCAGTAAGAGGGATGTTTGGTGGACGGTACTTGGTGTAAAGTGGGATCTACGGTCATGGTCGTTTCCTTAAACATTGACGGAGGGTCAACGGGTTGGATTAAGTAAGGCAAAAGAGGAGATTGGCACTTGAGAGCCATCTGTATCCTTTTATTTCTTATTTAACTATGGTATTCCTTCTTTTTTATTTGAAGTCTATGTTTGATTTATTATACATGTACTTCCGTGATTCTTGACTGTTTGACTTGTTATACCTCATTGAGCAAAAACTCACCCTCGTTATCTTTGTTTTCCTTACAGGGGACAATATTTTGAGAATCATGATTTTTGAAGATAAGAGTAGAGCTAGTTATAGCTATTCTTTTGATTAAGCTCCTCTGTAATAGTAAACCTAATTGTATTTTGATAAAGTTGGATATTATGGCTTGTATTTCAAGTTAACTTGTTAAAAACTCCAGTGTATATCTATAAGTGTTTAATCATGTATTTTAAGTGTATTTGACTGAGATTGTACGTCTTTATGACCTTCGTGAACTTTTCTTGTATTCGTTGGAGCGTTTAATCGAAATCCTATTGCATCTTATGGTTTGCTAAGTGTGTTTTCGACTTAGTAGTCTTGACGAGAGTTGGGCAGGCAGTTCGCTAATCCTTAGGGTACGCCCTAGGGAAAGGTGGGGTTGTTACACAATGCAATCGAGTCATCTTCATCTTGAGATGCTTTTAGAGCAATGTTTCTTTTTACAAAATTGGGTTTCGAAACAAAAAGGGAGGAGTGCAAGATGAGAACTTCCCAGGGGGTCACCCATCCTAATACTACTCTCACCCAAACACGCTTAATTTCGGACTTTTGAAGGGATCCGGTGCATTAGCACCTGGTTCCTCTTGCTTTATTCTTTTAAACTACCCCGTTCTGTGAAACAATGTGGATTTTCGAGACCGGACTTTATTTAAAGCGTCAATTCAAACATTTTTTTCATATCCTTTTATTTATTTATTTTTATATATTTTTTCTTGCTGATTTGCACCCTATTTTTTCCCTCATCGCGCAACTCTCAATTAACGTGAAATTAATCCTTTACGCTTGTGCTTATACATTTGCACCACAACTTTCTGCGACGATCTGGGTTTTGATCGAGCCATACCGTTCCTGATTTATCTCGCCTTTACATTCGTCTTCATGTTTCGACAAGAACCAAAATATGAAGCAATCGTTCCAACAGAGCTAAATTACCATGGGATAAAGAACGAAGAGAAAAATTGGGTGCAACACGAGGACTTCCCAGGGGGTTACCCATCCTGGTACTACTCTCGCCCAAACACGCTTAATTTCGGAGTACTGATGGGATCCGGTGCATTAGTGCTGGCATGATCGCACCTGCAATGTTCCTTTCGTTTTATTCTTTTAAACTACCTCATCCTGTGAAGCAACGTGGCTTTTTTAGACCGGACTTCTTTTGAAGCGTCGATTCAAGCGTTTTCCTCTTATTCTTTTGTTTAGTTACTTTTATATATTTTTTGATGCTGATTTACACCTTTTCTTTTACTAATCGCGCAACTCTCGATTATAATGACATTAATCTTTCACGCTTGCGCTTATACATTTGCGCCAACAACTTTGAGCGACGATCCGGGCTTTCATCGAGCCGTACCATTCCTGATTTATCTCGCCTTTAGATCCGCCTTCATGCTTCGATAAGAACCAAAATATGAAACAATCATTCCGACGGAACTGAATTACTATGGAATAAAGAACGAAGAGGATAATTGAGTTTCGAAACAAAAAGGGAGGGGTGCAACACAAGGACTTCCCAGTGGGTCACCCATCCTAGTACTACTCTTGCCCAAGCAAGCTTAATTTTGGAGTTTTGATGGGATCCGGTGCATTAGTGCCGGTACAATCGCACCCGTCATGTTCTTTTCGATTTATTCTTTTAAACTACACCGTCCTGTGAAGCAACGTGACTTTTCTAGACTGGACTTCATTTGAAGCATCAATTCAAGCATTTTCCTTTTATCCTTTTGTTTATTTAATTTCATATATATTTTTTTTGCTGATTTTCACCTTCTTTTTTTCTCTCATCACGCAACTCTCAATTATCATGAAATTAATTCTTCACGCTTGCACTTATACATTTGCGCCGACAACTTTGAGCGACGATCCAGGATTTGATCGAGTCGTACCATTCCTGATTTATCTCGTCATTAGATCCCCCTTCATGCTTTGATAAGAACCAAAATATGAAGCAATCGTTCCGACGGATCTGGATTACTATGGGATGAAGAACGAAGAAGAAAATTGGGTTTCGAAACAAAAAGGGAGGGGTGGAACACTAGGAACTCCCAGGGGGTCACCCATCCTAGTACTGCTCTCGCCCAAACACGCTTAATTTCATAGTTCTAATAGGATCCGGCGTATTAGTGTTGGCTAGATCGCATTCCCCATGTTCCTTTCGCCTTATTCTTTCAAACTACCCGGTCCTATGAAGCAACGTGACTTTTCTAGACCGGAGTTCATTTGAACCTTCAATTCAAGCATTTTCCTCTTATTCTTTCCTCTTATTCTTTTTTTTATGCTGATTTGTACCTTGATTTTTTCACTCATCGCGCAACTCTTAATTATCATGAAATTAATCTTTCACGCTTGCGCTTATGCATTTGCGCCGGCAACTTTGAGCGACAAACTAGGTTTTGATTGAGCCGTATCGTTCCTAATTTATCTCATCGTTATATCCCCCTTCATGCTTCGATAAGAACCAAAAATATGAAGCAATCGTTCCGACGGAGCTGAATTACTACGGGATAAAGAACGAAGAAGAAAATTGGTTTCGAAACAAAAAGGGTGGGGTGCAACCCGAGGACATCCAAGGGGGTCACCCATCCTAGTACTACTCTTACCGAAACACGCTTAGTTTCGGAGTTTTGATGCGATCAGGTGCATTAGTGCTGGCATGATAGCACCCGCCATGTTCCTTTCGTTTTATTCTTTTAAACTACCCTGTCCTGTGAAGCAACGTTGCTTTTCTAGACCGGATTTCATTTGAAGCGTCAATTCAAACATTTTCCCCTTATCCTTTTGTTTCTTTGCTTTTATATATTTTTACATGCTGATTTGCACTTTCTTTTTTTCCCTCATCGCGCAACTCTCAATTATCATGAAATTAATTCTTCACGCTTGCGCTTGTACATTTGCGCCGACAACTTTGAGCGACGATTCGGGATTTGATCGAGTCGTACCATTCCTGATTTATCTCGTCATTAGATCCCCCTTCATGCTTCGATAAGAACAAAAATATGAAGCAATCGTTCCGACGGAACTGAATTACTACAGGATGAAGAACGAAGAAGAAAATTGGGTTTCGAAACAAAAAGGGAGGGGTGCAACACGAGGAATTCCCAGGGGGTCACCCATCCTAATACTGCTCTCGCCAAAACACGCTTAATTTCGGAGCTCTAATGGGATCCGACGTATTATTGCTGGTTTGATCGCACCCGCCATGTTCCTTTCGCCTTATTCTTTTAAACTACCCCGTCCAGTGAAGCAACGTGGCTTTTCTAAACCGGACTTCATTTGAAGCGTCAGTTCAAGCATTTTCCTCATATTCTTTTGTTTATTTATTTTTTATATTTTATCTTGCCAGTTTGCACCCTGATTTTTTCCCTCACGCGCAACTTTGAATTATCATGAAATTAATCATTCACGCTTGCGCTTATACATTTGCGCCGACAACTTTGAGCGACGATCCGAGTTTCGATTGAGCCGTACCATTCCTGATTTATCTCGCCGTTAGATCCCCCCTCATGCTTCGATAACAACCAAATTTTGAAGCAATTGTTCCGACGAAGCTGAATTACTACGGGATAAAGAACGAAGAAGAAAATTGGTTTCGAAACAAAAAGGGTAGGGTACAACCTAAGGACTTCCCAGAGGATCACCCATCCTAGTACTACTCTTATCGAAACACGCTTAACTTCGGAGTTCTGATGCGATCCGGTGCATTAGTGCTGGCATGATCGCACCCGCCATATTCCTTTCGCTTTATTCTCTTAAACTACCCTGTCCTGTGAAGCAACATGGCTTTTCTAGATCGGATTTCATTCGAAGCGTTAATTCAAGTATTTTCCCCTTATCCTTTTGTTTCTTTGCTTTTATATATTTTTACTTGCCGATTTACACCTCGTTTTTTTCCCTCATCGTGCAAGTCTAAATTGTAAGAACCCTAGTCTTCACATGCATTTCACTCAAACTTTCTTTATTTAATTCTAATTGATTTTAATTAAATTCATAGCTTTCATGATTTAGGTATTTAATTGCTTGTTTAATGATGGGTTTTACTCAAAAGATTCTTTTATATGACAAGCAAAAGTTTTAAAGCTAAATTCTTACTAAATCTCTCTTTATTTAGAACTTCTAGGGTTTAGCGAAAAGCTTTCAAAATTTGAGGGGTTTTATGGCAATTTCAATTAAGATTTGATTAAGCATTTAAGCATGATTAGGAGAGGATTAAAATGTGATTAAGGGAGACAAATCATCTTGGATTAGTACAAGATTGTGACACTTGTCACCGTAGGATTTAATCTTGAAGTTTAGTTGACTTTTGACTAGAGTTTGACTTGAATCTAGAACCTTCAAGATATAACTTGAAGGTTGGAGAGTTTTCTTGTCTTGTTTTATTCCTTGCATGGCCAAACTCAAGAGAGAGAAGAGAGAGTTGGAGAACAAAATTTTCTCTACCAAGAGACTTAGCCAAAACTTGAGAAAACTTGAGAGATTCAAAACTAGACAACTTCTATCACCAATTTTAAGTTTGTGAACCAAGATCTTGGAGGAAAGAGAGGAGTTTGGAGCTTATCTTGTCTACTTGAAAAGCTAAGAAGGTAAGTAATCTAGGGAACTTCAATTTTCTTGAATCTTTGGGTTTGATTCCTGTAGATCTAAAGATATTTATGAAAATAAACCTTGATATGGCCATGAGTTAGTAGAACTTGTAATTGATACTTGATATATGAAGAACTTGGTGAATCTTTGATAGAAGATGAGGCTTTATGGTTTAATGTGTGGTATGTTGTGACAGCCCCACCTCTCCCTAGGGCGTACCCTAGGGAATCAGCGGACTGCCTGCCCAACTCTCGCCAGGACTCGGTCGATCAAGGAACTAACACTAGAAATATCCAGTGGAATAACTTCAAAGCAATGGTGCAAACCTTAATGACAAACAATCGCCATGTCCACTTTCCAAACTTAAAACAACTAAACTTCACACTTACAATTCCGTTCTAGAATTACATAACATAAGTCCAACTTAAATATTTAACCTTGTAAAAGTCAAAAGTAAAGTTAACTTAACAAAAGGGTTTACAAATTCAAGTAAAATAAAGTTAAGAAAACTCTCGACCGAAAGTCCGTCTCCGATCTGTTAAGGAAAACAAAGGGAGTGGGGTGAGCTAAAGCTCAGTGAGGTTCCAAATAAAACAAATAAGCACATAGCCAAATAAGGGCATAATGTAATCAAATAAACACCGTATAATATAATAACAATTTAATCACAGTGCAATTCAAGGATACGGGGGCTTCCAAAAGCCAAATCCCCTTGAGCTTGATCATACCAGGGTCCGTTGACTCTCCGTCAACACTTGCATTCGAAGAATATAAGATCCGTAGAACACCACTTTCTCCAATCTCCGTCCACCAGTCAACCCCCTACCGGGCCCGCACTCCAAAACAGTAGTTAGGTAATACTCGAGTATACCGGTTTCCAGTGATCAGTAAACAGTCCCAAGATTTATCGGCCGTTTCGACCAAGCCCTTGCTGGCTCGATCCAACCGACTCACCTATGAGGTTGGGTACCCAAACAGTAGCAGTAGTTGATGGGGTATCACCCAAACAACTCAAGTACAGTCACATATAGAGAATTCACATCTCATAATTGCAGTATACAGAGCCACAGTGGAAAATGAGGGAGGTCGAGTGCGATAAAGTACACGCTCGCCTCCATTTTATCAAAACATGGTTTGGCTCAAACAGTCGTAATTCAAGTATTCAGATATTTCATATAAGCAGATAGCAGGTAGTAGAACACTCACCTGTCAAGTAATGTAGTAGTCAAGCGTCAAGTCATGTGGTTACGTTCACCACCGTTTCCCACTCCTAGGGTAACGAGTGAAATCGTTAACAAACTAGGTTTCATTCCAAGTCAAAAGTGAGCTCATTAGGTGACCAAATGAGTGGTTAAATCTACTCAATTCACCGTGAAAGTTAGGCCCAAAATGCAGCAAGAGTTCATGGGAAAACAAGTTTAACAAGTGCAAGAAAGTTGGCCAAAAGAAAAGTTTCATTCAAGTTTAAAAGGTTCTTCGCGGGTAAACAGTCGCGCCCGCGCAGTCTCGGTAAAACGGCTATATCTCACTGTAGGAAGGTCGGAATTAGGTGCCGTCAGCGGCGTTGGAAACTAGACTCGAAGGGTTTTCCAACGGTACCAAGTTCACACTCTAGTTCGTCTCCTAGAATTACCAGTAACTCAGGGAAGTCGGCTAATTTTCCAACCCTGGATCAGTCTCAAACCCTAACAATTGCGCACTAGTTCTTCATGCTAACTTCATTTATTTTGGTTCAAATTCACCCAAATAAGTCCTTTAATGTTCATACACAGGGGGTTAAGTCATTTGGTACCATTGGAGGTCAAAATACAATACATAACCATGATTAAGGGTTACCAAAATAAGCTAATTACCATGAAACCCTAAACCAGTCCACTTGTACAAAACTACCACTTTACTTGATCCAAATTTCATTCCAATTCGCACATGAGTTTAACCAATCTCTAGTCAAGTTGTTTAGGCATGATTAAGGAGTAAACAAACCACAAAAATCATGAACAAACCCTCTCTTCTTAAACCGGTCAGCCATGGTAATGAAAACAGTCCATATTTTCTTCTATTCGTCCAACCTTCATCCTCTAATGATTCTCACTTAAATCACTTATCAAACATAGATCTAGCTCAAAAGAGGTTTAAGACATGTAAATGCTTCATAAACAATCATGAACAATGGGCAAACATTTCATCAAATACTTGGTAGGCATACATTTCATCAAACACTTGGTAGGCATACCAAATGGCAGATTTGACATCCCATAGCATTTTAGTCATAACCGGAGTTATGTTTATTGAATTAGGGCAAACCTTATACTGTTTCGAAGCTAAGACAGAGCTCTACAATTCTTATGAAGACACCTCAACCCAGTTCTCAACCTAACCTAGTCAAATGTATCCAAACAGTCCCAGATTTTCCAGTTCAAAGCTCACTGGAAAATTCAACTGGCAGTCCTGATTTATTCAATCATATCTCAGCGCACACAACTTTGATTCAGGTTATTCCAAATCCATTTGAAAGCTAAGATACAGGGATATAATTCTTAAGAAGACATCAAAAGCTAAATCAGTCATCTTCCTGGTCAAAATGACCAATTACAGAGGCAAAAGATCAGTTCGGACAGAAACAGGGCATCAGGGGCATTTTGGTCCTTTCACAAGCTATCCTGCTCCGATTGAGCTGAAAATTTTCAGGCATATTATACACTCAATTCTCTACAACTTTCATGTTTTGTACAAAAGCTAGTTTGGCCATTATCATGGTCGAACTTCCAGTTGAAATAGGTACAAAATCTGGAATCAAGTTGGGAAAAATTTCAACTTACTTATCTATGGCAAAGTTATGAGAAATCTTCAATTTCTTCAAGTTTACAACCATCATAATCCTTCAACCACATCATTATCTACAAAAATCAAGTTTAAATGTTTCAAGCAACTTAAGATTGAAAACTTACTTACCTCTTTAGCTCTTCTAGAAGACCAAACAAGCTTCAAGTTCATTTCTTTCCTCCAAGAACTTGATCCACAAGACAAAATAGGTAGTAGAAGTTGCCAAGCTTCGATTTCTCACAAGTTCTCAAGATTTTAGCTAGGATTTGGGATGTAGAAAATTTTTCTCTCCTCCCTCTCTTTCTCCCTCTAATTTTCGGCCAAGAGGAGATAAAACAAGACAAGAAATTGCTCCAAAATCCTAGTATATACGTGAATGTTCTAGAGTCAAACCCTAGTCAAAATTAGTGGCTAATTAAATCAAGATCAAATCTTATAGCGACAAGTGTCACAATCCTATGCTAATCCAAGGTGATTTGTCTCCCTTAATCACACTTTAATACTCTCTTAATCATGCTTAAATCCTTAATCAAATCTTAATTGAAATTGCCCTAAAACCCCTCAACTTTTGAAAGTTTTCCGCTAAACCCTAGAAATTCTAAATAAAGAGAGATTGAGTAAGGAATTAGTTTTAAAACTTTTGCTTGTCATATAAATGAATCTTTGGAGTAAAACCCATCATTAAACAAGTAAGTAAAGACCTAAATCATGAAAACTATAAATTTAATCAAAATCAATTAGAATTGAACAAAGAAAGTTTAAGTGAAATGCATGTGAAAACTAGGGTTCTTACATATGTGAGCTAATTAATGGTTTAGTGTAGTTGTAAGCTTGAAAAGATTGAAAATTTCAGTTTTATCTTGGTTATATCACCCGAAATCTTCAATCTATTTAGAGATCGAATCAGCCTTGGCACAAAACATGAAAGTTGTATAGAATTGAATGAAGATTATACCTGTAAATTTTCAGCTCAATCGAAGCACTGTAGCATATGAAATGACCAAAATACCCCTGATGCCTTGTTTCTGTCCGAACTGATCTTTTGCCTCTGTAATTGGTCATTTTGACCAGAAATATGACTGATTTAGCTCTTGATGTCTTCTTAAGAATTATATCCTTATATCTTAGCTTCCATATGCCTTTGGAATGACCTGAATTGGACTTGTGTGCATTGAGTTATGAGTAATTGAATCAGGCCTGCCAGTTAAACTGACAGTGACATTCGAAACTGAGAAACTGAAACTGTTTTGATAAATTCGACCTAGTTAGTGTGAGAATTGGATCTTGATGTCTTCATACGAAATGTAGGCCTATGTCTTATCTTCAAAACAGTATAAGGTTCACTCCAATCCAATAAATGTAACTCGAATTGTGACCAAAATACTATAAGATGTCAAATCTGGTGTTTAGCTTTTGTCTTCAAAGCTGATTTCCGATTGTGTTATTACACTTGTGTTGTATTTTGAACTCTAATGATACTAAATGACTCAACCCCCTGTATATGATCATTAGAGGACTGATTTGAACCAAAACAAATTAAGATAGCATGAAGAACTAGTGTACATTTGTTAGGGTTTAGGGCTAATCCAGGGTTAGAAAATTAGCCGAATTCTCCAAGCTATTGGTAATGTTAGGAGATGAACTAGAATGTGTAATTGATACCTTTTGGAAAGCCCTTCGAGTTTAGGTTCCAACGCCGCCGACGACACCTGATTCTGACTTTCCTACAGTGAGATATAGCCGTTTTACCGAGACTGTGCGGGCGCGACTGTTTTACCTGCGAAGAACATTTTAAGCTTGAATGAAACTTTTCATTTGTCCAACTTTCATGCACTTATTGAATTTGTTTTCTCATGAACTTTTGCTGCATTTTGGACCAAATTTGCATGATGAATTGTGTGGTTTTAACCACTCACTTGGTCTCTCAATCAGCCTATGATTGGGTGAGAAATGAATCCAAATTGTTAACGATTTCACTCGTTGCCCTAGGATTGAAAAACGGTGGTGAACATAACCGCACGACTTGACATTTGAACTCAACTTTACTTGACAGGTGAGTGTTCCACTACCTGCTATCTGCTTATATGAAATATTTGAATACTTGAATTACGACTGTTTGAGCCAAACCATGTTTTGATAAAATGGAGGCGAGCGTGTACTTTATCGCACTCGACCTCCCTCATTTTCCACTGTGGCTCCATATACTGCAATTACGAGATGTGAATTCTCTATATGTGACTGTACTTGAGTTGTTTGGGTGATACCCCATCAACTACTGCTACTGTTTGGGTACCCAACCTCATAGATGAGTCGGTTGGATCGAGCCAACAAGGACTTGGTCGAGACGGCCGATAAACCTTGGGGACTGTTTACTGATCATTGGAAACCAGTATACTCGAGTAGTACCTAACTACTTTTATAGAGTGCGAGTCCAGTAGGGGGTTGACTGGTGGACGGAGATTGGAGAAAGTGGTGTTCTAAGGACTTTATATTCTTTGAATGCAAGCGTTGACGAAGAGTCAACGGACCCTGGTATGATCAAGTTCAAGGGGATTTGGCTTTTGGAAGCCCCCGTATCCTTGAATTGCACTGTGATTAAATTGTTATTATATTATACGGTGTTTATTTGATTACATTATGCCCTTATTTGGCTATGTGCTTACTTGTTTTATTTGGAACCTCACTGAGCTTTAGCTCACCCCACTCCTTTGTTTTCCTTAACAGATCGGGGATGGACTTGTGGTCAAGAGCTTCCTTAGCTTTGTTTTGCGTTGAACTTGTACCTAGGGCTTGTAACCTTTTGTTTAAAATGACTTTACTTTTGATTCGTGTAAGTTTGAATTCATAAGTTTGACTCATGTTATGTAATTGTAGTAGGGAGTGGTAAGTGTGACTTTAGTTTGACAATTTAAATTTGGAAAGTTGGCTTGACGATTGTATGCCACTAGGGTTTGTATGCTTTGATTTGAAGTTATTCCACTGGTTATCTTGAATTACTAGTTCTTTGATCGACCAAGCCCCGGTGAGAGTTGGGCAGACAGTCCGCTGATACCTTAGGGTTCGCGCTAGGGAGAGGTGGGGCTGTCACAGGTGGTATCAGAACTTAGGTTTGAATTGATCTGGGCGAGTTAGAAATTGTCGACTTGAGGATTATATTTGATTATTTTCCTTAAAAGTACTTAAGTTTATCCCCAGTTTGTGTAGCATGAACAGATCTAGTAGCCCTAGTGATAGACCGGTTGGCGAGACGTCCGATGAGGACTTACCGATGATTAGATACCAGATCAGACCCGGAGGAGTTAGAGCCTATTGGAACCCATTTGACTGTTATAGGCGTTGCGAGTGTCGGTATATTTACACTTATTCTAATGAATTAGTTCTGGCCGTTGTGAAGGAGCGAAAGGTTCTAGCAAGGGATAATACTAGGTTTGGACTTGAAGTGAATTACCTGAAGGAAACTATTAAAACACAAGTCGAGCGGATTAAGGAACTTGAGGGTGAGGTGGCCGAAGGCCGAGAAAGGGTTGATGATTTGTGCGTGCAGTTTGGAGAAACTCGAGAGCGCATGGTCAAGAGGGCCATGAAAGTGAGGAATAGAGCGGAATCCATTCTGAATGTTTGTGATGATCTTCTAGGAGAAGCGAGCGCTGAGGCTTCTCATATTGGAGATGGTACGGGATCTAAACTCGCCGAAGTTGGGGGATCAGCTAGTCTCGCCGCGGATTAAGGCCTTTACCACTAGGTTACTATTGTGGATGATTTTGACTACTGTACATAGAAAGGATAGGGGATATGATAACTCGGTGGTTGTATGGCTTTCTTTTGACTACCTGCACTAGGTTTTTGCCTGATATGACTGTACGACTGTATTTGTACTTTTGAGACTCATACTTGATACTTTTGGTCTTATTACCTTGTAAATGACTGCCATGAGCCTTTGAATATATAATACTGTGACTGTTGACTTTGATTTTGATCTTTGACTTTGACCTTTGACTTTTGACTTTATTTCGAATTGGCCTTTAACTACTTTGTGTTTTCCCTGACTTATCGTGATTTCTACTTCCTTTTCTTTGACTTTTGGCTTGGAAAATATCGATTGCATACCCAAAATTTGCTTACCTATTAGTTATGATATTTGAACCCTAGCCCAGTGAGTATTCCAAGTACATGAAAATATTTATATGGAATGTTTCCTTACTTGAATAATGCTTACTTGGTTAAAGTAATCGTTTTAGAATTGATAACCTTGGGACGAGGATGTACTTTATCATACTCGATCCTTTGGATTTCACTTCGTGATATTGATATGAGATGAAATGCTTTACTTGCACTTGACTTGTTGGCCACTCGAATGGTTATTCCACCGACTTACGTGTTACATGCCCATTATGGCTAGACAATGCTAGGTACTTGATCTCTTATGTCTCATAGACAAGTGTGTACTTTATTGCACTTGATCTTGCTCGACTAAACTTTGATATTTTGTTAATATATGAACTTGACGTTTTGTTACAACTGATAGGTGACCAGATTTGCTAAAGAGATTTCTAATTTTCTCCAGTTCTTCTTATGTGATCAAGTTTTCGTAATTATCCATTTTTCAACTGTTTGGACTTGAAATATTTGAAGTGCCTGAAAACTAATATGCTGAACTTATTTGTGACTTGAACCTGTTTAGGCGAGTGTGCTTTTATATACACTCAATTGACCTGATTTCCTAAACATTTGATATCTCATTTCTGCATGAGCAAGTAATTTGATTTGTATATGACCGGTGTATTTACTTGAAATACCCGGAACACTTGAGAGTATGAATTGCTGGACATTACTTGTGACTTGATTCTGGCCAGGCCAGTGTGTTATTATCACACTTGGCCTCTCTTTCTTGAATGATCTTGTACTCATTTGAACTTGATTGATCTGTACCTGTGTTTGTGCTTGTATTTGACTTGCAAGTGACGAGCGGTCGTATGTATCACACTCCATCCGAGTGGGAGGTACCTCTCATCCCGTTTCAGTACCTCAATCCTGTTTTGTCGAGTGGAGTGTTATCTTCTCGACTAATTGGTATGCTTGAATATTACCACCACTGTTTATTTCTAAATATGGAGCGTTAAGTGATATCTAACATCTCCAAACCTTACTGTGTGAGCGTTGGACAACCACCAATGACTCCAATCTTGAATTACTGTATATCTGGAACTATAAGTCCAACCTAGGCTAGTTGGTCGAATCATGCCTGTTATAAGTGTAAATCCTTTATCATGGAACTTGGGGAAGATAGATATGTACGTCAGGTAGGAATCTCTGATATAGGTGGTTTACTCTTGGGACCGACCGGCTCGAGTTGTGAACTATCCTATATTAGATTCTTGTACTTGAGTACAAAAAAAAAGGAAAAAAAAATAGAGAGTACTAGAATAAGGGTCTGTATCTTGACTGTACATGAGGAGTTTTGGACTGATTGAGGTAATGGATCTTGGAAGGTTATCATGGACTAATCCAGTAATAGTCTAGTTAGGGTTTCTATAGATAGTGGTCAGATTGTAGCATACGTCGAGAAATTTGTACTGAAGACCTGTTTACTTCTCCTATGACTGTGAGGACTTGATAAGTGTTTATTTGATTGGGAGGCGGTATTAACTGCAACTATATGGGTAATTCTACCCCTCTTGTGATATTTGACACCGTAAATTTGGTTCTCGATGAACTATCGTTGCGTATACTTCCTTGCTACCTACCCAATGATGTCAAAATATGGGCTTGCTCAATTATTATTTTATGGAGATCGAGAGTTTTGGAATTATGTATAGGGATTTGTGAAAAGAATTTGGGTTCTATACCAGTATGCAAAAAAAACTTGAGATAGGGTATGGAACTTTTGATATACGAAGCATGTTTTAGGGTTTTGTTATGTACATAAGTGATAAGTGGTATAGTATCTTAAGGTATTGTTCTAACTATGTTCTACTTTCTTGTCTATCTCATTTGAGAATATCTAAATTTAATCTTCCGTGGTTGGATTGGAGGTGAAGGAACTTAACAGTTATATGGTCGGAGTTCCAAGTGTACTTAGTTACCTATTCTGATCCAGTAAGTTGCCGGTAGGCTATTACTTGAATTCAAACGAATCGGTGAAATGGCACATTTGACTGATATGTATGAGGAAATAGAGATCATTCGAAAGGAGGTAGAGTTCCAAAAGAGATTATCTGAGCACTGGAAAGGACGATAGGGACGAGAATACTTGGAGAAAATTGAACTACTGCACCAGAACATAGAGTTGAAAAAGAAATACGAAGGGATTTCAGAAGAGGTGCGGAATAAGTTTGAATTAGTGTATTTGCCTAGTCGAATAGCATCTCAAAACATTCATAGTCAAGTTAGCCCTTAGTGAGGTCTTGCCTGAAATAGTTGTGATCATTGGACTTTGCGTAGTGAAATTTTATGTAGTAACCTGTATTCCCGTTAGGAACAGTGGACTTGGTACCTGTTATTTTAATAAGTGTTATTAAATATTAGTGGTTGGACAGTATTGGATCCATGTCCATGAGTCTATTGCTATAATTTAGCCTATAAGTTAAGTGAAGCTTTTTCGTTTGTCATTCAAAAGGAATAAATTATTCAATGTACAGTGTATGGGTTTAAGAGCTAGTAAGAATAGTAACCAAGTTTTAATCCTTCTTTTATCAAGATTAAAGTTTGTGCCACGTTCTTCACCTTGACTAAATCAAAACAAAATTTGATCAATTGTCTTCATTTTTCCTCTTGCTTGGCCGAACAAAGGGAGAAGAAAAACCAAAGAGAGACCTTCAACTCTAACCTCAATTTTGTGCTTGAATCTTGGGTTTCAACCAACCAATTTGCAAACTACTCCATAGAAATACTAACTAAGGTAGGTTTCAAGGTGTTGGTGGAGTGATTTTTGGGGGAAGAAGCCCTAAGTTCCCATCTTTCTTGAGGTTACAAGGTAATTTCGGCTAGTAACTTTCCTCTACTCCTAATATATACAAACTAGTGGATTAAAGTTGTAATTTTGGTAGCTTTATGGACAATTTCATGGGTTGAAAGTAGCGTTGTGGTAATTTTCAGTTTTATGGAGAATTTTCTACCCACACATCATGCTTAAGTGTTGGCCATGGTCTGATAGCTTTGCTATGTGAAATATCTAGCTTTTATATGCTAGTTTGACTTGCCTAAAGAAAATTTCAGCTTGTGATTAGGGATTTCAGCTCAGAGTTCATTTTCTAACTTGATTAGGTGACGGTTATATGCTTGATTTAGTGAATTGTTGACTTGGTATGTATATATGCTTGAGTTGAAGCTATTTTGTGGGAAGGATGAAGCCTTGGATTGGTTGGAAAAAAATTACTGAAAATAAAGGAAGTGCCGCTGAAAATTTGTCTGCAGGGAACCGTGGACAGTTTTAGGAAACCTGTTATATCTTGATGAAGAAAAAAAATTCGAATTGAGTTCTGTTTGTTGTATTTGAAACCAGATTCAGAGTACTATGAACTGTGAAAATTTCAGCATTGTTCTCCACTTCTATGAATATCTGTGATTTTGCAAAAATTGACTGAAATTGCATGCCTGTCCTGTTCTTTTACTGGGTGATACAGAAAAGTTATGTTGGAATTTGACTGACTTGTGGATTGGATCTTACAATAGTACCTTCTAGAAAGCTGTAACCCTTTGAGTCTATTTTCCGACGATATAAAGTCTATGAATTTTGGACTTAAGAAACTTGAGATATGATTTTTGAAATGGTATCGCGCAAACCTGGAAAAATTTTCCGTTTTCCTAGGACTGTTCTTACTTTCATTTCCAACTTTAGGATTGGAGTTGATAAACTATTTTGAGATTGGTTTATGAGTGGAATTGAGCTTAAATGAAAGGAAATGAGTTTCTTCAAATCATTTTAGATCGAACAATTTCCAACTTTGTATTTGAACATCTTTCTAATTTCTCCAAACATTTGACTATAAGTGAGATTCTTGTGCTCTAAATGATTTTTGCAACATTGATTAGTAAGTACAAGAGGATTACTCCTTGATTGAAACAAGCAAGTATTATATTTTGATAAGTTATACGGGTATAGAATTTTAAATTGATGCATGTTCTAAATAAAGTTTTGGAATCTCAATTTCTTTATATATTTTGGCTTTGTAATTGCTTGTCTTTTACTATAATATGTGACCACAGGACTCGAGAGAGTTCAAGAGAACATTCGTGCAAAATATCCGGAACTATTCAGTGATCAAAATGAGAATTTCGATGACAAAATTCTTTAAGGGGAAGAGAATGTAAGAACCCTAGTTTTCACATGCATTTCACTCAAACTTTCTTTGTTTAATTCTAATTGATTTTGATTAAATTCATAACTTTCATGATTTAGGTATTTAATTGCTTGTTTAATGATGGGTTTTACTCAAAAGATTCTTTTACATGACAAGCAAAATTTTTAAAGCTAATTTCTTACTAAATCTCTCTTTATTTAGAACTTCTAGGGTTTAGTGAAAAGCTTTCAAAAGTTGAGGGGTTTTAGGGCAATTTCAATTAAGATTTGATTAAGGATTTAAGCATGATTAGGAGAGGATTAAAGTGTGATTAAGGGAGACAAATCATCTTGGATTAGTACAAGATTGTGACACTTGTCACCGTAGGATTTAATCTTGAAGTTTAGTTGACTTTTGACTAGGGTTTGACTTGACTCTAGAACCTTCAAGATATAACTTGAAACTTGGAGAGTTTTCTTGTCTTGTTTTATTCCTTGCTTGGCCAAACTCAAGAGAGAGAAGAGAGAGTTGGAGAACAAAATTTTCTCTACCAAGAGACTTAGCCAAACTTGAGAGAACTTGAGAAAACTTGAGAGATTCAAGACTAGACAACTTCTATCACCAATCTTAAGTTTGTGAACCAAGATCTTGGAGGAAAGAGAGGAGCTTGGAGCTTATCTTGTCTACTTGAAAAGCTAAGAAGGTAAGTAATCTTGGGAACTTGAATTTTCTTGAATCTTTGGGTTTGATTCTTGTAGATCTAGGTAGATCTAAAGATATTTATGAAAATAGACCTTGATATGGCCATGAGTTAGTAGAACTTGTAATTGATACTTGATATATGAAGAACTTGGTGAATCTTTGATAGAAGATGAGGTTTATGGTTTAATGTGTGGTATGTGAGCTAATTAATGGTTTAGTGTAGTTGTAAGTTTGAAAAGATTGAAAATTTCAGTTTTATCTTGGTTATATCACCCGAAATCTTTGATCTATTTAGAGGCAGAATCAGCCTTGGCATAGAACATGAAAGTTGTATAGAATTGAATGAAGATTATACCTGTAAATTTCAGCTCAATCGAAGCACTGTATCATATGGAATGACCAAAATACCCCTGATGCCCTGTTTCTGTCCGAACTGATCTTTTGCCTCTGTAATTGGTCATTTTGACAGGAAGATGACTGATTTAGCTCTTGATGTCTTCTTATGAATTATATCCCTATATCTTAGCTTCCATGTGCCTTTGGAATTATCTGAATTGGACTTGTGTGCATTGAGTTATGAGTAATTGAATCAGGCCTGCCAATTAAACTGACAGTGACATTCGATACTGAGAAATTGAAATTGTTTTGATAAATGCGACCTAGTTAGTGTGAGAATTGGATCTTTATGTCTTCATAAGAAATGTAGACCTATGTCTTATCTTCGAAACAGTATAAGGTTCACTTTAATCCAATAAACGTAACTCGAGTTGTGACCAAAATACTATAAGATATCAAATCTGGTGTTTAGCTTTTGTCTTCAAAGCTGATTTCCAATTGTGTTATTACACTTGTGTTGTATTTTGAACTCCAATGATACTAAATGACTCAACCCCCTGTATATGATCATTAGAGAACTGATTTGGGTAAATATAAACCAAAACAAATGAAGATAGCATGAAGAACTAGTGTACATTTGTTAGGGTTTAGGGCTGATCCAGGGTTGGAAAATCAGCCGAATTCTCCAAGCTACTGGTAATGCTAGGACATGAAATAGAATGTGTAATTGGTACCTTTGGAAAGCCCTTCGAGTTTAGTTTCCAACGCCGCCAACGGCACCTGATTCCGACTTTCATACAGTGAGATATAGCCGTTTTACCGAGACTGCGCGGACGCGACTGTTTTACCCGCGAAGAACATTTTAAGCTTGAATGAAACTTTTCCTTTGCCAACTTTCGTGCACTTATTGAATTTTTTTTCCCATGAACTTTTGCTGCATTTTGGACCAAATTTGCATGATGAATTGTGTGGATTTAACCACTCACTTGGTCTCTCAATGAGCCTACGATTGGGTGAGAAATGAATCCAAATTGTTAACGATTTCACTTGTTGCCCTAGGATTGGGAAACGGTGTTGAACATAACCGCACGACTTGACATTTTAACTCAAATTTACTTGACAGGTGAGTGTTCCACTACCTGCTATCTGCTTATATGAAATATTTGAATACTTGAATTACGACTGTTTGAGCCAAACCATGTTTTGATAAAATGGAGGCGAGCGTGTACTTTATCGCACTCGACCTCCCTCATTTTCCACTGTGGCTCTGTATACTGCAATTATGAGATGTGAATTCTCCATATGTGACTGTACTTGAGTTGTTTGGGTGATACCCCATCAACTACTGCTACTGTTTGGGTACCCAACCTCATAGGTGAGTCGGTTGGATCGAGCCAGCAAGGGCTTGGTCGAGACGGCCGATAAACCTTGGGGACTGTTTACTGATCACTGGAAAACCGGTATACTCGAGTATTACCTAACTACTGTTATGGAGTGCGGGCCCGGTAGGGGGTTGACTGGTGGACGGAGATTGGAGAAAGTGGTGTTCTACGGACTTTATATTCTTTGAATGCAAGCGTTGACGGAGAGTCAACGGACCCTGGTATGATCAAACTCAAGGGGATTTGGCTTTTGGAAGCCCCCGTATCCTTGAATTGCACTGTGATTAAATTGTTATTATATTATACGGTGTTTATTTGATTATATTATGCCCTTATTTGGCTATGTGCTTACTTGTTTAATTTAGAACCCCACTGAATTTTACCTCACCCCACTCCCTTTGTTTTCCTTAACAGATCGGGGATGGACTTGTGGTTAAGAGCTTCCTTAGCTTTGTTTTGCGTTGAACTTGTACCTAGGGCTTGTAACCTTTTATTTAAAATGACTTTACTTTTGATTCGTGTAAGTTTGAATTCATAAGTTTGACTCATGTTATGTAATTGTAGTAGGGAGTGGTAAGTGTGACTTTAACTTGACAATTTAAGTTTGGAAAGTTGGCTTGACGATTGTGTGCCACTAGGGTTTGTATGCTTTGATTTAAAGTTATTCCACTGGTTATCTTGAATTACTAGTTCTTTGATCGACCGAGTCTCGACGAGAGTTGGGCAGATAGTCCGTTGATATCCTAGGGTTCGCCCTAGGGAGAGGTGGGACTGTCTCAGGTGATATCAGAGCCTAGGTTTGAATTGACCTGGGCGAGTTAGAAATTGTCGACTTGAGGATTATATTTGATTATTTCCCTTAAGAGTACTTAAGTTTATCCCCACTTTGTGTAGGATGGACAGATCTAGTGGCCCTAGTGATAGACCGGTTGGTGAGACGTCCAGTGAGGACTTACCGATGATTAGATACCAGATCAGGTCCGGAGGAGCTAGAGCCTATTGGAGCCCATCTGACTGTTATAGGCGTTGCGAGTGTCGGTATATTTACTCTTACTCTAATGAAATAGTTCTGGCCGTTGTGAATGAGTGAAAGGTCCTAGCAAGGGATAATACTAGGCTTGGACTTGAAATGAATTTCCTGAAGGAAACTATTGAAACACAAATCGAGCGGATTAAGGAGCTTGAGGGTGAGGTGGCCGAAGGCCGAAAAAGGATTGATGATTTGTGCGTGCAGCTTGGAGAAACTCGAGAGCGCATGGTCAAGAGGGCCATGAAAGTGAGGAATAGAGTGGAATCCATTCTGAATATTTGTGATGATCTTCTAGGAGAAGCGAGCGATGAGGCTTCTCACATTGGAGATGGTACGGGATCTGAACCCGCTGAGATTGGGGGGTCAGCTAGTCCCGCCGAGGATTAAGACCTTCACCACCAGGTTACTATTGTGGATGATTTTGACTATAGTACATAGAAAGGATATGGGATATGGTCACTCGGTGGTTGTTTTTTTCCCCTCATCGTGCAACTCTTAATTATCATGAAATTAATTCTTCACGCTTGCGCTTGTACATTTGCGTCGAGAACTTTGAGCGATGATCCAGGATTTGATCGAGTCGTACCATTCCTAATTTATCTCGTCGTTAGATCCCTCTTCATGCTTTGATAAGAACTAAAATATGAAGCAATCGTTCCGATGGATCTGAATTACTATGGGATGAAGAATGAAGAAGAACATTGGGTTTCGAAACAAAAAGAGAGGGGTGGAACACGAGGAATTCCCAGGGGGTCACCCATCCTAGTACTGCTCTCGCCCAAACAAGCTTAATTTCGGAGTTCTAATGGGATCCGACGTATTAGTGTTGTTAAGATCGCATTCGCCATGTTCCTTTCGCCTTATTCTTTCAGACTACCCCGTCCTGTGAAGCAACGTGACATTTCCAGACCGAAGTTCATTTGAAGTGTCAATTCAAGCATTTTCCTCCTATTCTTTCGTTTATTTGCTTTTACATTTTATTTCTGCTGATTTCTACCTTTATTTTTTTACTTATCGCGCAACTCTTAATTATCATGAAATTAATCTTTCACGCTTGTGCTTATTTATTTGTGCCGGCAACTTTGAGCTACAAACTGGGTTTTGATTGAGCCGTATCGTTCCTAATTTATCTCGTCGTTAGATCCCCCTTCATGCTTCGATAAGAACCAAAATATGAAGCAATCGTTCCGACGGAGCTGAATTACTACGGCATAAAGAACGAAGAAGAAAATTGGTTTCGAAACAAAAAGGATGGGGTGCAACCCAAGAACATCCCAGGAGGTCACCCATCCTAGTACTATTCTTACCGAAACAGGATTAACTTCGGAGTTCTGATGTGATCTGGTGCATTAGTGCTAGCATGATCGCACCCACCATGTTCCTTTGGTTTTATTCTTTTAAACTATCCTGTCCTGTGAAGCAACGTGGCTTTTCTAGACCGGATTTCATTTGAAACGTCAATTCAAGCATTTTCCCCTTATCCTTTTGTTTCTTTGCTTTTATATATTTTTACATGTTGATTTGCACCTTGTTTTTTTCCCTCATTGCGTAATGCTAAATTATCATGAAATTCATTCTTCCCACTTGCGTGTGTACATTTGCGCCGATAGTTTTGAGCGACTATCTGAGTTTTGATCGAATCGTACCGTTCCTGATTTATCTCGTTGTTAGATCCCCCTTCATGCTATGCTAAGAACAAAAATATGAAGCTGTCGTTCCGACGTAGCTGAATTACTATTGGATGAAGAACGAAGAGGAAAATTGGATTTCCAAACAAAAAGGGAGGGGTTCAACACGAGGACTTCCTAGTGGGTCACCCGTCCTAGTACTACTCTCGCCCAAACACGCTTAAGTTCGGAGTTCTGATGGGATCCGGTGCATTAGTGCTGGTATGATCGTACCCGCCAGATTACTGTCGCTTTACTCTTTTAAACTACCCCGTCCTATAAAACAACATGGCTTTTCTAGACCGGACTTCATTTGAAGCGTCAATTCAAGCATTTTCCGCTTATTCTTTTGTTTATTTACTTTTATATATTTTAGATGCAGATTTGTACCTTGTTTTTTTCCCCTCATCGCGCAACTCTCAATTATCATGAAATTAATTCTTCACGCTTGCGCTTGTATATTTGCGCCGACAACTTTGAGCGACGATCCAGGATTTGATCAAGTCGTACCATTCCTGATTTATCTCGTCATTAGATCACCCTTCATGCTTTGATAAGAATCAAAATATGAAGCAATCGTTCCGGCGGATCTGAATTACTATGGGATGAAGAATGAAGAAGAAAATTGGGTTTCGAAACAAAAAGGGAGAGGTGGAACACGAGAAACTCCCAGTGGGTCACCCATCCTCGTACTGCTCTCGCCCAAACATGCTTAATTTTGGAGTTCTAATGGGATCCGGCGTATTAGTGTTGGCCAGATCGCACCCGCCATGTTCCTTTCGTCTTATTTTTTCAAACTACTCGGTCCTGTGAAGCAACGTGACTTTTCTAGACCGGATTCATTTGAAATTTCAATTCAAGCATTTTCCTCTTATTCTTTCATTTATTTACTTTTACATTTTTTATGCTGATTTGTACCTTGATTTTTTCACTCATCGCGCAAATCTTGATTATCATGAAATTAATCTTTTACGCTTGTGCATATGCATTTGCGCCGGCAACTTTGAGAGACAAACTGGGTTTTGATTCAGCCGTATCGTTCCTAATTTATCTCGCCGTTGGATCCCCTTCATGCTTCGATAAGAACCAAAATATAAAGCAATCATTCCGACGGAGCTGAATTACTATGAGATAAAGAACGAAGAAGAAATTTGGTTTCGAAACAAAAAGGGTGGGGTGCAAGCCGAGGACATCCCAGGGGGTCACCCATCCTAGTTCTACTATTACCGAAACACGCTTAACTTCGGAGTTCTGATGCGATTCGGTGCATTAGTGCTGGCATGATCGCACCTGCCATGTTCCTTTCGCTTTATTCTTTTAAACTACCATGTCCTGTGAAACAACGTTGCTTCTCTAAACCGGATTACATTTAAAGCGTCAATTCAAGCATTTTCCCCTTATCCTTTTGTTTCTTTGCTTTTATATATTTTTACATGCTGATTTGCACCTTGTTTTTTTCCCTTATCACGCAACTGTAAATTATCATGAAATTCAATCTTCCCGCTTGCGCTTGTGCATTTGCGCCGATAATTTTGAGCGACGATCTGAGTTTTGATAGAACCGCACCGTTCCTGATTTATCCCGTCGTTAGATCCCCCTTCATGCTACGCTAAGAACAAAAGTATGAAATTGTCGTTCCGACGGAGCTGAATTACTATGGGATGAAGAACGAAGAGGAAAAATTGGATTTCGAAACAAAAAGGGAGGGGTTCAACACGAGCACTTCCTAGGGGGTCACCCGTTCTAGTACTACTCTCGCCCAAACACGCTTAAGTTCGGAGTTCTGATTATATCCGGTGCATTAGTGCAGATATGATCGCACCCGTCAGATTCCTTTCGCCTTATTCTTCTAAACTACACCGTCCTGTAAAGTAACATGGCTTTTCTAGACCGGACTTCATTTAAAGCGTCAATTCAAGCATTTCCCTTTTATTCTCTTGTTTATTTACTTTTATACATTTTTGATGCAGATTTGCACCTTGTATTTTTCCCCTCATCGCGCAATTCTTAATTATCATGAAATTAATTCTTCACGCTTGCGCTTGTACATTTGCGTCGAGAACTTTGAGCAATGATCCAGGATTTGATCGAGTCGTACCATTCCTAATTTATCTCGTTGTTAGATCCCTCTTCATGCTTTGATAAGAACCAAAATATGAAGCAATCGTTCCGATGGATCTGAATTACTATGGGATGAAGAACGAAGAAGAACATTGGGTTTCGAAACAAAAAGAGAGGGGTCGAACATGAGGAATTCCCAGGGGGTCACCCATCCTAGTACTGCTCTCGCCCAAACACGCTTAATTTCGGAGTTCTAATGGGATTCGGCGTATTAGTGTTGTCAACATCGCACCCGCCATGTTCCTTTCGCCTTATTCTTTCAAATTACCCCGTCCTGTGAAGCAACGTGACATTTCCAGACCGGAGTTCATTTGAAGTGTCAATTCAAGCATTTTCCTCTTATTCTTTCATTTATTTACTTTTATATTTTTTACGCTGATTTGTACCTTGATTTTTTCACTCATCGCGCAACTCTTAATTATCATGAAATTAATCTGTCAAGCTTGCGCTTATGCATTTGTGCCGGCAACTTTGAGCGACAAACTGGGTTTTGATTGAGCCGTATCATTCCTAATTTATCTCGTCGTTAGATCTCCCGTCATGATTCGATAAGAACCAAAATATGAAACAATCGTTCCGATGGAGCTGAATTACTACGGGCATAAAGAACGAAGAAGAAAATTGTTTCAAAACAAAGAGGGTGGGGTGCAACCCGAGGACATCCCAGGGGCTCACCCATCCTAATACTACCCTTACCGAAACATGCTTAACTTCGGAGTTCTGATGTGATCCGGTGCATTAATGCTGGCATGATCGCACCCGCCTTGTTCCTTTCGCTTTATTCTTTTAAACTACCTTGTCCTGTGAACCAACGTGGCTTTTCTAGACCGGATTTCATTTGAAGCGTCAATTCAAGCTTTTTCCCCTTCTCCTTTTGTTTCTTTGCTTTTATATATTTTTACATGCTGATTTGCAGCATGTTTTTTCCCTCATCGCGCAACTCTAAATTATCATGAAATTAATTCTTCCCGCTTGCGCTTGTATATTTGCGTCGAGAGTTTTGAGCGACGATATGAGTTTTGATCGAACCGTACCGTTCTTGATTCGTCTCGCCTTTAGATCCGCCTTCGTGCTTCGATAAGAAGCAAAATATAAAGCAATCGTTCCGACGGAGCGAAATTACTACGGATAAAGAACGAAGAGGAAATTTGGATTTCAAAACAAAAAGGGAGGGGTGCAACACGAGGACTTCCCCAGGGGGTCACCCATCCTAGTACTACTCTCGCCCAAGCACGCTTAACTTCGGAGTTCTGATGGGATCCGGTGCATTAGTGCTGGTATGATCGCACCCGCCATGTTCCTTTCGCTTTATTCTTTTAAACTGCCCCGTCCTGTGAAGCAGTGTGGCTTTTCTAGACCGGAACTCATTTTAAGCGTCATTCAAGCATTTTCCCCTTATCCTTTTATTTATTTACCTTTACATATTTTTTTGCTTACTGATTTGCACCTTTTTTTTTTCCCTCATCGCGCAACTCTCAATTATCATGAAATTAATCCTTCACGCTTGCGCTTATACATTTGCGCCGACAACTTTGAGCGAGCGATCCGGGATTTGATTGAGTCGTACCATTCCTGATTTATCTCGTCGTTAGATCCCCTTTCATGCTTCGATAAGAACCAAAATATGAAGCAATCGTTTTGATGGAGCTGAATTACTATGGGATGAAGAACGAAGAAGAAAAATTGGGTTTCGAAACGAAAAGGAGGGGTGCAACACGAGGAATTCTCAGGGGGTCACCCATCCTAGTACTACTCTCGCCAAAACATGCTTAATTTCGGAGTTCTAATGGAATCCAGCGTATTAGTGCTGGCTTGATCGTACCCGCCATGTTCCTTTCGCCTTATTCTTTTAAACTACTCCGTCCTGTGAAGCAACATGGCTTTTCTAGACCGGACTTCATTTGAAACGTCAATTCAAGCATTTTCCCCATATTCTTTTCTTTATTTATTTTTGTATATTTTATCTTGCCGGTTTGCACCCTGTTTTTTTCCCTCATCGCGCAACTCTGAATTATCATGAAATTAATCATTCACGCTTGCGTTTATACATTTGCGCCGACAACTTTGAGCGAGCGACGATCCGGGCTTTGATCGAGCCGTACCGTTCCTGATTCGTCTCGCCTTTAGATCCGCCTTCGTGCTTCGATAAGAAGCAAAATATAAAGCAATCGTTCCGACGGAGCGAAATTACTACAGGATAAAGAACGAAGAGGAAATTTGGATTTCAAAACAAAAAAGGGAGGGGTGCAACACGAGGACTTCCCAGGGGGTCACCCATCCTAGTACTACTCTCGCCCAAGCACGCTTAACTTCGGAGTTCTGATGGGATCCGGTGCATTAGTGCTGGTATGATCGCACCCGCCATGTTCCTTTCGCTTTATTCTTTTAAACTGCCCCGTCCTGTGAAGCAGTGTGGCTTTTCTAGACCGGAACTCATTTTAAGCGTCAATTCAAGCATTTTCCCCTTATCCTTTTATTTATTTACCTTTACATATTTTTTTGCTTACTGATTTGCACCTTTTTTTTTTTCCCTCATCGCGCAACTCTCAATTATCATAAAAATTAATTCTTCACATTTGCGTTTGTACATTTGCGCCGATAGGTTTGAGCGACGATCCGAGTTTTGATCGAATCATAGCGTTCCTGATTTATCTCACGTTAAATCCCCCTTCATGCTTCGCTAAGGATAAAAATATGAAGCAATCGTTCCGACGGAGCTGAATTACAATGAGATGAAGAACGAAGAGGAAAATTGGGTTTCGAAACAAAAAGGGAGGGGTTCAACACGAGGACTTTCCAGGGGGTCACCCGTCCTAGTACTACTTTCGTCCAACCACATTTAACTTCGAAGTTCTGATTAGATCCGGTGCATTAATGCTGGTATGATCGCACCCGCCAGATTCCTATCGCTTTATTCTTTTAAACTACCTCGTCCTGTAAACCAACGTGGCTTTTCTGGACTGGACTTTATTTGAAGCGTCAATTCAAGCATTTTTCTTTTATTCTTTTGTTTATTTACTTTTATATATTTTTATGCAGATTTGCATCTTGATTTTTTCCCCTCATCGCGCAACTCTTCATTATCATGAAATTAATTCTTCACGCTTGCGCTTGTGCATTTGTGCCAAGAACTTTGAGCAACGATCTGGGATTTGATCGAGTCGTACTATTCCTGATTTATCTCGTCGTTAGATCCCCCTTCATGCTTCGATAAGAACCAAAATAGGAAGCAGTCATTCAAACGGAACTGAATTACTATGGGATGAAGAAGGAAGAAGAAAATTAGGTTTCGAAACAAAAAGGAAGGGTTGCAACACGAGGAATTCCCAGGTGGTCACCCATCCTAGTACTGCTCTCGCCAAACACGCTTAATTTCGGAGTTCTAATGGGATCCGGCGTATTAGTGCTGGCATGATCGCACCCGCCATGTTCATTTCGCCTTATTCTTTTAAATTACCTCGTCCTGTGAAGCAACGTGACTTTTTTAGACCGGATTTCATTTTAAGCGTCAATTCAAGCATTTTCCTCTTATTCGTTCGTTTATTTACTTTTACATATTTTTTGCTTACTGATTTGCACCTTTTTTTTTTCCCTCATCGCGCAACTCTCAATTATCATGAAATTAATCCTTCACGCTTGCGCTTATACATTTGCGCCGACAACTTTGAGCGAGCGACGATCCGGGCTTTGATCGAGCCGTACCGTTCCTGATTCGTCTCGCCTTTAGATCCGCCTTCGTGCTTCGATAAGAAGCAAAATATAAAGCAATCGTTCCGACGGAGCGAAATTACTACAGGATAAAGAACGAAGAGGAAATTTGGATTTCAAAACAAAAAAAGGGAGGGGTGCAACACGAGGACTTCCCAGGGGGTCACCCATCCTAGTACTACTCTCGCCCAAGCACGCTTAACTTCGGAGTTCTGATGGGATCCGGTGCATTAGTGCTGGTATGATCGCACCCGCCATGTTCCTTTCGCTTTATTCTTTTAAACTGCCCCGTTCCTGTGAAGCAGTGTGGCTTTTCTAGACCGGAACTCATTTTAAGCGTCAATTCAAGCATTTTCCCCTTAACCTTTTATTTCTTTGCTTTTATATATTTTTACATGCTGATTTGCACTTTGTTTTTTTCCCTCATTGCGTAACTCTAAATTATCATGAAATTAATTCTTTACGCTTGCGCATGTACATTTGCACTGATAGGTTTAAGCGACGATCTGGGTTTTTGATCGAACCGTGCTGTTCCTGATTTATCTCGCGTTAGATCCCCCTTCATGCTTCGCTAAGGGCAAAAATATGATGCAATCGTTCCGACGGAGCTGAATTACTATGGGATGAAGGACGAATAGGAAAATTGGGTTTTGAAACAAAAAGGGAGGGATTCAACACGAGGACTTCCCAGGGGGTCACCCGTCCTAGTACTACTCTCGCCCAAACACGCTTAACTTCGGAGTTCTGATGGGATCCGGTGCATAAGTGCTAGTATGATCGTACCCGCCAGATTGCTTTCGCTTTATTCTTTTAAACTACCCCGTCCTGTGAAACAACGTGACTTTTCTAGACCGGAAGTTGTTTGGAGCATCAATTCAAGAATTTTCCTCTTATTCTTTTATTTATTTACTTTTATATATTTTAGATGCAGATTTGCACCTTATTTTTCCCCTCATCGCGCAACTCTCAATTATCATGAAATTAATTTTTCACAGTTGCGCTTGTACATTTGCGTCGACAACATTGTGCGACGATCCGTGATTTGATCGAGTCGTACCATTCTTGATTTATCTCGTCATTGGATCCCCTTCATGCTTCGGTTAGAACCAAAATATGAAGCAATCGTTCCGAGGGGACTGAATTACTATGGGACGAAGAATGAAGAAGAAAATTGGGTTTCGAAACAAAAGAGGAGGGGTGCAACACGAGGAATTCACAGGGGGTCACCCATTCTAGTACTGCTCTCTCGCCAAAACACGCTTAATTTCGGAGTTCTAATGGGATCCGGCATATTAGTGCTGACATGATCGCACCCGCCATGTTCCTTTCGCCTTATTCTTTTAAACTACCCTGTCCTGTAAAGCAACGTGGCTTTTCTAGACCAGACTGCATTTGAAGCTTCAATTAAAGAATTTTTCCCCTAATCGTGCAACTCTGAATTATCATGAAATTAATCATTCACGCTTGCGCTTATACATTTGCACCGACAACTTTGAGTGACCATCAGGATTTTGATCGAGCAGTACCGTTCCTGATTTATATCGCCGTTAAATCCCCCTTCATGCTTCAATAACAACCAAAATATGAAGCAATCATTCCGACGGAACTGAATTACTATGGGATAAATAACGAAGAAGAAAATTGGTTTCGAAACAAAAAGGATTGGGTGCAACCCGAGGACTTCCCAGGCGGTCACCCATCCTAGTACTACTCTCGCCGAAGTACGCTTAAATTCGGAGTTCTGATGGGATCCGATGCATTTGTGCTGGCATGATCGCTCCCGCCATATTCCTTTCGCTTTATTCTTTTAAACTACCCTGTCCTGTGAAGCAACGTGGCTTTTGTAGATCGGATTTCATTTGAAGCGTCAATTCAATCATTTTCCCCTTATCCTTTTGTTTCTTTGTTTTTATATATTTTTACATGTTGATTAGCACCCTGTTTTTTTCCCTCATCGCGCAACTCCAAATTATCACGAAATTAATTCTTCACGCTTGCGCTTGTACATTTGCACCGATAGGTTTGAGCTACGATCCGGGTTTTGATCGAACCGCACCGTTCCTGCTTTATCTCGCTTTAGATCTCCCTTCATACTTCGCTAAGGACAAAAATATGAATTAATCGTTCCGACGGAGCTGAATTATTATGGGATGAAGGACGAACAGGAAAATTGGGTTTCGAAACAAAAAGAGAGGGGTTCAACACGAGGACTTCTCAGGGGGTCACCCGTCCTAGTACTACTCTCGCCCAAACACGCTTAATTTCGGAGTTCTGATGGGATCCGGTGCATAAGTACTGGTAAGATCGCACCCGCCAGATTGTTTTCGCTTTATTCTTTTAAACTACCCCGTCCTGTGAAGCAACGTGACTTTTCTAGACCGGACGTTGTTTGGAGTGTCAATTCAAGAATTTTACTCTTATTCTTTTATTTATTTACTTTTATAAATTTTTGATGCAGATTTGCACCTTATTTTTTCCCCTCATCGTGCAACTCTCAATTATCATGAAATTAATTTTTCACAGTTGCGCTTGTACATTTGCGACGACAATATTGTGCGACGATCCGTGATTTGATCGAGTCGCACTATTCTTGATTTATCTCGTCATTGGATCCCCTTCATGCTTCGGTAAGAACCAAAATATGAAACAATCGTTCCGACGGAGCTGAATTACTATGGGACGAAGAACGAAGAAGAAAATTGGGTTTCGAAACAAAAGAGGAGGGGTGCAACACGAGGAATTCCTAGGGGGTCACCCATCCTAGTACTGCTCTCTCGTCAAAACACGTTTAATTTCGGAGTTCTAATGGGATCTGGTGTATTAGTGCTGACATGATCGCACCCGCCATGTTCCTTTCGCCTTATTCTTTTAAACTACCCTGTCCTGTAAAGCAACGTGGCTTTTCTAGATCGGACTGCATTTGAAGCTTCAATTAAAGCATTTTTCCCCTAATCGCGCAACTCCGAATTATCATGAAAGTAATCATTCATGCTTGCGCTTATACATTTGCGCCGACAACTTTGAGCGACGATCTGGGTTTTGATCGAGTCGTACCGTTCCTGATTTATCTCGCCGTTAGATCCCCCTTCATGCTTCAATAATAACCAAAATATGAAGCAATCATTCCGACGGAGCTGAATTACTATGGGATAAATAACGAAGAAGAAAATTGCTTTCAAAACAAAAAGGATTAGGTGCAACCCGAGGACTTCCCAGTCGCTCACCCATCCTAGTACTACTCTCGCCGAAGTACGCTTAAGTTCGGAGTTCTGATGGGATCCGATACATTTGTGCTGGCATGATTGCTCTCGCCATATTCCTTTCGCTTTATTCTTTTAAACTACCTTGTCCTGTGAAGCAACGTGGCTTTTCTAGACCAAATTTCATTTGAAACGTCAATTCAAGCATTTTCCCCTTATCCTTTTGTTTCTTTGCTTTTATATATTTTTACATGCTGATTAGCACCCTGTTTTTTTTTCTCATCACGCAACTCTAAATTATCATGAAATTATTTCTTCACGCTTGCGCTTGTACATTTGCACCGATAGGTTTGAGCTACGATCCGGGTTTTGATCGAACCGTACCGTTCCTGCTTTATCTCGCATTAGATCCCCCTTCATACTTCGCTAAGGACAAAAATATGAAGTAATCGTTCCGACGGAGCTGAATTACTGTGGGATGAAGGACGAAGAGGAATATTGGGTTTCGAAACAAAAAGGGAAGGGTTGAACACGAGGACTTCTCAGGAGGTCACCCGTCCTAGCACTACTCTCGCCCAAGTACGCTTAATTTCGAAGTTCTGATTAGATCCAGTGCATTAGTGCTGGTATGATCGCACCCGCCAGATTCCTTTCGCTTTATTCTTTTACACTACCCCATCCTGTGAAGCAACATGGCTTTTCTAGATCGGACTTCATTTGAAACGTCAATTCAAGCATTTTCCTTTTATTCTTTTATTTATTTACTTTTATATATTTTTTATGCAGATTTGCACCTTGTTTTTTTCCTCTCATCGCGCAACTCTCAATTATCATGAAATTAATTCTTCACGGTTGCGTTTGTACATTTGCGCCGAAACATTATGCGTCGATCCGTGATTTGATCGAGTCGTACCATTCTTGATTTATCTCGTCATTGGATCCCTTTCATACTTCGATAAGAACCAAAATATGAAGCAATCGATCCGACGGAGCTGAATTACTATTGGACGAAGAACGAAGAAAAAAATTGGGTATTGAAACAAAAGAGGAGGGGTGGAACACGAGGAATTCTCAGGGGGTCACCCATCCTAGTACTGCTCTCACCAAAACACGCTTAATTTCGGAGTTCTAATGGGAACCGGCGTATTAGTGCTGACATGAATTCACCTGTCATGTTCCTTTCACCTTATTCTTTTAAACTACCCTGTCCTATAAAGCAACGTGGCTTTTCCAGACTGGACTGCATTTGAAGTTTCAATTAAAGCATTTTTCCCCTAATCGCGCAAGTCTGAATTATCATGAAATTAATCATTCACGCTTGCGCTTATACATTTGCGCCGACAACTTTGGGTGACGATCTGGGTTTTGATCGAACCGTACCGTTCCTGATTTATCTCACCGTTAGATCCCCTTCAAGCTTCGATAACAACCAAACTATGAAGCAATCGTTCTGACGGAGCTGAATTACTATGGGATAAATAACGAAAAGAAAATTGGTTTCGAAACAAAAAGGATGGGGCGCAACCCGAGGACTTTCCAGGGGGTCACCCATCCTAGTACTACTCTCGTCGAAGCACGCTTAACTTCGGAGTTCTGATGAGATCAGATGCATTAGTGCTGGCATGATCGCTCCCGCCATATTCCTTTCGCTTTATTCTTTTAAACTGCCCTGTCCTGTGAAGCAACGTGGCTTTTCTAGACCAGATTTCATTTGAAGCGTCAATTCAAGCATTTTTCCCTTATCCTTTTGTTTCTTTGCTTTTCTATATTTTTACATGCTGATTTGCACCTTTTTTTTCCCTCATCGCGCAATTCTAAATTATCATGAAATTAATTCTTCACGCTTGCGCTTGTACATTTGCACCGATAGGTTTGAGCGACGATCCAAATTTTGATCGAACCGTACCGTTCCTGATTTATCTCATCGTTAGATCCCCCTTCGTCTTTCGCTAAGAACAAAAATATGAAGCAATCGTTCCAACAAAGTCGAATTGCTATGGGATGAACAACGAAGACGAAAAATTGGATTTCGAAACAAAAAGGGAGCGGTTCAACACGAGGACTTCCCAGAGGGTCACCTATCCTAGTACTACTCTCACCCAAGCACGCTTAACTTCGAAGTTCTGATTAGATCCGGTGCATTAGTGTTGGTATGATCGCACCCGCTAGATTCCTTTCGCTTTATTCTTTTACACTACTCTGTCCTGTGAAGCAACGTGGCTTTTCTAGACCGAACTTCATTTGAAGCGTCAATTCAAGCATTTTTCTTTTATTCTTTTATTTATTTACTTTTATATATTTTTGATGTAGATTTGCACCTTGTTTTTTCCCCTCATCGCACAACTCTCAATTATCATGAAATTAATTCTTCACGCTTGCGCTTATGCATTTGCGCCGACAACTTTGAGCAACAAACTGGGTTTTGATTCAGCCGTATCGTTCCTAATTTATCCCGCCGTTAGATCCCCCTTCGTGCTTCGATAAGAACCAAAATATGAAGCAATCGTTCCGACGGAGCTGAATTACTATGGGATGAAGAACGAAGAAGAAAATTGGGTTTCGAAACAAAAAGGGAGGGGTGCAACACGAGAAATTCCTAGGGGGTCACCCATCCTAGTACTACTCTCGCTCAAACACGCTTAACTTCGGAGTTCTGATGGGATCCGGTGCATTAGTGCTGGTATGATCGCACCCGCCATGTTCCTTTCGCTTTATTCTTTTAAACTGCCCCGTCCTGTGAAGCAGTGTGGCTTTTCTAGACCGGAACTCATTTTAAGCGTCAATTCAAGCATTTTCCCCTTATCCTTTTATTTATTTACCTTTACATATTTTTTTGCTTACTGATTTGCACCTTTTTTTTTCCCTCATCGCGCAACTCTCAATTATCATGAAATTAATCCTTCACGCTTGCGCTTATACATTTGCGCCGACAACTTTGAGCGAGCGACAATCCGGGCTTTGATCGAGCCGTACCGTTCCTGATTCGTCTCGCCTTTAGATCCGCCTTCGTGCTTCGATAAGAAGCAAAATATAAAGCAATCGTTCCGACGGAGCGAAATTACTACAGGATAAAGAACGAAGAGGAAATTTGGATTTCAAAACAAAAAAGGGAGGGGTGCAACACGAGGACTTCCCAGGGGGTCACCCATCCTAGTATTACTCTCACCCAAGCACGCTTAACTTCGGAGTTCTGATGGAATCCGGTGCATTAGTGCTGGTATGATCGCACTCGCCAGATTCCTTTCGCTTTATTCTTTTAAACTACCCCGTCCTGTGAAGCAACGTGGCTTTTCTAGAACGGATTTCATTTGAAGCGTCAATTCAAACATTTTCCTCTTATTCTTTTGTTTATTTACTTTCATATATTTTTTATGCAGATTTGCACCTTGTTTTTTCCCCCTCATCGCGCAACTCTCAATTATCATGAAATTAATTCTTCATGCTTGTGCTTGTACATTTGCACCGACAACTTTGAGCGACGATCCGGGATTTGATCGAGTCGTAGCATTTCTGATTTATCTCATCGTTAGATCCCCCTTCATGCTTCGATAAGAACCAAAATATGAAGCAATCGTTTCGACGGAGCTGAATTACTATGGGATGAAGGATGAAGAGGAACACTGGGTTTCGAAACAAAAAGGGAGGGGTTCAACACGAGAACTTCTCAAGGGGTCACCCGTCCTAGTACTACTCTTGCCCACGCACGCTTAATTTCGAAGTTCTGATTAGATCCGGTGCATTAGTGCTGGTAGGATCGCACCCGCCAGATTCCTTTCGCTTTCTTCTTTTAAACTACCCTGTCCTGTGAAGCAACGTGGCTTTTCTACACCGGATTTCATTTGAAACGTCAATTCAAACATTTTCCCCTTATCCTTTTGTTTCTTTGTTTTTATATATTTTAACATGCTGATTTGCACTTTGTTTTTTTTCCCTCATCGCGCAACTCTAAATTATCATGAAATTTATTCTTTCCGCTTGTGCTTGTACATTTGTGCCGATAGTTTTGAGCAACGATCCGGGTTTTGATTGAACCGTACCGTTTCTGATTTATCTCGTCGTTAGATCCCCCTTCATCTTTCGCTAAGAACAAAAATATGAAGCAATCGTTCCGACGGAGCTGAATTGCTATGGGATGAACAACGAAGAGGAAAAATTGGATTTCGAAACAAAAAGGGAGGGGTTCAACACGAGGACTTCTCAGGGGGTCACCCGTCCTAGTACTACTCTCGCCCAAGCACGCTTAACTTCGGAGTTCTGATGGGATCGGGTGCATTAGTGCTGGTATGATAGCACCCGTCAGATTTCTTTCGCTTTATTCTTTTAAACTACACCGTCCTGTGAAGCAACATGGCTTTTCTAGACTGAACTTCGTTTGAAGCATCAATTCAAGCATTTTCCTCTTATTCTTTTGTTTATTTACTTTTATATATTTTTTATGCAGATTTGCACCTTGTTTTTTTCCCCTCATCGCGCAACTCTCAACTATCATGAAATTAATTCTTCACGCTTGCGCTTGTACATTTGCACCAACAACTTTGAGCGACAATCCGGGATTTGATCGAGTCATAACATTTCTGATTTATCTCATCGTTAGATCCCCCTTCATGCTTCGGTAAGAACCAAAATATGAATCAATCGTTTCGACCGAGCTAAATTACTATGGGATGAAGGACGAAAAGGAATATTGGGTTTCGAAACAAAAAGGGAGGGGTTCAACACGAGGACTTCTCAGGGGTTCACCCGTCCTAGTACTTCTTTCGCCTAAGCACGCTTAACTTCGAAGTTCTGATTAGATCCGGTGCATTAGTGCTGGTATGATCTCACCCGCCAGATTCCTTTCGCTTTATTCTTTTAAACTACCCTGTCCTGTGAAGCAACGTGGCTTTTCTACACCAGATTTCATTTGAAACGTCAATTCAAGCATTTTTCCCTTGTTCTTTTGTTTCTTTGCTTTTATATATTTTAACATGCTGATTTGCACTTTGTTTTTTTTCCCTCATCGCGCAACTCTAAATTATCATGAAATTAATTCTTCCCGCTTGTGCTTGTACATTTGCGCCGATAGTTTTGAGCGACGATTCGGGTTTTGATCGAATCTACTGTTCCTGATTTATCTCGTCGTTAGATCCCCCTTCATTTTTCGCTAAGAACAAAAATATGAAGCAATCGTTCCGACGGAGCTGAATTGCTATGGGATGAACAACGAAGAGGAAAATTGGATTTCGAAACAAAAAGGGAGGGGTTCAACACGAGAACTTCCCAGGAGGTCACCCGTCCTAGTACTACTCTTGCCCAAGCACGCTTAACTTCGGAGTTCTGATGGGTTCGGGTGCATTAGTGCTGGTATGATATCACCCCCCAGATTCCTTTCGTTTTATTCTTTTAAACTACCCCGTCCTGTGAAGTAACGTGGCTTTTCTGGACAAAACTTCATTTGAAGAGTCAATTCAAGCATTTTCCTCTTATTCTTTTGTTTATTTACTTTTATATATTTTTGATTTAGATTTGCACCTTGTTTTTTTCCCCTCATCGCGCAACTCTCAATTATCATGAAATTAATTCTTCACGCTTGCGCTTGTACATTTGCACCGACAACTTTGAGCGACGATCCGAGATTTGATCGAGTCGTACCATTCCTGTTTTATCTCTTCATTAGATCCCCCTTCATGCTTCGATCAGAACCAAAATATGAAGCAATCGTTCTGACGGAGTTGAATTACTTTGGGATGAAGAACGAAAAAGAAAATTGGGTTTCGAAACAAAAAGGGAGGGGTGCAACACGAGGAATTCCCAGGGGGTCACCCATCCAAGTACTGCTCTCGTCCAAACACGCTTAATTTTGGAGTTCTAATGGGATCCGGCGTATTAGTGTTGGCATGATCGCACCCACCATGTTTCGTTCGTCTTATTCTTTTAAACTATCCCGTCCTGTGAAGCAACGTGACTTTTCTAGACCGGATTTCATTTGAAGCGTCAATTCAAACATTTTCCTCTTATTCTTTCGTTTATTTACTTTTATATTTTTTTATGCTGATTTGTACCTTGAATTTTTCACTCATCGCGCAACTCTTAATTATAATGAAATTAATCTTTTACGCTTGCGCTTATGCATTTGCGCCGACAACTTTGAGAGACAACTGGGTTTTGATTGTGTCGTATCGTTCCTAATTTATCTCGCTATTGTAAACACCAAATTTTTTAATCAATTTTTATTCTTATTTCATTTTATTTTTATTTGATAATTAGTATCTATTTTATTTATTTATTAATCTCATGATTTTTGTTTTTAGACATTTTTTAGCATTTTAGAGACCAATATTTTAATTTAGCTTTATTTATTGTTATTATTTTTATTTTAATGATAATCATTGTTCATTTTTGCTCATTAGTCTCCTAATTTTATTTTAAGATATTTTTGGCATTAAATTTCCGTAAAACGAAAATTGTTACAAAAATGCGGGTTTTAATTCTTTTAGATTCAATAATTGAAAATTTGTTGCAAATTAACTTTAATTAGGAATTAACATTTTTCGTTTACCTAAATTAATTGAAAATTAGAAAAAATATAACGATAAAATGAAAAGAGTAATATTTTAGCTTTTTATTTAATTTTTATTGACCTTATTTCATTTTTATGTTATTTAGAAAATCATTTCCTTAAAAAAAAAAAGGGAGAGCCACTACTCCTCCCTTACGATGCACCAGCAAAAAGCAAAGACGGGCGGCAGCTACGTTTTTCTTTTTCAGTTTTGGCTCATTTGTTTCCTCATTTTTAACACCCTCGGATCCTTTAACCTCACCCCCACCTGGCTTTGATCCAACAACACCAAAAGATATAGGACAAAGGCCATCTAGTGGCTTGTATATCATCCTGAAAATGACTCCAATCCGCCCCATTGGATGCTAGGGTTGGAATGTTTCTGTAGCTATAAAAGCTGATGAATGCAGCCAAGGAGGGAGATTTTTTTTGGGGTGACGGCTGGAGAGTAAAAGATAGGGAGTGACGGTTGAAGGTAGGGATTCTGGGAAAACAAAAAGAAAGAAAGCTAGCAAAAGGGTTGAAGAGAATCTGGGTAGCGAGGGAATCAAGAAGGAAAAGAGAGATTCTGAAAAGAAGAAAGGAAAATCGAGGGAGATTGAGAGGGTTTTGACTGAGGAAAAGGAAAGGCTACGGGGAGTTCTTGGGAGGAGAAATAGAGCCTCAGCAGCGGCTGAAAAGAGAGGTTGTGGCTGGAGTTGGAAAAAGGCAAGGAAACTGAACCAAAGGAGGGAGCTTCTAAGGAGGTTCGGCTGAGGAAAAGTTTCAGGCACAGGATCATCGCACGTTCATCCTAAACATCTACTAGAACAAAAGGTAATCTATCCTTATCTTTGGTTCTTGGCAAATCCTTCAAGTTAGCTTCTATGTCTGATGTGTTCGTGTGAGGATTTTGCAATTTTTTGGTTTGTGTATTCATGGTTATGATTGATGTGGATGATTTCTGGTGAATATGGCTTTATGCCTCTTGTCCGTGGGATCCTTTATCGTAGTTGGGTAGACCTGGATTCTTAGAAAATAAATTGAGTTTCTACCGCAACAGGTTTGATGTGAGAACCCTCACTTTAAAATCCAATCTCCCCAAATTACTTGCCTTGCCCTGTGATTTAAATCATCTATTACATGCCCTTGCATTACATGCTCCATGTGTTACAATATTTTACACATATTGCACTTCATTTCTTTTGACTTGAAGTAAGACAATTGCTTGAGTTGATTTCAAATAATTCACCACTTACATTTTTCCAAGTGCCTTTGATTTGTGTTAAGGACTTTAAAAGATAGGTTAGGGGTGTTAAATAAGTATTGGTACACTTGGAAGGGTTGGACTAGCATTAGTCAAAAGATTAAGGGAAGGTTTGGACAAGAAAGGGGCCATGTGGCCAAACCCTAGCCAAGTATTTTTGTTTGACCAAAGGTTAGCTAATAATTTAAACCATCTTGGAGCCTTTTAACCTTACCTTGGCCGAAATTTTTGAGCTTCCAAGAGAGAGTGAGAGAGCTCTATTTCCTTGCTTTTTAACCCTAGTAATCAAGAGCCAAACAAATCAAAGAGAAAGATCTTGAGATTAGTGAGAAACTTTCGTCTAACCCTAGTCTTTGGATCAAGCTTGGAGTTTCATTTGGTGGATGGTCTTGGTGGTCCAAGCTTCTTATAAGAAAGGTAAATAATCTTTAAATCTTGGTTTTATGGTGTTTTAGCATGTACTTGAAGTGGTAAGGGCAAATTACAAGTTGTTTGGTTGAGATTTGTGGTTGATTTCTTGAATTGAACAAGTAGAAGTTGAGGTAGTTAGTATGCCTACCAAGTGTTTGATGAAATGTTTGCATCTTGTTCATGTTTGTTTATGAAGTATTTACATGTTTTAAACCTCTTTTGAGCTAGATCTATACTTGATATGTGGTTTAAGTGCAAATCATTAGAGGATGAAAATTGCATGGCTAAAGGAAAATATGGACTGATTTCATTTGCCATGGCTGACCGGTTTGTGAAGGAAGGGTTTTTTCCTTGATTTTTGTGGTTTATTTACACCTTAATCATGCCTAAGCAACTTGGCTAGAGATTGGTTAAGCTCATGTGTGAATTGGAATGAAATTGGAACAAGTAAAGTGGTAGTTTTGGGCTCAAGTGGACTGGTTTAGGTTTGTATGAAGATTAGCTTGTTATGGTAACCTTTAATCATGTTTATGTGTTGTACTTTGAGCTCCAATGGTACCAAATGACTTAATCCCCTGTATATGAACATTAGAGGACTGATTTGGGTAGATTTGAACCAAAACAAGTGAAGATAGCATAAGGAACTAGTGTGCAATTGTTAGGGTTTGAGACTGATTCAGGATTGGAAAAACGGCCAACTTCCCTGAGCTACTGGTATTACTAGGAGACGAACCAGAAGGTGTATTTGGTACTGTTAGAAAGCCCTTCGAGTCTAGTTTCCAACGCCACCAACGGTACCTAATTCCGACCTTCCTACAGTGAGATATAGCCGTTTTACCAAGACTGCACGGGCGCGACTGTTTACCCGCGAAGAACCTTTTCAAGCTTGAATGAAACTTTCCTTTTAACCAACTCTCTTGCACTTGTTAAACTTGTTTCCTCATGAACTTTCACTGCATTTTAGGCCTAATTCTCATGGTAAATTGAGCCGGTCTAACCACTCACTTAGTCACCTAATGAGTTCACTTTGGCTTGGAATTAAGCCTAGTTTGTTAACGATTTCCCTCGTTGCCCTAGGAGTGGGAAACGGTGGTGAACGTAACTGCACGACTTGACGTTTGACTACCACATTACTTGACAGGTGAGTGTTCCACTACCTGCTACCTGCTTATATGAAATATCTGAATACTTGAATTACGACTGTTTGAGCCAAACCATGTTTTTAATAAAAATGGAGGCGAGCTTGTATTTATCACACTCGACCTCCCTCATTTCCCACTGAGGCTCTGTACACTGCAATTATGAGATATGAATTCTCTATATGTGACTGTACTTGAGTTGTTTGGGTGATACCCCATCAACTACTGCTACTGTTTGGGTACCAACCTCATTGGTGAGGTCGGTTGTATCGAACCAGCAAGGGTTTGGTCGAGAAGGCCGATAAACCTTGAGGACTGTTCACTGATTACTGGAAACTGATATACTCGAGTATTACCCAATTACTGATATGGAGTGCGGGCCCGGTAGGGGGTTGGTTGGTGGACGGAGATCGGAGAAAGCGGTGTTCTACGGACTAAATATTCTTTGAATGCAAGTGTTGACGGAGAGTCAACGGATACCAGTATGATCAAGCTCAAGGGGATTTGGCTTTTGGAAGCCACCTGTATTCTTGAATTGAACTGTGATTAAATTGTCATTGTACTATACGATGTTTACTTGGTTATATTATGCCCTTATTTGTCTATGTGCTTACTTGTTTTACTTGGAACCTCACTGAGCCTTTAGCTTACCCCACTCCCTTTGATTTCCTTAACAGATCGGGGACAGACTTTTGGTCAAGAGTTTTCTTAGTTTTATTCTACTTGAACTTGTAACCTTCGTTTAAGACGCTTTTACTTTTAACTCTCGTAAGTTCAACTTTACAAAGTTCGACTCATGTTATGTAATTGTAGTATGGAGTAGTAAGTATGACGTTTAGATGATTTCTAAGTTTGGAAAGTTGGCTTGTCTCATGTTTGCCATTAGGGTTTGTACCGTCTATTTTGAAGTTATTCCACTGCGTATCTTGAGTTACTAGTTCTTGGACCGACCGAGTCCTGACGAGAGTTGGGCAGACAGTCCGCTGATACCCTAGGGTTCGCCCTAGGGAGAGGTGGGACTGTCACATTTGAAACTCTCGGCTTGCTCGAATATGTTGCAGCAACGAGGGACCATTCCATGTGCTTTTTTTTTTGGGTTGTAGTGGTTGTCATTTTCACGTATTTTGTTTGTTGTTTGATTGAAAGGTCGTATCTTTCTTCAATCTGGTGAGTTAAAGGCTGCATTTTTTGGTCCTTATTTGCGTCACTTAGGTTTGTTAGGGTCTTTGAAGTCCACTTAAAAGGAGTGCTGCAACGAGTTCGAATGTCTCGCTTGTTGCAGCAGCTTTCCTTTTCTTTGGGTTGTTGAACTGGTATTTGGTTCAATGTTCTTCTTTTTGCTCGTTGATTGGTTATGATACCATGAACACATCTGGGACTTTCACATCTTATGGAATGAAAACTCATTTTCCGTAGCTCGTTCTATGTTTGTTTATGGGGTCTGTTTGGAATGAATGGTGGTATCTTTCATAAATTTAGCAACGTTGGTTTCCTGACTTTTTCTTCTTGATGGGAACTCATGAATAAGGGTTATTAGTTTGGGTCTGTTTTTGTTTTAAGAGCCAAGAGTTTGAGGTTTCATTAGACATTCATGTTGCCTTGTTATGCTATATGTCCAGTGCCTTAGATCTTTTAGAAATAGATGATTGTATTTGGGGATGTTGATGACAATGGGTAGAAGCCTGACCTTTTGGTTTGGTTGTTAATTTAGTAGAACTTATTTGAATTCTTGCATGCAAATGTATCTAAGCTGAAGTAAAAAGAAGTAAAAAGTTGCTATATTCATTCTTATGTCTTTGCCGTTCTCTTCTCCGCAATAGCTCATCAAGTGAGTTTTGTTACCTAATTTACTAGTTAATCTTGTGATAAGAAGGGGAAATTGGGCAGTGGTGTTGAGTTTGCATGTTTGGGGTCTAAAAACACTTGAATCATATTCGAATACTTGCTGGAAAATGAACAATCAGATTACCGAACCCTTTTTGCATGAAAGTTTTTCAAGAATTAGCATAATTTCCTTCTATGTTTTTTGCTTGTTTGGATGTTGAAATTATGTGTCTTGTTGCTTAGTCGTAAGTTATGATGTTTGGTTGAAATGTTTTGATCAAACTTTATGTATTTAAATCTGAAATCCGAGTTTGAAAGCAAAAATGCAGCAGGCCTGTACTTTCGGTTGCTGAAGCTCTAGTTTGATTGAAATTAGTGGTTCATTCAACATGCCAAATGCATGCTCGCACTGAGTTTCCCACTCTGGTATCTTTGCTGCATTTTTAGAAGATGGTGTTTGTGAGTCTGTTGAGAAAAAGTAAAGGTTTTTTATGAGCATAGCCTGAGTTTTATTGCAATTACTTTCAGCGCTGTCGAAGTTGGTAAACTTTATTTGAATCCTTTCACACACGAACACGTTTAGATGAGTATTCAAATGATGTTTTGCTAAAGTTCAAACCATTAGGAAAGTTGCACTGATCAGATTTCGCAGGAGGTCATGAAACCGAGTTCCTTTGTACTCTTCTGTAATCCTCTTTTTCATTTATCGGGTGTTAGCACGCACTTTTCTTTCATTGTTTTTGGGAGGAGTCATGTCTTATTTCTGTTTTTTTGATCGAGACTTGATGGCTATTGGTGATGCATTCGATTGGTTATGGTATGCCATAAGTTGTAAAAGCTTGTGGATGAAAATTGTTTGGTGGCTGAAAGTTTTCTTGTTGCCGAAATATCTTTTAGTTTTTGCGTGCAGTTTGCATGAAACTTTTCCAGATTTTGCATAATCTTCTTCTCAATTTTTGCTTGTTCGGATTATGTGTTTTGTGGATTGGTTCAAAGTCTTGATGTTTGGTCGAAGAACTCTTGCTCAAAATTGTGAGTTTGGGTCTGAAATTCATGATGGGAAACGAAAGTGCAGCAAGGAAAGTTGCAGAATACTCATTTCCTTCGTAACTTGCATGAACCTTTGCATGGGAATTCCTAGAAATGTCGCTCTGACCTCTTAATTTTGTCCAATGCCCCTATGGCTCAATCAATTGGATAACTTAACCAATTTGGTCCCTTTAGCATGCCATTTGCTTCTAAAATGTCTTAACATGATTTTGGACAGAATATTCATGATAAAATTTTAAGGTTTAAAAAGTTTTGAGAAATTTATGATTTTTATTCGGATTTTTAATAAGATTTTGGGTAATTTTGTCGTTTAATTCTGATAAGTTTCTATTATTTTGTGAATTTTAACATTTGAATTGGTAGGTTTCACGCTAAGTCTTTGATTTCAATTGATTTCCTTTTAGATCCTTCACATTTGCAATAATAGTGATTTTGATCACTTAATTTCTTTATTTTTTATTGGGTCTTTATTTGTGTTAATTGGTCAAAAACGGTTTGTTTACTTTTATTTAAATACCTTGATTGATTTAATTTTGTATTTATCTCCATTTTTTGTGATTATTTATTAATTAAAGTGATGCCTTGACTCTTTTTATTATTTTGGAGGATAAATAAGTAAATTCATGTCATTAGGGCCCCAACTCAAGGGAGGTATACTCTATCCCTTATTTCTAATTTATTTGACCCTATGTGCACTTATGTGACTTTCTATGACTTTATGTGTTTAATTGCATGCCTTTTGAATGTTTTATTTCATTTCTTTATTCGCTTTATTTGTTTCAATTTTTGAATATTTATTTTTGGTCAATTTTAATTATTTAAAAGGCACTTGAATGCCAGGTTGTAATAGTTAGGGGGTTCAAGACTTGTATTTAAATAGAATATGTAATAGTTAGGGATTTATCTATCTATTTTATTTTATTCTATTCTATTCTTTTCCCCCTTTAGATTGTAGTTAGGGCCCCTAATGTAATAGTTAGGGTTTTATTTGCTTTATTTGTCTTGTGTGCCTTGCATGCCTATGTGTTACGTGTTTATCGCTTTTCTAGGACTTTGCATCTAGATATCATGTTTATTTGCTACGTGTTTATGTGAATTTAAGTGTTTATTAGCTTTTTATTACTTTTACATGATTAGTTAGTCATAAAATAAATGTATGACGTCACCATACTAGTTCAACGCTAGTTGTGGCCTGTTTTACGATTCCACACTAATCCAATGCTAGTTGTGGCCCTATTTCCCGCTTTTTTTTCACTAGTCCAATACTAGTGAGAATTTGTAGACATGGGATAATCCAATGTTAGATCCTTAGGGGCCATTCGAGCGTTAGATCATAATTGCGTGATAAAATCACTTCATCTCATGCATGTTTTTCACTTTTTAGTGGTTTTTTCCATTTTTGCATGACACTTTCCTTATGTGTATATCTCTTATCTCATATTTCCCCTATATATACGCATTATCCCATATTTCCCTCTATATAACCCTATATGAAAACATAACATTAGATTTGCATTTCATTTAAAGAGTTAGAATTAGGATAATACATTTGCTTGATTAGATTAGAAAATACCCCTTGTAAGAACCCCAGTTTTTCATATGCATTTCAGTCACCTTTTTTGTTCAATTCTAATTGATTTTTGATTAAATTCATAGTTTTCATGATTTAGGTATTTAATTGCATGTTTAATGATGGATTTACTCAAAAGATTCTTTTATATGACAAGCAAAAGTTTTAAAACTAATTTCTTACTAAATCTCTCTTTATTTAGAACTTCTAGGGTTTAGCAAAAAGCTTTCAAAAGTTGAGGGGTTTTAGAGCAATTTCAATTAAAATTCGATTAAGGATTTAAGCATGATTAGGGGAGGATTAAGGTGTGATTAAGGGAGACAAATCACCTTGGATTAGTATAGGATTGTAACACTTGTCACCATAAGATTTAATTTTGATTTAATTAGCCACTAATTTTGACTAAGATTTGACTCTAGAACTTTCAAGTATATACTAGCGTTTTGGAGCATTTTCTTGTCTTATTTTTCCTCCTCTTGGCTGAAATTAGAGAGAGAAAGAGAGGGTGAAGAGAGAAAATTTTCTACATCACAAATCTTAGCCAAAATCTTGAGAAACTTGTGAGGAATCAAAGATTGGCAACTTCTACTACCTATTTTGTCTTGTGGATCAAGTTCTTGGAGGAAAGAAAGAACTTGAAACTTGTTTTGTCTTCTTGAAGAGCTAAATAGGTAAGCAAACTGAAATTTTTTCCAGCTTGATTCCAGTTTTTGCACTTATTTCAACTGAATATTCGACCATGATAATGGCCAAAATAGCTTTTGTACAAAACATGAAAGTTATAGAGAATTGAGTTAGCATTCTACCTGTAAACTGTCAGATTCATCGAAGCACTGTATCATATGAAATGACCAAAATACCCCTGATGCCCTGTTTCTGTCCGAACTGATCTTTTGCCTCAGTAATTGATTATTTTGACCAGGACGATGACTCATTTGGCTTTTGATATCTTCTTAAGAATTATAGACCTATATCCTAGCTTCCATGTGCCTTTGGAATTTCCTAAATTGGACTTGTGTGCATTGAGTTATGAGTAATTGAAACAGGCTTGCCAGTTAAACTGACAGTGAGATTCGAAGCTGAGGAACTGAAATTGTTTTGGTACATTCAACCTAGTTAGTGTGAGAATTGGATCATGATATCTTCATAAGAAATGTAGGCCTATGTCTTAGCTTCGAAACGGTATAAGGTTCACCCCAATCCAATAAACGTAACTCCAATTGTGACCAAAATGCTATAAGATGTTGAATCTAGTGTTTAGCTTTTGTCTTCAAAGCTGATTTCTGATTGTATTATTACACTTGTGTTGTATTTTCAACTCCAATGATAATAAATGACTTGAACCCCTATTTATAAACCCTAGAAGATTGTATTGGGTGAATTTGAGTCAAAACAAATGAAGTTAGCATGAACAACTAGTGTGCATTTGTTAGGGTTTGTGGCTGATCCAGGGTTGGAAAATCAGCCGATTTCCCTGAGCTACTGGTAGTGTTAGGAGACGAACTAGAGTGTGTACTTGGTACTGTTGGAAAGCCCTTCGAGTCTAGTTTCCAACGCCACCAATGGCACCTAATTCCAACCTTCCCACAGTGAGATATAGCCGTTTTACCGAGTCTACGCGGGTGCGACTGTTTTACCCGCGAAGAACATTTTAAGCTTGAATGAAACTTTTTCTTTTGCCCAACTTTCTTGCACTTGTCAAACTTGTTTCCTCATGAATTTCTGCTGCATTTTGGGCCTAACTTTCATGGTGATTTGAGTAGATTTAACCACTCATTTGGTCACCTAATGAGTTCACTTTTGGCTTGGAATTAAACCTAGTTTGTTAACTATTTCGCTCGTTGCCCTAGGATTGGGAAACGGTGGTGAACGTAACCGTACGACTTGACGTTTGAACTCTACTTAGCTTGACAGGTGAGTGTTCCACTACCTGCTACCTGCTTATATGAAATATCTGAATACTGAAATTTCGACTGTTTGAGCCAAACCATGTTTTGATAAAATGGATGCGAGCGTGTACTTTATCGCACTCGACCTCCCTCATTTTCCTCTGTGGCTCTATATACTACAATTATGAGATGTAAAATTCTCTATATGTGGCTGTACTTGAGTTGTTTGGGTGATACCCCATCAACTACTGCTACTGCTATTGTTTGGGTACCCAACCTTATAGGTGAGTCGGTTGGATCGAGCCAGCAAGGGCTTGGTCGAGACGGCCGATAAATCTTGGGGATTGTTTACTGATCACCGGAAACCGGTATACTCGAGTATTACCTAACTACTGTTATGGAGTGCGGGCCCGGTAGGAGGTTGACTGGTGGACGGAGATTGGAGAAAGTGGTGTTCTACGGATTTTATATTCTTTGAATGCAAACATTGACAGAGAGTCAACGGACCCCTGGTATGATCAAGCTCAAGAGGATTTGGCTTTTGGAAGCCACCCGTATCCTTGAATTGCAATGTGATTAAATTGTTATTGTACTATTTTGTGTTTACTTGATTATATTATGCGCTTATTTGGCTATGTGCTTACTTGTTTTACTTGGAACCTCACTGAGCTATAGCTCACCCCACTCCCTTTGTTTTCCTTAACAGATCGGGGACGGACCTTCGGTCGAGAGTTTCCTTAGTTTTATGTTGCTTGGACTTGTAACCCCTATTGTTAAGTTAACTTTACTTTTGACTTTTGTAAACTTGAATACTTAAGTCCGACTTATGTTATGTAATTGTGGAATGGAATTGTAAGTGTGAGGTTTAGTTTGTTTTAAATTTGGATAGTGGACGTGTCGGTTGTTTGCCATTAGGGTTTGTACTATTGATTTGAAGTTATTCCGCTGGGCATTTCGAGTTGTTAGTTCTTTGATCGACCGATTCCCGACGAGAGTTGGGCAGGCAGTCCGCTGATACCCTAGGGTTCGCCCTAGAGAGAGGTGGGGCTGTCACAGGTGGTATCAGAGCCTAGGTTTGAATTGACCTGGGCGAGTTAGAAATTATCGACTTGAGGATTATATTTGATTATTTCCCTAAAAGTACTTAAGTTTATCCCCACTTTGTGTAGAATGGATGGATCTAGTAGCCCTAACGATAGACCGATTGGCGAGACATCCCATGAGTACCTACCGATGATTATATACCAGACTAGATTGGAGGATCTAGAGCCTATTGGAGCCCATCTGACTGCTGTAGGCATTGCGAGTGTCGTCATATTTACACTTGTCCTAATGAAGTAGTTCTGGCCATTGTGAAGGAGCGGAAGGTCCTAACAAGGGACAATACTAGGCTTGGATTTGAAGTGAATTACCTGAAAGAAACTATTAAAACACAAGCCGAGCGAATTAAGGACCTTGAGTATGAGGTGGCCAAAGGCCGAGAAAGGGTTGATGACCTGTGCGCGCAGCTTGGAGAAACTCAAGAGCGCATGGTCAAGAGGGCCATGAAAGTGAGGAATAGAGCTGAGTCCATTCTGAATGTGTGTGATGACCTTCTAGGAGAAGTGAGCGATGAGACTTCTCATACTGGGGATGGTACGGGAGCTGAACCCACCGAAGGGAGGGTCGGCTGTCCCGCCGTGGATTAAGGTCTTCACCATTAGGTTACTATTATGGATGATTTTGACTACCGTACATAGAACGGATAGGGGATGTAGTGACTCGGTGGTTGTACAGCTTTCTTTTCACTACCTACACTAGGTTTTAGCCTGATATGACTGTGCGACTGTACCTGTACTTTTGAGACTCATGTTTGATACTTTTGGTTTTGTTATCTTGTAAATGACTGCCATGAGCTTTTGAATGTATAATACTGTGACTGTTGACTTTGATCTTTGACCTTTGACCTTTTGACTTTGACTTTGACTTTGACCTTGACCTTGACCTTGACTTTGACTTTTGATTTTATTTCAAATTGGCATTTAACTGCTTTGTGTTTTCCCTGACCCATCGTGATTTCTACTTCCTTTTCTTTGACTTTTGGCTTGAATAAAAACCTATTGCATACCCAAAACCTGCTTACCTATTAGTTATGATAGTTGAACCCTAACCCAGTGAGTGTTCCAAGTACATGAAAATATTTATGTGGAATGTTTCCTTGCTTGAATAATACTTACTTGGTTAAAGTAATCGCTCAAGGACGAGGATGTACTTTATCATACTCGATCTTTTGGAGTTCACTTCGTCATATTGATATGAGATGCAAAGCTTTACTTGCGCTTGACCTGTTGGTCACTCGAGTGGTTATTCCACTGACTTATGTGTTACATGCCCATTATGGTTAGACAATGCTAGGTACTTGGTCTCTTGTCTCATAGACAAGTGTGTACTTTATTGCACTTGACATTGCTCGACTAAACTTTGATATTTTGTTAAAATATGAACTTGACGTTTTGTTACAACTGATAGGTGATCGGATTTGCTAAAGAGATTTCTAATTTTCTCCAATTCTTCTTATGTGATCAAGTTATCGTAACCATCCATTTTTTAACTGTTTGGACTTAAAATACTTGAAGTGCCTGAAAACTAATATGCTGAACTTATTTGTGACTTGAACCGGTTTAGACGAGTGTGCTCTTATGTACACTCCATTGACCTGATTTGACTAAACTTTTGATATCTCATTTTTGCATGAGCAAGTAATTTGATTTGTATATGACCGGTATATTTACTTGAAATACCTGGAACACTTGAGAGTATGAATTGCTAGACATTACCTGTGACTTGATTCTGGTCAGGCGAGTGTGTCATTATCACACTTGGCCTCTCTTTCTTGAATGATCTTGTACTCACTTGAACTTGATTGATCTGTACTTGTGTTTGTGCTTGTATTTGACTTGCAAGTGCTGAACGGCCGTATGTACCACACTCCATCCGAGTGGGAGGTACCTCTCATCCTGTCTCAGTACCTCAATCCTGTTTGGTCGAGTGGAGTTTTATCTCCTCGACTAATTGGTATGTTTGAATATTACCATCACTATTTATTTCTAAATATGGAGTATTAAGTGATATCTAACGTCTCCAAACTTTACTGTATGAGCGTTGGACAACCGCCAACGACTCCAATCTTGAATTACTGTATATCTGGGACTATAAATCCAACTTAGGGTTAGTTGGTCAAATCATGCCTGTTGTAAGTGTAAATCTTTTTCATGGTACTTGGAAGATAGATATGTACGGCAGGTAGGAATCTCTGATATAGGTGGTTTACTCTTGGGACCAGCCGGTTCGAGTTGTGAACTATCTTATGTTGGATTCTTGTACTTGAGTACAAAAAAAAGGGAAAAAGACATGGAGAGCACTAGAATAAGGGTCTGTATCTTGACTGTACATAAGAAGTTTTGGACTGATTGAGGTAATGGATCTTGGAAGGTTATTATGGACTAATCTAGTCATAGTCTAGTTAGGGTTTTATAGATAGTGGCCAGATTGTAGCATACGTCGAGAAATTTGTACTGAAGACCTGTTTACTTCCCTTATGACTGTGAGGACTTGATAAGTGTTTATTTGATCGGGAGGCAGTATTAACTGCAACTACATGAGCATTCCTACCTCTCTTGTGATATTTGACACCGTAAATTTGGTTCTCGATGAACTATCGTTGTCTATGCTTGATACCTACCCAATGATTTCAAAATATGGGCTTGCTCGATTATTATCGTGTCGAGATCGAGAGTTTTGGAATTATGTATAGGGATTTGAGAAAAGAATTTGGGTTCTATACCTGTATGCAAAAGCTTGAGATAGGGTGTGAAACTTTTGATATACGAAACATGCTTTAGGGTTTCATTATGTGCATAAATGATAAGTGGTATAGTATCTTAAGGTATTGTTCTAACTATGTTCTACTTTCTTGTTCATCTCATTTGAGAATATCTAGACTTAATCTTCCGTGGTTGAATTGGAGGTGAAAGAACTTAACAGTTATATGGTCAGAGTTCCAAGTGTACTTAGTTACCTATTCTGATCCAATAAGTTGCCGGCAGGCTATTACTTGAATTCAAACGAATCGGTGAAATGGCACATTTGACTGATATGTATAAGGAAATAGAGATCATTCGAAAGGAAGTAGAGTTCCAAAAGAGATTAGCTGAGCACTGGAAAGGACGACGGGGACGAGAATATTTGGAAAAAAAATTGAACTACTGCACCAGAACATAGAGTTGAAAAGGAAATACGAAGGGATTTTTGAAGAGGTACGGAATAAGTTTGAATTAGTGCATTTGCCTAGTCGAATAGCATCTTAAGACATTCCTATTTAAATTAGCTATTAGTGAGGTTTTGCCTAAAATAGTGTAATCATTGGACTGTGCGTAGTGAAATCTTTATGTGGTAAGTTGTATTTCCGTTAGGAACAGTGGACTTAGTACCTGCTGTTTTAATAAGTGCTATTAAATATTGGTGGCTAGGCAGTATTGAACCCTTGTCCATGAGTCTATTGCTATAATTTAGCCTTTAAGTTAAGTGAAGCTTTTTCGTTTGTCATACAAAAGGAATAAATTATTCAATGTACAATGTTTGAGTTTAAGAGCTAGTAAGAATAGTAACCAAGTATAACTCTTCTTTTATCAAGATTAAAGTTTGTGCCACGTTTTTCACCTTGACTAAATCAAAACAAAATTTGACCAAATTGTCTTCATTTTTCCTTATGCTTGGCCGAACAAAGGGAGAAGAAAAAAGAAAACCAAAGAGAGACCTTCAACTCTAACCTCTATTTTGTGCTTGAATTTTGGGTTTAAACCAACCAATTTGCAAACTACTCCATAGAAATACTAACTAAGGTAGGTTTCAATGTGTTGGTGGAGTGATTTTTGGAGGAAGAAGCCTTAAGTTCCCATCTTTCTTGAGGTTACAAGGTAACTTCGGCTAGTAACTTTCCTCTACTCCTAATATATGCAAACTAGTGGATTAAGGTTATAATTTTGGTAATTTTATGGACAATTTCATGGCTTGAAGTAGTGTTGTGGTAATTTTCAGTTTTATGGAGAATTTTCTACCCACACATCATGTTTAAGTGTTGGCCATGGTCTGATAGTTTTGCTAAATATCTAGTTTTTATATGCTAGTTTGACTTGCCTAAAGAAAATTTCAGTATTGTTTTCAATTTCTATGAATACCTGTGACTTCGCAAAAAAAATTGACTGAAATTGCATGCCTGTTCTGTCTTTTACTGGGTGAAACAGAAAATTTATGTTGGAATTTGACTAACTTGTGGATTGGATCTTACAATGGTACCTTCTAGGAAGCTGTAACCCCTTGAGTCTATTTTCTGACGATATAAAGTTTATAAATTATGGACTTAAAAAACTTGAGATATGATTTTTGAAATGGTATCGCGCAAACCTGGAAAAATTTCTGTTTTCCTAGGACTGTTCTTACTTTTATTTCTAACTTTAGGATTGGAGTTGGTCAACTATTTTGAGATTGGTTTATGAGTGGAATTAAGGTTTAAATAAAAGGAAGTGAGTTTCTTCAAATCGTTTTAGGTCAGACAATTTCCAACTTTGTAGTTTCAACGTCTTTTGAAATTTCTCTAAACGTTCGATTATAAGTGATACTTTTGTGCTCAAAATGAATTTTGGCAACGTGGATTAGTAAGTACATGAGGACTACTACTCGATTGGGACAAGCAAATATTATATTTTGATAAGTTATACGGGTATAAAATTTTAAATTGATGCATGTTCTCAATAAAGTTTTGGCACCTCAATTTCTTTGTATATTTTGGCTTTGTAATTGCTAGTCCTTTTACTATAATATGTGACCACAGGACTCGAGAGAGTCCAAGAGAACATTCGTGCAAAATATCCTGAGCTATTTGATGATCAAGGAGAGAATTTCGAGGACGAAATTCTTTAAGGGGAGAGAGAATGTAAGAACCCTAGTTTTTCATATGCATTTCAGTCACCTTTTTTGTTCAATTCTAATTGATTTTTTATTACATTCATAGTTTTCATGATTTAGGTATTTAATTGCTTGTTTAATGATGGGTTTACTCAAAAGATTCTTTTATATGACAAGCAAAAGTTTTAAAGCTAATTTATTACTAAATCTCTCTTTATTTAGAACTTCTAGGGTTTAGCAAAAAGCTTTCAAAAGTTGAGGGGTTTTAGAACAATTTCAATTAAAATTTGATTAAGGATTTAAGCATGATTAGGAGAGGATTAAGATGTGATTAAGGGAGACAAATCACCTTGGATTAGTATAAGATTGTGACACTTGTCACCATAAGATTTAATTTTGATTTAATTAGCCACTAATTTTGACTAAAGTTTGACTCTAGAACTTTCAAGTATATACTAGCGTTTTGGAGCATTTTCTTGTCTTATTTTTCCTCCTCTTGGCTGAAATTAGAGAGAGAAAGAGAGGGTGAAGAGAGAAAATTTTCTACATCACAAACTTCTACTACCTATTTTGTCTTGTGGATCAAGTTCTTGGAGGAAAGAAAGAACTTGAAACTTGTTTTGTCTTCTTGAAGAGCTAAAGAGGTAAGCAAACTGAAATTTTTTCCAGCTTGATTCCAGTTTTTGCACTTATTTCAACTGAATATTCGACCATGATAATGGCCAAAATAGCTTTTGTACAAAACATGAAAGTTATAGAGAATTGAGTTAGCATTCTACCTGTAAACTGTCAGATTCATCGAAGCACTGTATCATATGAAATGACCAAAATACCCCTGATGCCCTGTTTCTGTCCGAACTGATCTTTTGCCTCTGTAATTGGTTATTTTGACCGGGAAGATGACTCATTTAGCTTTTGATGTCTTCCTAAGAATTATAGCCCTATATCCTAGCTTCCATGTACCTTTGAAATTTCCTAAATTGGACTTGTGTGCATTGAGTTATGAGTAATTGAATCAGGCTTGCCAGTTAAACTGACAGTGAGATTCGAAACTGAGGAACTGAAATTGTTTTGGTACATTCGACCTGGTTAGTGTGAGAATTGTGTCGCGCCCCATTTTTGAAAATAAGGAAAATAAATGTGGTTTTGAAGAAAAATGAATTTTTGTTTGATTTTTTGATTTGAAAAATGTGAATTTTGTTTAGAAAATAAAGAAAATGAAATGGGTCTAAATGAGACTTTAAAATGCGACGATTTGACCCAAAATAATAGTTTAAAAAGGTTTTTAAAAACAATAGGAGTCGCCACTTGGTATTGAGTTAAGGTGTACCAAGTCACCTAAAAATGAATTTTTAAAGAAAAAGTAGAAAACCCCTTTTAAACGACTCCAAGTCTACGAAATCAGGGAAAAAGATTCGGGAGTCACATTTGAAGAGAGGGAAGGCAAGGATAAAAGTCCAAGGCACCCTCTCAACCTAGCCAAGGCTAGTTGCGCGACTTAGTCAAAAATTTTCTTATTTTAACCTAAAAATTTATCGCATTTGGAGGTACTATATGAATGCAAATCCTAGATCTAAGAGGGTATCAGGGGGCAAAATATCTCTTCGAAATTATTTGATGCAATTCGCATTAATTGCGACGCCCGAAAGTGATCTTTCGAAGAAGTCACGAATTTGTGCAAAAATATGAGATTCAAAGAAAAGAAAAGAAAGAATAATAATAAAAATAATAAAAATAATCATGATTATACCAATATATATGTCCTAAAGGAATGCATCATGTTAGGTACGGGGAACTAATGTTCGTGACTCAATTTTCCCTTTAATAGAGGGAATACGAGCGTGCTAAGGCTAGAAAGCCAAACTCGTCCATATCCCATATCCAAGGGTACTTCCTAATCTAATCAAGCAAATGTACTATCCTAATTTCTATTTCCCTAAATGAAATGCAAGTCTAATGTCATGTTTTCATACAGAAAGGGGGTAAGAAATATACTTATGGGGGAAATATGGATAGGAGATATATAAAAGGAGCAAATGAGGGATAATGGATTATGTGAATAAAGGAAAAATGGAAAAATACATATATATAGGGAATATGGGGTAAGAGACATGTGCAAGGGGAACATTTCATAAGGGATAAAAAGGAGGTGTCATACAAAATGATGAAAATCCTAAAAAATAAAATATGCATGAAATGGGATGATTTTATCACACAATTATGACCTAACACTCGAAGGGCTCCTAAGGGCCTAGCATTGGACTAGCCCATGACTATTGAATCCTCACTAGCATTGGACTAGTGGGATAAATACCCGAGCCTACCTTTACTTTCACTTGGTCAGTGGGATGAATACCCGAGCCTGCCTTCACTTGCATTTGACTTGGTCAGTGGGATGAATACTCGAGCCTGCTTTCACTTGCATTTGGTCAGTGGGATAAATACCCGAGCCTACCTTTACTTTCACTTGGTCAGTGGGATGAATACCCGAGCCTGCCTTCACTTGCATTTGACTTGGTCAGTGGGATGAATACTCGAGCCTGCTTTCACTTGCATTTGGTCAGTGGGATAAATACCCGAGCCTACCTTTACTTTCACTTGGTCAGTGGGATGAATACCCGAGCCTGCCTTCACTTGATCAGTAGGATAATATCCGAACCTGTCGTACCATTGATTAGTGGGATAATACCCGAGCCTATCATAGTACCTGCTAGTGGATAATATCCAAACTGCTATTCCATTGGTCAGTGGGATGCTACCCGATCCTGCCATTCAATTGGTCAGTGTGATGAATACCCGAGCCTGCTTTCACTTGGTCAGTCGGATAATATCCGAACCAACCGTACCATTGATCAGTGGGATAATACCCGAGCCTATCATAGCATCGGCCAGTGGATAATATCCAAACCGCCATTCCATTGGTCAGTGGGATAATACCCGATCCTGCCATTCAATTGGTCAGTGTGATGAATACCCGAGCCTGCCATTCAATTGGTCAGTAGGATAATATCCGAACCTGCCGTACCGTTGATTAGTGGGATAATACCCGAGCCTATCATAGCATCGGCCAGTGGATAATATCCAAACCGCCATTCCATTGGTCAGTGGGATAATACCCGATCCTGCCATTCAATTCAAATCTAACATGATAAAACAGTTAGTGGGATATTACCTGAACCTACCGAGATTTCAAATTCAATACGATGAAACGATCAGTGGGATATTACCCGAGCCTGCCGAGATTCTTCAATGAGAAATTAAACTTGATTTTTCAAGAATGGGGGTAGAAGAGTGCGCGGCGGACGCTGAGACTCACCAACAAGAAATTAAATTAGATCTTTGATTTGATTTGATTTAATCTTTTTTTTTCTAGATTTTTTGATTTGATTTTTTTTTGATTTTTTGATTTTTTGATTCTTGATTTTTTTAATTTTTTGATTGTTGATTTTTTGATTTTTTTTTAATTTTTGATTTTTGATTTTGATTTTTTTTTTTGATCGGGAGAATCTTTTCAAAAACAATTTGCCCCAGTTTCAATCAATTATTATGCAACCGATAATTTAATTTGCATTACAGCACGTTGGCTCCTCCTTAGAGATTTGATGCACCTTTTTCTTGATCCGAATCCCTCAATTCTTGGGTGATATTCCACCATTATAATAAATTTGCCCCAATTTTGCTTTTTGGTATTAGAGCCTGCAAGAGAAAGAACCAATAATGCCACCACCATTCAACATGTCTAGTTTTCAAGAAACGTGTAAACATGAGTATTTTCGAGTTCAAGAATCCTTTATTTTGATGTTTTCACCTCAATGTTGCGAAAACTCAAATTTGCTCTGTAACTGGATCCAGTTTTCTCAACTTCCAATGATAACAAAACACTTGGTATGCAGGCCATTCCAATAAATCACAGGGGGTGTCATTTGATCAATCCCTAACGTAGCAAAACTCATCTCTTCTCTGCGAACTATATCAAATCCTCTTAACTTCCCATACTTATCTAACATGACATTCGGTATCCAGACAATTTCAATAAATCGCAGGGATTGCCATTCGATAAATGAGATCATGAAACTCATGAAAGAATATTTTATTTACACAAAATGATGAAAATCCTAATAATCATGAAATCAAAGATCTATCTTTATTGATAAAAAAAATGATTTTAGAGAAATGAACCTGTACACTCAAAATTTATGTTTGATGAACCAAAATATTTTGATTTGTGAATAAAATGCCACATTTGACCCTTGGATATCGTCCTTCCAAAATCCAATATTGGCGACCGAACCATAAGGTGAATATAAATTCAAATGAACTGAGTCACTCATTCCATTCTTAACTCACTTTCTCCTTATAAAGCCCTACCTTAGCACCCTTTCGGGTTTTCACCAAGGTTACCACTTCGCCTTTTTATTTTTCACTTTTCTTCTTTTTCTTTTCCCTCTTTTCATTTCTCTTTTCTTTTTCTTTTCTTTTCCTTTTTTCTTTTTCCTTTTTCTCTTTCCTTCTGCTTCTTTTCGAACGTACCTTTTCGGGTTTTCACTTGATAAACAAATCCTACCAGTAGCCTTTATCAATTTAGAAATGTGTTTTAAGAAATGATGGCATCAGTGCGACAAACTTTCTCTCGTAAAACGGGTGAAGGTGTATTGACATCATTTGCCATTAGAAAATTTCCTTAAAGAGGTGATGCAAAGAATGGAAGTCAGGACTTTCGACTTTTGTAACGGGGTCCGGTGGGGTGCTAAGAAAAAGTTAAGACTCGAAAGCGGATTTTCAAAAATGGTTTAAATGATCTGAGATCGCATTGTTGCATCAACCCTATATTAGGGCTAAATCAAACTTGCCCCAATTTTATTCTTAACCGAGATTCTTTTTCCTCTCATTTCCTTTGTTTTCTTTTTCATTCATCTTTTGAAATTTTTTCAAATTTGCCCCAATTTATTTTTAACCGAGGTTCCCTTTTGCATTTTCTTTCCTTTTCCATCATTCCATTCTTCTTTTGAAATGTTCACAACTTGCCCCAATTTTTTTTTTAACTGAGGTTTTTTCTTTTTTGTTCGTTCGGCTTTCATCAAAGAATTGAATTTGCCCCAGTATAGGGTTTTCTCTCTTTTCCTTCTTTTTCAAAACTAAATTTGCCCCAGTGTGGGGTTTGCGATCCTTTTCTTCTTTTTCAAAATTAAATTTGCCCCAGTGTGGGGTTTGCGATCTTTAGGGGTTGCCAAGTGAAATTTATTCTGAAGGTTCAAAAGGGATAACTGGGGATAAAATATCTCAAGGGGATCGAAAGGAAGAGAGCCTGACTTTCATTCCATTCTTCACATTAACCCTAAAAGGAAATTCCCATTTATCATATGAAGGGTTTCTTACACATATCCGAATTGATCGGCTAAGGGAAAATTTGTCCATTCCATTTCTCTGAGAATAAATGCTCCACCTTCTTGATGATAAAAGGACCCTGCTAATTTGCGGCAAACTCTTCTTTTGGCCTCATTTTGCATTGACAAAAACCACCTTAACACTTTGTTTCCTCATCTGAATAGTCATGATTTGACCCTTTTATGGTAAGTACGGGCCAATCCTTCTCTTTTGATAATATTGACTATAACAAACTGCATTTATCTGTTTCTCATCAAGTAATCCCTGCTTTATTTCCTTAAACTTGACCCCAATTCGGCTTGAGTTTCTTTTTATACCATTCGAGTCTCTTTGAAACATTTTTGGATGTCTCTTCGATACTCTTTTCATTTTGAAATTCAAATTCACACTCGTAAGATGTCGAGGTTGCCGCCATCGAATTTCGAAACGGTGATATCCAAAGGGGTTTTATTTTCGGCCATTTGAAAAGAATGTGTAAGTAACACTGTATATAGAAAATTGTACATTTTATTGAATTTCAAGATAAAGACCAAACTGTACATTTTACTACTTGTTAAACAAAACGTGTCTTAAAAAGCCACTTGATTCAAAACTATTTACAAAAGCATAATTAAACAAAAGACATATGTATGAATGATTTTCATGAATTTTAACCAAAGCAATTCCCCAAATTTATCGAAATTCCCTTCAAAAAGAAAGGATCTCATTAGTTCAGCCCCTTTCATGATTTTCAAACGTCTTCATTGGCGTCCTTGTGTTCAGGAAGAGGATTCACACTTGTGTTCGGTCCTTGTTCTTCCCTTTTCCTGAACACTATATCTCCTGCTTCGATCATATCTTGAATTTTATGTTTCAATGCCCAACAATTATTGGTGGAATGCCCTGGAGCTCCAGAATGGTAGGCACAAGTGACTTGAGGGTCGTAATCACGGGGAAATCCTTTAAGATAGATTTTGGGAGGCATAACACCAATTTTCCCGGCAGTTTTGAGTTGTTCATACAATTGATCGATGGGTCGGCCCAGATTGGTGAAGGTTCGATATGGGGTTGGGTTTTGAATTTTATGGTTTGAAGGATAGGTTCGGTTATTTGATCGAAAAGGTCTTGGATAATAAGGAAGGCGAGGTTGAACTTGAAGTTGGATTGAAAGATTGGGACAGGTAGTATAGGTGGGTCTGCATAGTTTGGCTGAGGTCGAGGGTGATTGATAGTAGTTTGGTAAACAGGATATGGGTTTGGGTAATATGAGTAGGGGTGTGAGTAGGTAGGTTGACTAGCGGGTAAGGGATTATGCTGAACACCGCTATTGCTACCAGCGACCAATTGATCAATTATGCGCCGTTGTGCGGCCATCTCCCCACTTAATTCATTAAATTTGTTTAATGCTTCGCTCAGTTGAGTTCCCAGACTTGCAAGGTCAGATGAGGACATCGTTGCAAACTTATCAGAGGACTCAAGATTTGTACTCATGTTTACACTATTTCTCAAAATCCGACCACGTGATCGTGCGTCGATGGGGCTTCTTCGTGTAACTATATTTTACGATTACCTGAAAATTTAGGAAAAACCCTATTTAGATACCCCTCTCGATTAACTGTTGACAAAAAAGAAAAGAAAAAGAAAAAGACAAGAGTTAGTATATATTGAGATAATTCGGATGCATGTCCTATTGGGGGAGCCCTTTTTGTGCCAAGGGTAGGTCTAACATGAGAATGCAATCCTCTAGGGTAGGCACTATACAATACCTGATGGATCCGATCAACTTATTGCCATTCGATTTGAAGGTAAGTTGAAAAATTTTGAGCCAATTGAACAGCGGGAGACCTCTAACAGAATGAGGACAAATCCGAATGAATGAATGGTTAGTTGGCACTGGAATTCATTCCAATCGATTTAACTATTGCAATTTCTTAACATGGATAGAAACGCTAATATTTCCAAATGGAATGAATGCAATGAATGATTTTCTCAAAATCGACTAGGTTTCCCAATTTGCAATTTAACATTGAAACCTTGATTGGTCAAATGGATCGGATGAAATTGATGAACTATTCAGAATTGGTTAGATCACCTTAAAATGGGTAAACTGGTCAAATCGATTGAATGAAATTGATAATTTATTCAAAATTGAATGGATCACCCTTAAAATGGGTAAATGGGTCAAATGAGTTGAATGAAATTGATAATTTATTCAAAATCGAATGGATCACCCTTAAAATGGGTAAATGGGTCAAATGAGTTGAATGAAATTGATAATTTATTTAAAATCGAATGGATCACCCTTAAACTGGGTAAATGGGTCAAATGAATTGAATGAAATTGATAATTTATTTAAAATCGAATGGATCACCCTTAAACTGGGTAAATGGGTCAAATGAATTGAATGAAATTGATAATTTATTTAAAATCGAATGGATCACCCTTAAAATGGGTAAATGGGTCAAATGAATTGAATGAAATTGATAATTTATTAAAATTGACCGGATTGTCCTAAAAATGGATTGGATAAGATCGACGATTTATTTCAAAATTGACTAGATTGTTCTGAAAATGAATGAATAGATCGAGTTAATTATTTATTCAAAAATGACTAAATTATTCCAGGAGTGAATGAATTAATCAAATGGAGTTAATGATTTATTCAAAAATGAGTAATTTGTTCAAAAATGAATGAATTGTCCTAAAAAGGAATGAATTGAAAAAGTGGATGGGATGAAGTTGATGAAGAAAATGGTCAAATAGATTGAAAGAATGAATAACTGGTTCAAATGGATTGAATAAAATTGATGGTTTATTCAAAAATCGATTGAATTGTCTTCCCATTGGTAGTTTCAAAAGATTCTTTGTGATACATTAGTCTATGAGCCTTCTAAAATCAAAATTTGGCCTTGATTCGTTTATTGTCTCAATAATGGGGAGTCATTCATTAATTTATTCAATTTAAGATCCTTTATGCAAAAGATTTTACCAAATTGATAAAATGGCCAAAAAATGATTGCTAGATGCTCATATTCCAATGCGCAAAAATTGCTCGATTATCAAGGGAGAGATCGGATCCTACCTTACCTCGTGCACTACCCCTTTGGATGGTACAAGAAATATAGACGTGCCAATCTCATCGGATTACATATCCGAGACGCGAGGTGGCTTATTCCTAGCACGGGATCCCCTAAATGGCATTCCCTCTAAAGCTTATGCATGATGCCAATTTATTAAAACAATTAAATACATAATGAAAATATGACCTAAAAGGGACCCTTTATATGCCAGGGTAGGCTTAAAATGATGTGCACTTATTAATCTACGAATGCAATACATCAGAATTAAAACGTGCAATAGCCTATCTAAAAGGGTAGGTTCTAAAAGAGTATCACGCAAGAACTCTTATTTCCTATTGTTTGTGAATGCAAAAGATGGGAAAACAAGGAAATGTTAGATAACAGATAACACATAACACGTTAGGCAATTAGATGATACAAAAGGTAAAAAGAAAATTAAAGAAAAAGGGGTGGGACCCCTCCCTTCGTGCCTAGTATTCCTAGTTGGGTATGGTCGACTCTCACCTAGGCAATCTAATATGGATGCATGAGGTTGGGGCTCACTAATGCAGCTATACCTTAACAAGGTTTCAAGGCTCCCAAACCTTCAGACCAAAGGCGAAGGGTCATCAATCCCAAGGCCTAAGAGTCGGTGGTTCGGGTGATCCCTCGGACATTGCTACGTGCACGTCGTGCCACGGCCACATGTCCAAGTGGATCGATCTAGTCCTAATAAGGGAAGAGTTGTATGACAACCACTAAAAGTAAAAAGAAATAAGGGATATAAAATAAAGCGTATGCACGTATGAAGTGCCCCCTATCAAAGGGAAGGATCAAATACCATTAAATGCGGTCGACGGCTCTAAAGCGACTATTTCCCTCCACCCAAAATGCAAGCGCGATATACAATCACAAATAAGAAGTAAACACATAAACAATCGCATACGTGGACATTTGAAACGGTTGTGTGTTAGATGCAATAAACCCTAAAAAAGGCAAAATGCAACCCTAAACCTCCAAATGAGATATATAAAAAGGTTAAAAGAAGAAAAAGATTGACTAAATCGGATGCTCGGACCCTCTAAGTCCCCAGTGGAGTCGCCAGCTGTCGCGCCCCATTTTTGAAAATAAGGAAAATAAATGTGGTTTTGAAGAAAAATGAATTTTTGTTTGATTTTTTGATTTGAAAAATATGAATTTTGTTTAGAAAATAAAGAAAATGAAATGGGTCTAAATGGGACTTTAAAATGCGACGATTTGACCCAAAATAATAGTTTAAAAAGGGTTTTTAAAAAAAATAGGAGTCGCCACTTGGTATTGAGTTAAGGTGTACCAAGTCACCTAAAAATGAATTTTTAAAGAAAAAGTAGAAAACCCCTTTTAAACGACTCCAAGTCTACGAAATCAGGGAAAAAGATTCGGGAGTCACATTTGAAGAGAGGGAAGGCAAGGATAAAAGTCCAAGGCACCCTCTCAACCTAGTCAAGGCTAGTTGCACGACTTAGTCAAAAATTTTCTTATTTTAACCTAAAAATTTATCACATTTGGAGGTACTATATGAATGCAAATCCTAGATCTAAGAGGGTATCAGGGGGCAAAATATCTCTTCGAAATTATTTGATGCAATTCGCATTAATTGCGACGCCCGAAAGTGATCTTTCGAAGAAGTCACGAATTTGTACAAAAATATGAGATTCAAAGAAAAGAAAAGGAAGAATAATAATAAAAATAATAAAAATAATCATGATTATACCAATATATATGTCCTAAAGGAATGCATCATGTTAGGTACGGGGAACTAATGTTCGTGACTCAATTTTCCCTTTAATAGAGGGAATACGAGCGTGCTAAGGCTAGAAAGCCAAACTCGTCCATATCCCATATCCAAGGGTACTTCCTAATCTAATCAAGCAAATGTACTATCCTAATTTCTATTTCCCTAAATGAAATGCAAGTCTAATGTCATGTTTTCATACAGAAGGAGGTAAGAAATATACTTATGGGGGAAATATGGATAGGAGATATATAAAAGGAGCAAATGAGGGATAATGGATTATGTGTATAAAGGAAAAATGGAAAAATACATATATATAGGGAATATGGGGTAAGGGACATGTGCAAGGGGAACATTCCATAAGGGATAAAAAGGAGGTGTCATACAAAATGATGAAAATCCTAAAAAATAAAATATGCATGAAATGGGATGATTTTATCACACAATTATGACCTAACGCTCGAAGGGCTCCTAAGGGCCTAGCATTGGACTAGCCCATGACTATTGAATCCTCACTAGCATTGGACTAGTGGGAGATCGGAACAAAAGGGCCATAACTAGCATTGGACTAGTATGGGCTCGAGAAAGGGGTCACAACTAGCGTTGGACTAGTGTGGTGACGACATACATTTATTCATAATTAACTAATAATGTAAATTTAATAAAAAGCAAATAAACACATAAGTTCACATAAACACATAACAAATAAGCATAATATCTAGATGCAAAGTCCTAAGAAAGCAGTAACAAGTAACACATAGGCATGCAAAACACACAAAACGACCAAAGCAAATAAAACCCTAACTATTACATTGGGGGCCCTATTTACAATCTAAGGGGGGGAAGAAATAAGAATAAATAAATAAATAAGTAAAATAAATACCTAACTATTACATGTACTATCTAACACAGATCTTGAGCCCCCTAACTATTACAACTTGGCATTCTAGTGCCTTTTAAATTATTAAAATAAATATACGAAACCAAAACAATTAAATTGCCTAAATAAATAAATAGAATAAAAAACATATAGTAGACATGCAATAACACACAAAAAGTCACATAAGTGCACATAGGGTCAAACAAATTAGAAATAAGGGGTAGAGTGTACCTCCCTTGAGTTGGGGTCCTAATGGAGTGAATTTACTTATTTACCCTCCAAAATAATAAAAAGGGTCAAGGTATCACTTTAATTAACAAATAATCACAAAAATAGAGATAAACACAAAATTAATCAATCAAAGTAAACAAACCATCTTTTCACACGGATAAGGACCCAATTTGAAAGAATTAAAGAAATTAAGGGATCAAGATCACTATTATTGCAATTATGAAGGATCTAAAAGAAAATCAATTAAAATCAAGGATTTAAAGTGAAACCTACCAATCAAATGCTAAAATTCACAAAAATCACGGAAACTTATTTATTAGAATTAAACGACAAAATTAGTTAAAACTTTGATCAAGTGGAAATCAAAACTATAAATTCTTCAAAATTATTAAACTTTCAAATTTTATCCTAGAATCTCACTAAAAATCTATCCAAAAACCCATTAAGACATGCTAAAGAAAAATGGCATGATTGGTGGACAAAGTTGATCAAATTTCCAAAATTCCTGGGCCCCAACAGAATTATAGGGAACTTGAGGGGTCAAGATGCGATTTCTGGAAGATTTTCATGCATGCAACGAAGCTTTCTTTGTTCTGCAATTTTCGTTCAGCTACGAACTACAACAACGGCAATCACACTTCGACATCATTTGATCTTGCCTTAACAGGGCGAAAGTGGAACCTTTTCATGTAACGTTAATATTAAACCAACCGTATAACACGAGATTCAAAGCCAAAAATCACGACCATGCAAACCAAAGAATCTAACATGTTCTGCAACTGGCAAAACGGTATGCAATTTCTGATGCTTTGAGAATTCAGCAACTACATGCGGTAAGACAACAATTTAACAAGAAGACAGATCCGACTTCTAAGCTCCTATTAGACTTCATGAACTCATCATCAAGATACTATGCAAGAGAGAGAAAGATTCAGAACGAGAAAAGCTTGCAAGTTTCAGGCAAATGCTACATGCAAAAACTAAGAGACATTTCAGCACACAAGAAGACTTTCGGCCACTATGCAATTTTCATTCGCCAGCTTCTGCAATTTCATGTAAACTCTTGGCCAACAAGATTCATACAATAGCTTAGAACCAACACAGCTAAATACCTCTTAACAATGCAATTGTTGGAAGATTTCGTGCAAGTTTCATGCAAATACTACAAAACATTTCTGCAACAAGAAGAGCTTTCGGCAGGCGGCTGATGAAGCTTTCTGCAATATCATCCGCAAGCTCATGTGGCTCTCAGCTATTATATGTAAACCTTCGGCTAACCAAATTCATACAAAAACTTTGAACCAACTCCAATTAAACCCATAACTAAACACCTCTTAACAACATTGTGCACTCCAACTAACAAAATGAAACTAAAGTGATTGCCTATAAATGAAAACGTCAGCCCAGACGAGGAAAAGAATACCAAATGCGTGGTTCACTATCCCTCCCCAATTTCAAACAAACGGCCATCCTAACTACCGCTTTGATAGCAGATATGTTTATGACATTTCAATCAAAACCTAGCAAATCAAGCATTCCAAACAATCCAAGACTCCAGCAATCAAAAGAAAAGGAAGGGCCTGTTCATGCTTCCCTTTGCTGCAATTTTTCCGCAAGCCTCTGCAATTTCAGAAGCTTTGTGCGGATATGCTTCTTATGAAATTCATGCCAGGCGCAAACAACATCCAATCAAACATCAAACATTCAAACCAAAGCAACAAGACCTTGCAACTCTAATCATCAAAATTTAACCAAAATGCAAGCTACAGAGACCCATCGAAAAGATGCAAACACAAGAACGAATGCAGCAAAATTTTGGCAATTTGGACAAACAACTGAACACAATATGGCGAGAAAGGGATGAACACAGTTACCTCTTAATGCTTTACTAAGCCTAATGGTCGTGGAAATCTGACAAAACGCGTCCCAACAGCGAGCTTGAATCTGCAAATTTTCACCGACGAAGATTCAAAGACTTGTGACGAGCAGAATTGGAGTTGAATTTTGGGGGTCCTGGAGGCGTTATCTTGAGAAAACTTCTAAATGGAAATTCTTATATTGTATACCCAGATAGTGCAGCAATCAATAGTTTCCCCAGAAAGCTAAGAGCTTTGTCAGAATTTGCCTCAAAACCAGGCTGGTTCGTCAGCCTAGTTAGCGTTTCTGCAGAAAATTTTTCTGCATTTTCCTTCCTTGCTCCTCTAGCCCGCTGCCCCTTTGTTTCCTACTATCCGCTCCAGATTTGTTCAACCCCTCCCTCTCTTTCTTGCAACCTTCCAGAATCTCCTTTGGTTTTTTCCTTTTTCCAGTTTTGTTTTTCTCTTCCTTCGTCTTTTCTGGTTTCCCTTTCTTCCCAACCTAGCCCGTAGCTTGTTTCTTCAGCCCCGAAACCATCCCAAAGCTCCCTCCTTTTCTTGCTTTTTCCTGTCTTGGTTTCTCGTAGCTTAGCCTTCTTTCTTCCCTAATTTGCTTTCCTTCCTCCTCGCTTTTCACTGCCGAACCCTTCCTCCCTGGTTCCTTGCCCACAGCCCGCGACTTTCCTGGATTTCCTGGCTCTTTCCGTTCCTCCCTTGCCCAAGACCTCTCCTCTGCTGAAAACCCTCAGCCGCCAACAGATTCTATCCTCTTACTCTCAGTTTTCTCTTTTCCTTTTGCTTTCTGGATTTTTCCCAGGCCCTGCTGAAGCTCCCTCCAGCTCACTTTTCTTGTATATCTCTCAGCCGTCACCCCCCTTCCTTGCTCTCTATTTTTCTTCTACTTCCCTCTCGGTTCAGCCCTCAACCCTAGCCACCACCAGATTCTCCCCCGGCTGCGTTTCTTTTCTGGATCCTTTTTATAGGAACCTCAACTCCGTGAACCCTTGGAGCAACGATGGGATGAAGCTGCTTATTTTGATCTCATTTTGGAGCCGTTGATTCCTTGTTTTCTGGAATATTCATGATAATTCTTGGAGAGGTGATGTGGCCTTGTACCTGGCTTAGAAGGAATAAAAGAATCGAGTCCAAAAATGAAACCAAATGCAGCCGTAAATCTGGTATGAAGAAGATGATGAATAGTGCGCGTGCATTGCACGCGTACGTGAATATTTTTTTTTAAACTTAACTTAATTAATAAACAAATAAGAAAATGATTTTCAATGAAAATGAAACCCAATCAATAAAATTAAAAAATATGTTAAAATTTTATAATTTTCAATTAATTTAAAAAACGTTAATTCCTAATTGAAGTTAATTTGCAAAAATTTTCATTTATTGAATCTAAAAGAATTAAAGCCAATTTTTCGTGAACAATTTTCTTTTTTCCGGAAATTTTATACAAAAAATAAAAATTAGGCGGCTAATGAGTAAAGATTATCATTAAAAATAAAAATAAAGTTAAATTAAAAATTGGTATCTAAAATGCTAAAAAAAAATCTAAAAACAAAAATCATGAGATTAATAAATAAAAATACTAATTATCAAATAAAAATAAAAATTAAATAAAAATTGATTAAAATTTTGGTGTCTACAAATTGGATCTTGATATCTTCATAAGAAATGTAGGCCTATGTCTTAGCTTCGAAACGGTATAAGGTTCACCCCAATCCAATAAACGTAACTCCAATTGAGACCAAAATGCTATAAGATGTCGAATCTGGTGTTTAGCTTTTGTCTTCAAAACTGATTTCCGATTATATTATTACACTTGTGTTGTATTTTGAACTCCAATGATACTAAATGACTTGATCCCCTATTTATGAATCCTAGAAGATTGTATTGGGTGAATTTGAGCCAAAACAAATGAAGTTAGCATGAAGAACTAGTGTGCATTTGTTAGGGTTTGTGGCTGATCCAGGGTTGGAAAATCAGCCAATTTCCCTGAGCTACTGGTAGTGCTAGGAGATGAAATAGAGTGTGTGCTTAGTACCGTTGGAAAGTCCTTCGAGTCTAGTTTCCAACGTCACCAACAGCACCTAATTCCGACCTTCCTACAGTGAGATATAGCTATTTTACAGAATCTGCGCGGGTGCGACTGTTTTACCCTCGAAGAACATTTTAAGCTTGAATGAAACTTTTCTTTTGCCCAACTTTCTTGCACTTGTCAAACTTGTTTCCTCATGAACTTTTGCTACATTTTGGTCCTAACTTTCATGGTGATTTGAGTAGATTGAACCACTCATTTGGTCACCTAATGAGCTCACTTTTGGCTTGGAATTAAACCTAGTTTGTTAACGATTTCGCTCGTTACCCTAGGATTGGGAAACGGTGGTGAACGTAACCGTACGACTTGACATTTGAACTCTACTTAGCTTGACAGGTGAGTGTTCCACTACGTGCTGCCTGCTTATATGAAATATCTGAATACTGAAATTTCGACTGTTTGAGCCAAACCATGTTTTGATAAAATGGATGCGAGCGTGTACTTTATCGCACTCGACCTCCCTCATTTTCCTCTGTGGCTCTATATACTGCAATTATGAGATGTAAAATTCTCTATATGTGGCTGTACTTGAGTTGTTTGGATGATACCCCATCAACTACTGCTACTGCTATTGTTTGGGTGCCCAACCTTATAGGTGAGTCGGTTGGATCGAGCCAGCAAGGGCTTGGTCCAGACGGCCGATAAATCTTGGGGATTGTTTACTGATCACTGGAAACCGGTATACTCGAGTATTACCTAACTACTGTTATGGAGTGCGGACCCGGTAGGAGGTTGACTGGTGGACGGAGATTGGAGAAAGTGGTGTTCTACGGACTTTATATTCTTTGAATGCAAACGTTGACGGAGAGTCAACGGACCCCTGGTATGATCAAACTCAAGAGGATTTGGCTTTTGGAAGCCACCCGTATCCTTGAATTGCAATGTGATTAAATTGTTATTGTACTATTTTGTGTTTACTTGATTATATTATGCGCTTATTTGGCTATGTGCTTACTTGTTTTATTTGGAACCTCACTGAGCTATAACTCACCCCACTTCCTTTGTTTTCCTTAACAGATCGGGGACGGACCATCGGTCGAGAGTTTCCTTAGTTTTATGTTGCTTGGACTTGTAACCCCTATTGTTAAGTTAACTTTACTTTTGACTTTTGTAAACTTGAATACTTAAGTCCGACTTATGTTATGTAATTAAGGAATGGAATTGTAAGTGTGAGGTTTAGTTTGTTTTAAGTTTGGATAGTGGACGTGTCGGTTGTTTGCCATTAGGGTTTGTACTATTGATTTGAAGTTATTCTACTGGGTATTTCGAGTTGTTAGTTCTTTGATCGACCGATTCCCGGCGAGAGTTGGGCAGGCAGTCCGCTGATACCCTAAGGTTCGCCCTAGGGAGAGGTGGGGCTGTCACAGGTGGTATCAGAGTCTAGGTTTGAATTGACCTGGGCGAGTTAGAAATTATCGACTTGAGAATTATATTTGATTATTTCCCTAGGAGTACTTAAGTTTATCCCCACTTTATGTAGAATGGATGGATCTAGTAGCCCTAACGATAGACCGGTTGGCGAGATGTCCCATGAGTACCTATCGATGATTATATACCAGACTAGACCGGAGGAGCTAGAGCCTATTGGAGCCCATCTGACTGCTGCAGGCGTTGCGAGTGTCGCCATATTTACACTTATCCTAATGAAGTAGTTCTGGCCATTGTGAAGGAGCGGAAGGTCCTAGCAAGGGACAATACTAGGCTTGGATTTGAAATGAATTACCTGAAAGAAACTATTAAAACACAAGCCGAGCGGATTAAGGACCTTGAGTATGAGGTGGCCAAAGGCCGAGAAAGGGTTGATGACCTATGCGCGCAGCTTGGAGAAACTCAAGAGCGCATGGTCAAGAGGGCCATGAAAGTGAGGAATAGAGTTGAATCCATTCTGAATGTGTGTGATGACCTTCTAGGAGAAGCGAGCGATGAGACTTCTCATATTGGAGATGGTACGGGAGCTGAACCCGCCGAGGGGAGGGTCGGCTGTCCCACCATTAGTTACTATTGTGGATGATTTTGACTACCGTACATAGAACGGATAGGGGATGTAGTGACTCGGTGGTTGTACAGATTTCTTTTGACTACCTGCACTAGGTTTTAGCCTGATATGACTGTGCGACTGTACCTGTACTTTTGAGACTCATGCTTGATACTTTTGGTCTTATTATCTTGTAAATGACTGTCATGAGCTTTTGAATGTATAATAATGTGACTGTTGACTTTGACCTTTGACCTTTTGACTTTGACTTTGACTTTGATCTTGACCTTGACCTTGACTTTGACTTTTGATTTTATTTTAAATTGGCATTTAACTGCTTTGTGTTTTCCCTGGCCCATCGTGATTTCTACTTCCTTTTCTTTGACTTTTGGCTTGAATAAACACCTATTGCATACCCAAAACCTGCTTACCTATTAGTTATGATAGTTGAACCCTAACCCAATGAGTGTTCCAAGTACATGAAAATATTTATGTGGAATGTTTCCTTACTTGAATAATGCTTACTTGGTTAAAGTAATCGCTTAAGGACGAGGATGTACTTTATCATACTCGATCTTTTGGAGTTCACTTCGTCATATTGATATGAGATGCAAAGCTTTACTTGCGCTTGACCTGTTGGTCACTCGAGTGGTTATTCCACTGACTTACGTGTTCCATGCCCACTATGGTTAGACAATGCTAGGTACTTGGTCTCTTGTCTCATAGACAAGTGTGTACTTTATTGCACTTGCATTGCTCGACTAAACTTTAATATTTTGTTAAAATATGAACTTGACGTTTTGTTACAACTGATAGGTGATCGGATTTGCTAAAGAGATTTCTAATTTTCTCCAGTTCTTCTTATGTGATCAAGTTTTCGTAACCATCCATTTTTCAACTGTTTAGATTTGAAATACTTGAAGTGCCGGAAAACTAATATGCTGAACTTATTTGTAACTTGAACCCGTTTAGACGAGTGTACTCTTATGTACACTCAATTGACCTGATTTGACTAAACTTTTGATATCTCATTTTTGCATGAGCAAGTAATTTAATTTGTATATGACCGGTATATTTACTTGAAATACCTGGAACACTTGAGAGTATGAATTGCTAGACATTACCCGTGACTTGATTCTGGTCAGGCGAGTGTGTCATTATCACACTTGGCCTCTCTTTCTTGAATGATCTTGTACTCACTTGAACTTGATTGATCTGTACTTGTGTTTGTACTTGTATTTGACTTGCAAGTGCTGAGCGGCCGTATGTACCACACTCCATCCGAGTGGGAGGTACCTCTCATCCTGTCTCAGTACCTCAATCCTGTTTTGTCGAGTGGAGTGTTATCTCCTCAACTAATTGGTATATTTGAATATTACCACCACTATTTATTTCTAAATATGGAGCATTAAATGATATCTAACGTCTCCAAACTTTATTGTATGAGCGTTGGACAACCGCCAACGACTCCAATCTTGAATTACTATATATCTGGGACTATAAATCCAACCTAGGGATAGTTGGTCAAATCATGCCTGTTGTAAGTGTAAATCTTTTTCATGGTACTTGGAAGATAGATATGTACGTCAGGTAGGAATCTCTGATATAGGTGGTTTACTCTTGGGACCGGTCGGCTCGAGTTGTGAACTAATGTTGGATTCTTGTACTTGAGTACAAAAAAAAAGGGAAAAAGACATGGAGAGCACTAGAATAAGGGTCTGTATCTTGACTGTACATAAGAAGTTTTGGACTGATTGAGGTAATGGATCTTGGAAGGTTATTATGGACTAATCTAGTCATAGTCTAGTTAAGGTTTTATAGATAGTGGCCAGATTGTAGCATACGTCGAGAAATTTGTACTGAAGACCTGTTTACTTCCCTTATGACTGTGAGGACTCGATAAGTGTTTATTTGATTGGGAGGCGGTATTAACTGCAACTACATTAGTATTCCTACCTCTCTTGTGATATTTGACACCGTAAATTTGGTTCTCGATGAACTATCGTTGCCTATGCTTGATACCTACCCAATGATTTCAAAATATGGGCTTGCTCGATTATTATCGTGTCGAGATCGAGAGTTTTTGAATTATATATAGGGATTTGAGAAAAGAATTTGGGTTCTATACCTGTATGCAAAAGCTTGAGATAGGGTGTGAAACTTTTGATATACGAAGCATGCTTTAGGGTTTCGTTATGTGCATAAGTGATAAGTGGTATAGTATCTTAAGGTATTGTTCTAACTATGTTCTACTTTCTTGTTCATCTCATTTGAGAATATCTAAACTTAATCTTCCGTGGTTGAATTGGAGGTGAAAGAACTTAACAGTTATATGGTCAGAATTCCAAGTGTACTTAGTTACCTATTCTGATCCAATAAGTTGCCGGCAGGCTATTACTTGAATTCAAACGAATCGGTGAAATGGCATATTTGACTGATATGTATAAGGAAATAGAGATCATTCGAAAGGAAGTAGAGTTCCAAAAGAGATTAGCTGAGCACTGGAAAGGACGACGGAGACGAGAATACTTGGAAAAAAAATTGAACTACTGCACCCGAACATAAAGTTGAAAAGGAAATACGAAGGGATTTCTGAAGAGGTGCGGAATAAGTTTGAATTAGTGCATTTGCCTAGTCGAATAGCATCTTAAGACATTCCTATTTAAATTAGCTATTAGTGAGGTTTTGCCTCAAATAGTGTAATCATTGGACTGTGCATAGTGAAATCTTTATGTGATAAGTTGTATTTCCGTTAGGAACAGTGGACTTAGTACCTGCTGTTTTAATAAGTGCTATTAAATATTGGTGGCTAGGCAGTATTGAACCCTTGTCCATGAGTCTATTGCTATAATTTAGCCTTTAAGTTAAGTGAAACTTTTTCGTTTGTCATACAAAAGGGATAAATTATTCAATGTACAGTGTATGGGTTTAAGAGCTAGTAAGAATAGTAACCAAGTATAACTCTTCTTTTATCAAGATTAAAGTTTGTGCCACGTTCTTCACCTTGACTAAATCAAAACAAAATTTGACCAAATTGTCTTCATTTTTCCTCATGCTTGGCCGAACAAAGGGAGAAGAAAAAAGAAAACCAAAGAGAGACCTTCAACTCTAATCTCTATTTTGTGCTTGAATTTTGGGTTTCAACCAACCAATTTGCAAACTACTCCATAGAAATACTAACTAAGGTAGGTTTCAATGCGTTGGTGGAGTGATTTTTGGAGGAAGAAGCCTTAAGTTCCCATCTTTCTTGAGGTTACAAGGTAACTTCGGCTAGTAACTTTCCTCTACTCCTAATATATGCAAACTAGTGGATTAACGTTGTAATTTTGGTAGATTTATGGACAATTTCGTGGCTTGAAGTAGTGTTGTGGTAATTTTCAGTTTTATGGAGAATTTTCTACCCACACATCATGCTTAAGTGTTGGCCATGGTCTGATAGTTTTGCTATGTGAAATATCTAGTTTTTATATGCTAGTTTGACTTGCCTAAAGAAAATTTCAGTATTGTTTTCAATTTCTATGAATACCTGTGACTTCGCAAAAAAATTGACTGAAATTGCATGCCTGTTCTGTCTTTTACTAGGTGAAACAGAAAATTTATGTTGGAATTTGACTAACTTGTGGATTGGATCTTACAATGGTACCTTCTAGGAAGCTGTAACCCTTTGAGTCTATTTTCTGACGATATAAAGTTTATAAATTATGGACTTAAGAAACTTGAGACATGATTTTTGAAATGGTATCGCGCAAACCTGGAAAAATTTCTGTTTTCCTAGGACTGTTCTTACTTTTATTTCTAACTCTAGGATTGGAGTTGGTCAACTATTTTGAGATTGGTTTATGAGTGGAATTGAGGTTTAAATAAAAGGAAATGAGTTTCTTCAAATCATTTCAGGTCAGACAATTTCCAACTTTGTAGTTTGAACGTCTTTTGAAATTTCTCCAAACGTTCGACTATAAGTGATACTTTTGTGCTCAAAATGAATTTTGGCAACGTGGATTAGTAAGTACATGAGGATTACTACTCGATTGGGACAAGCAAATATTATATTTTGATAAGTTATACGGGTATAAAATTTTAAATTGATGCATGTTCTAAATAAAGTTTTGGAACCTCAATTTCTTTGTATATTTTGGTTTTGTAATTGCTAGTCCTTTTACTATAATATGTGACCACAGGACTCGAGAGAGTTCAAGAGAACATTCGTGTAAAATATCCTGAGCTATTTGATGATCAATGTGAGAATTTCGAGGACGAAATTCTTTAAGGAGGAGAGAATGTAAGAACCCTAGTTTTTCATATGCATTTCAGTCACCTTTTTTGTTCAATTCTAATTGATTTTTGATTAAATTCATAGTTTTCATGATTTAGGTATTTAATTGCTTGTTTAATGATGGGTTTATTCAAAAGATTTTTTTATATGACAAGCAAAAGTTTTAAAGCTAATTTTTTGCTAAATCTCTCTTTATTTAGAACTTCTAGAGTTTAGCAAAAAGCTTTCAAAAGTTGAGGGGTTTTAGAACAATTTCAATTAAAATTTGATTAAGGATTTAAGCATGATTAGGAGAGGATTAAGGTGTGATCAAGGTAGACAAATCACCTTGGATTAGTATAGGATTGTGACACTTGTCACCATAAGATTTAATTTTGATTTAATTAGCCACTAATTTTGACTAAGGTTTGACTCTAGAACTTTTAAGTATATACTAGCGTTTTGGAGCATTTTCTTGTCTTATTTTTCCTCCTCTTGGCTGAAATTAGAGAGAGAAAGAGAGGGTGAAGAGAGAAAATTTTCTACATCACAAATCTTAGCCAAAATCTTGAGAAACTTGTGAGGAATCAAAGTTTGGCAACTTCTACAACCTATTTTGTCTTGTGGATCAAGTTCTTGGAGGAAAGAAATGAACTTGAAGCTTGTTTTGTCTTCTTGAAGAGCTAAAGAGTTAAGTAAGCTGAAATTTTTCCCAACTTGATTCCAGTTTTTGCACTTATTTCAACTGAATATTCGACCATGATAATGGCTAAAATAGCTTTTTTACAAAACATGAAAGTTGTATAGGATTGCGTTAGCATTCTACCTGTAAAATTTCAGATTAATCGAAGCACTGTAGCATATGAAATGACCAAAATACCCCTGATGCCCTGTTTCTGTCCGAACTGATCTTTTGCCTCTGTAATTGGTTATTTTGACTGGGAAGATGACTCATTTAGCTTTTTATGTCTTCTTAAGCATTATAGCCCTATATCCTAGCTTCCATGTGCCTTTGGAATTACCTAAATTGGACTTGTGTGCATTGAGTTATGAGTAATTGAATCAGGCCTGCCAGTTAAACTGACAGTGAGATTCGAAACTGAGGAACTAAACTTGTTTTGGTAAATTCGACCTGGTTAGTATGAGAATTGGATCTTGATATCTTTATAAGAAATGTAGGCCTATGTCTTAGCTTCGAAACGGTATAAGGTTCACCCCAATCCAATAAACGTAACTCCAATTGAGACCAAAATGCTATAAGATATCGAATCTGGTGTTTAGCTTTTGTCTTCAAAACTGATTTCCGATTGTATTATTACACTTGTGTTGTATTTTGAACTCCAATGATACTAAATGACTTGACCCCCAATTTATGAACCCTAGAAGATTGTATTGGGTGAATTTGAGCCAAAACAAATGAAGTTAGCATGAAGAACTAGTGTGCATTTGTTAGGGTTTGTGGCTGATCCAGGGTTGGAAAATCAGCCAATTTCCCTGAGCTACTGGTAGTGTTAGGAGATGAAATAGAGTGTGTGCTTAGTACCGTTGGAAATTCCTTCGAGTCTAGTTTCCAACGCCACCAACAGCACCTAATTCCAACCTTCCTACAGTGAGATATAGCTATTTTACAGAATCTGCGCGGGTGCGACTGTTTTACCCGCGAAGAACATTTTAAGCTTGAATGAAACTTTTCTTTTGCCCAACTTTCTTGCACTTGTCAAACTTGTTTCCTCATGAACTTTTGCTACATTTTGGTCCTAACTTTCATGGTGATTTGAGTAGATTGAACCACTCATTTGGTCACCTAATGAGCTCACTTTTGGCTTGGAATTAAACCTAGTTTGTTAACGATTTCGCTCGTTACCCTAGGATTGGGAAACGGTGGTGAACGTAACCGTACGACTTGACATTTGAACTCTACTTAGCTTGACAGGTGAGTGTTCCACTACGTGCTACCTGCTTATATGAAATATCTGAATACTGAAATTTCGACTGTTTGAGCCAAACCATGTTTTGATAAAATGGAGGCGAGCGTGTACTTTATCATACTCGACCTCCCTCATTTTCCTCTGTGGCTCTGTATACTGCAATTATGAGATGTGAATTCTCTATATGTGGCTGTATTTGAGTTGTTTGGGTGATACCCCATCAACGACTGCTACTGTTTGGGTACCCAACCTTATAGGTGAGTCGGTTGGATCGAGCCAGCAAGGGCTTGGTCCAGACGGCCGATAAACCTTAGGGACTGTTTACTGATCACTGGAAACCGGTATACTTGAGTATTACCTAACTACTGTTATGGAGTGCGGGCCCGGTAGGGGGTTGACTGGCGGACAGAGATTGGAGAAAGTGGTGTTCTACGGACTTTATATTCTTTGAATGCAAACGTTGACGGAGAGTCAACGGACCCCTGGTATGATCAAGTTCAAGAGGATTTGGCTTTTGGAAGCCACCCGTATCCTTGAATTGCAATGTGATTAAATTGTTATTGTACTATTCGGTGTTTACTTGATTATATTATGCCCTTATTTGGCTATGTGCTTACTTGTTTTACTTGGAACCTCACTGAGCTATAGCTCACCCCACTCCCTTTGTTTTCCTTAACAGATCGGGGACGGACCTTCGGTCGAGAGTTTCCTTAGCTTTATTTTGCTTGGACTTGTAACCCCTATTGTTAAGTTAACTTTACTTTTGACTTTTGTAAGTTTGACTACTTAAGTCCGACTTATGTTATGTAATTGTTGAATGGAATTGTAAGTGTGAGGTTTAGTTTGTTTTAAGTTTGGATAGTGGACGTGTCGGTTGTTTGCCATTAGGATTTGTACTATTGATTTGAAGTTATTCCACTGAGTATTTCGAGTTGTTAGTTCTTTGATCGACCGAGTCCCGGCGAGAGTTGGGCAGGCAGTACGCTGATACCCTAGGGTTCGCCCTAGGGAGAGGTGGGGCTGTCACACCCCCTTGGATATGGGATATGGACGAGTTCGACTTTTTAACCTTAGCACGCTTGTATTTCCTCTATTAAAGGGAAAACTAAGTCACGAGTATTAGTCTTTCCATACCCAATATGATGCATCCCTTTAGATCATATTTTTGTATATAATTATTTTATTATTTTTATTTTTATTTTCACTTCTCTTTGAATCTCATATTTTTGTACAATTCGTGACTTCTTCGAAAGTTTACTTTTGGGCGTCGCAATTAATGCGATTTGCATCAAATAATTTCGAAAAAATATTCTGACCCCGATAATTAGGTCTAGGTTTGTATTCATGTAAATACCTCCAAAATGTGATAAATTTTTAGATTAAAAATAAGAAAATTCTTGACTAAATCACGCAACTAGCCTTGGTTAGATTGAGAGGGTGCCTTGGATTTTTATCCTTGCCTTCCCTCTCTTCAAATGTGGCTCTCGAATCTTTTTCTCTGATTTTCGTAGACTTAGGAGTCGTTTAAAAAGGGTTTTCCATAATTTTATTTAAAAGGTTCATTTTAGATGACTTGGTACACCTTAACTCTATATCAAATGGCGATTCCGATTTTTTATTCAAAACCCCTTTTTAAACTATAATTTGGGCCAAAAATCATCGCACTTTTTAATCCCATTTAGGCCTTTTTAATTTCTATTCTTTAAAATCAAAAAATTTACATTTTTCAAATCAAAATCAACCAAAAATCCATTTTCTTAAAACTCGTTATTTTTTATTATTAAAAAATGGGGCGTGACAGTTGGCGACTCCACTGGGGATTTAGAGAGTCCGAGCATCCGATTTAGTCAAATTATTTTCTTTTTCTAACCTTCTTATATATATCACATTTGGAGGTTTTAGGTTGCATTTTTCTTTGTCTTTTGCCTTCCCCTTTTTCCCTCTTTTTAGGGTTTTTGCATTTGCACGTACGCGTAATCACCCCTCGCACACCGCGTATATGACGAATGGATGGTTTATTTATTTATTTGCTTGTACCACGCTTGCATTGTTGGGTGGGGGGATAGTTACCCTAGAACCGTCGACCGCATTTGATGGTATAATTTCTCCCCTCAAAAGAAAGCACCTCATACGTGCATGCATAATTTTACCCTCTTTTTCTTTTTCGTGGGCACCATCCCACATCTCCCTGTAGGATTAGGATCGATTGCCTTAGGTAGGCGGATGGTGTGCACTGCGCCCATAGCGATACCTAAGGGATCACTCGAGCCACAGATCGAAGGCCCTAGGATTGATGACCCTTCGCCTTTTGGTCTGAAGGCTGGGGAGCCTGAAGCCTGATTGAGTCTAGATGCATTAGTAAGCCAAACCTCATGCATCCATGATAGAAATTACCTAGGTTAGAATCAATCTTACCCAACTAGGAACATTAGGCACGAGGGGAGGGATTCCACCCCTCTTTTCCTTATTTTTCCTATTGTTTTTGTATTGTTTAATTGCCGCAATGTGTTATGTGTTGAACTAACATTGTCCTGTTTTCTTGTCTTTCGCATTCACAAACGTTAGGAATAAGAGATCTGGCATGATTCTTTTTTAGAACCAACCCTCTTAGATAGGTTATTGCATGTTTAAATTTCAATGAATTGCATTTGTAGGTTGATAAGTGCACATCATTTTAAGCCCACTCTGGTATATAAAAGGTTCCTTAGATCATGTTTCATTTCAAATCACATGTTTCGTTGCTTTGATAAACTGACATCATGCATAAACCTTAGAGGGAACGCCATATAGGGAATCCCACGTTAGGAATAAGCCACTTTGTGTCTCGGATACATAATCCAATGAGACTTGCACGTCTATATTTTTTGTATTATCCAAAGGGGTAGTGCGCGAGGTAAGATAGGATCAGATCCTTTCAAAGACGGCAAAACATTATTTGCACATTAGAATATGAGCATCTAATAATCATCTTTTGACCATTTTAACATAGTTGGTAAAATTCCCTTGCGTAAAGGACATTAATTTGAAGAAAATCACAAATAATTCCTCATTATTGAGACGATAAATGAATCGAGACTAAATCTTGATTTTAGAAAGCTCATAGACTAATACATCGCAATAAATGTTTTGAAACTACTAATGGGCAGACAATTCAATTCATTTTTGAATAAAACATCCATTCCTTTCAATCCATTTGAATTGGTTATTCGCTTCTTAAGACATATCTAATTCAATCCATTCGACCATTTTATTCATCAATTTCATCCTATCCATTTTTTCAATTCATTCATTTTTAGGACAATTCGGTTATTTTTGAACAAATTACTCATTTTTGAATAAATCATTAGCTCCATTTGATTAATTCATTCACTTTTAGAACAATTTAGTCATTTTTGAATAAATCATTAACTCAATCCATTCATTCATTTTTAGAACAATCTAGTCAATTTTGAAATAAACCATCAATCTTATCCAATCTATTTTTAGGACAATTCGGTCAATTTTAATAAATTATCAATTTCATTCAATTCACTTGATCCATTTACCCATTTTAAGGGTAACCTATTTAATTTTGAATAAATTATCAATTTCATTCAATTCATTTGATCAGTTTACCCATTTTGTTAGGGTGGTCCAATCAATTTTAAATAAATCATCAATTTCATCCGATCCATTCGACTCGTTTATTCTCTTTTAGAGTTTCGATCCAAAAATAACTGAATAAACTAGTCGAGGTATGGCTATCCTTTCAAGAGTAGACCCTTTTACATATCATTTTATGTGTTGATCAAAGCAAGCAATACATTCGGACTTTGTCTTCTTTTTTAGGACAAATGCCCCTTCTCATTCCAATTGGCCAAATTTTTCAAATTATTTTTCACTTAATAAGTTGGTCGGATTCATCGGGTATTGTATGTGCCTACGCTATAGGATTGCATTCTCATTCTAGGCCTATCCTTGGCACAAAAAGGGCTCCCTAGTAGGACATGCATCCGAATTACCTCAATATATACTAACTCATGTCTTTTCCATTTTCTTCTTTTCTTTTTTGTCAGCAGTTAATCGAGAGGGGTATCTAAATAGGATTTTTCCTAAATTTCAGGTAATCGTAAAATATAGTTACACGAAGAAACCCCATCAACACACGATCACATGGTCGAGTTTTTGAGAAATAGTTTAAACATGAGTACACATCCTGAATCATCTGATAGGTCTGCAACGACGTCATCATCTAATCTTGCAAATCTGGGAGCTCAACTGAGCGAAGCATTAAACAAATTCAATGAATTAAACCGGGAGATGGCTACACAACGGCGCATGATTGATTAATTGGTTGCTGTTAGCAGTGGCGGTATTCAATCTAAACCCTTACCTGCTAGTCAACCAACCTATTCGTATCCTTACCCATATAATCCACGCCCTGTTTACCATACTAATATCAATCACTCTCGACCTCAACTAAACTATGCAAACCCACCTATACTACCCATCCCAAATTTTCAACCCAATCTTCAAACTCAATCTCGCCCTTCTTATCATCCAAGACCTTTTCGACCAAATAACCGAACTTATCCTTTAAACCGTAAAATTCGAAACCCAACCCCATATCGAACCTTCACCAATCTGGGTCGACCCATTGATCAATTGTATGAACAACTCAAAACTGCTAGAAAAATTGGTGTTATGCCTTCCAAAATCTATTTTAAAGGATTTCCCCGTGATTATGATCCTCAAGCCATTTGCGCTTATCATTCTGAAACTCTTGAGCATTCCACCAATAATTGCAGGGCATTGAAACATAAAATTCAGGATATGATCGAAGCAAGAGATATAGTGTTCAGGAAAAAAGAAGAACAAGGATCGAGTACAAGTACGAATCCTCTTCCTGAACACAAAGACGCCAATGAAGACGTTTGAAAATCCTGGAAGGGGTTGAACTAGTGAGATCCCTTCCTCTTGAAGGGAATTTTGATAAATTTGAGGAGTTGTTTTTGGTTAAAATTCATGAAAATCATTTATACATGTGTCTTTTGTTAAACTATGTTTTTGTAAATATTCTTGAATCAAGTGACTTTTTGTAAGACACGTCTTGTTTAACAAGTAACAAAATGTACAGTTTGGTCTTTATCCTGAAATTCAATAAAATGTATAGTTTTCTATATATACAGTGTTATTTACATATTCTTTTCAAGTGGTCAAGAATAAAATCCCTTTGGATATCACCGTTTCGAAAATCGATGGCGGCAACCTCAATATCTCACGAGTGTGAATTTGAATTTTAAAATGAAAAGAGTATCGAAGAGACATCCAAAAATGTTTCAAAGAGATTCAAATGGTATAAAGAGAAACTCAAGTCTAATTGGGGTCAAGTTTAAGGAAATAAAACAGTGATTACTTGATGAGAAGCAGATAAATGCAATCCGTCATGGTCAATATTATCAAAAGAGAAGGATTGGCTCGTGCTTACCATAAAAGGGTCAAATCATGACTATTCAGACGAGCAAACAAAGCATTAAGGTGGTTTTTGTCAGTGCAAAATGAGGCCAAAAGAAGAGTTTGTCGCAAATTGGCAGGGCCCTTTTTATTATCAAGAGGGTGGAGCATTTATTCTCACAGAAATGGAATGGACAAATTTTCCCCTAACCGATCAAATCGGATATGTGTAAGAAATCTTTCGTATGATAAATGGAAGTTTCTTTTTAAGGTTAATGCGAAGAATGGAATGAAAGTCAGGCCCTCTTCCTTTTCCCTTGAGACATTTTATCTCTAGTTATCCCTTTTGAATTTTCAGAATAAATTATCTTGTTTGGCAGCCCTTGAGAATCGCAAACTCCACACTGGAGCAAATTTAGTTTTGAAAAAGAAAAGAGAGAAAACCCCACATTGGGGCAAATTCAACCTTTGAAGGAAAGCCAAAAGGAAAGAAAATGAACAAAAGAAAATCTCAGTTAAAAATAAATTGGGGCAAATTTTAAAATTTTCAAAAATAAATGAAAGGGAAAAGGAGAGAAAAGGGAAAATGAAAAAGAATAACTTCGGTTGAGAATAAATTGGGCCAAGTTTTGATTTAGCCCTAATATAGGGTTGGCACGACAATGAGATTTCAAATCATTTAAACTACTTTTGAAATCTACCTTCAACCCTTAACCTTCTCTAGCACCTCACCTGACCACATTACAAAAAGTTAAAAGCCCTGGCTTTCATTCTTTGCATCACCTCTTTAAGGAAATTTTCTAAATCACATGGCAAGTGATGTCAATACGTCTTCACCAATTTTACAAGGGAAGGATTGTCGCACTGATGCCACCATTTTTCAAAACACATTTTCGAATTGATAAAGACTATTGGCGGGATTTGTTCATCATGTGAAAACTGAAAAGGGCACCTTAGAAGGAAAGAAGAAGAGAAGAAAAGAAAAGGAAAAGAAGAAAAAGCAAAAATGAAAATGGAAAAAATGAGAAAAAGAAAATAAAAAGGTGAAGTGGTAGTCTTAATGAAAACCCGAGAGGGCGCTAAGGTACGACTTTATAAGGAGAAAGTGAGTTAAGAATGGAATGGCTGGAGACTCGGTTCATTGCAATTTCTATTCACCTTGTAGTTCAGTTGCAAGTATTGAATTCCGGAAGGACGATATCCAAAGGGTCAAATGTGACAATTTGTTCGTGATCAAAGTATTTTGGTTTATCCAACATAAATTGTTGAGTTTACAAGTTCATTTCTCTAAAATTAATTTTATTTCAAATAAAAATAAGTGATTGTTTTCATGTTACTTGGATTTCATCATTTTGTGTGAATGAAATATTGTTCTTGAATTCCATGGTCTCATTTATCTTTTTGGGTTTATCAAATGGCAATTCCTCTGATTTATCGTAAATCCCTGGATACCAAATGTCATACCTCATTAGCGTTGGAAGTCAACGAAATTTGATCAGATCACAGAGCAAAGTTGAATTTTTCGCAACATCGAGGGGAAAACATCAAAGTACTCATATTTACACGTTTCTTGAAAGTAGGATCGATCGGATGGTGGTGACATTATTTGTTATTATGATTATTTCTATTTTTTGCAGGTTCGAATACTAAAAGCAAAAATTGGGGCAGATTTATTATAATTGTGGAATATCACCCAAGAATTGAGAGATTCGGACCAAGGAAGAGGTGCATCAAATCTCTAAGGAGAAGCAACCATGCCGTAATGCAAATTAAATGATCGATTGCACAATAACTCGTTGAAATTGGGGCAAATTATTTTTGAAAAAATTCTCTCAAAAAAAATCAAATCAAATTTTAATTTCAATTTTTTGTTGGTGAAGTCTCAGCGTCCGCCGCGCACCCTTCTACCCCCATTCTTGAAAAATCAAATTTAATTTCTCATTGAAGAATCTCGGCAGGCTCGGGTAATATCCCACTAATTGTTTTATCGTGTTGAATTTGGAATTTCGGTAGGCTTGGGTAGTATCCCACTGACCGTTTTATCATGTTGGATTTGAATTGAATGGTAGGATCGGGTATCATCCCACTGACCAATTGAATGGCAGGATCGGGTATTATCCCACTGACCAATGAAATGGCAAGTTCGGGTATTATCCACTGGTCAATGCTATGACAGACTCGGATATTATCCCACTGATCAATGATACGGCGGGTTCGGATATTATTCCCCTGACGAATTGAATGGCAGGATCGGATATCATTCCTCTGAGCAATGGAATGGTAGAATCGGGTATTATTCCACTGACCAATAGAATGGTAGGTTCGGGTATTATCCACTGGCGGATGCTATGACAGATTCGGGTATTATCCCACTGATCAATGGTACGGCGGGTTCGGGTATTCATCCCACTGACCAAAGGAAGGCAAACTCGGGTATTCATCCCACTGTCCAAGTGAAGGCAGGTTCGGGTATTCATCTCAGTGACCAAGTGAAAGTAGACTCGGGTATCATCCCACTGATCAAGTGATGGCAAGCTCGGGTATTCATCCTACTAATCATTATATATTTCAACTCACGACAGAACAACTGTATGTAAGTATTTGGTATCTACGTTTTTGTCTCGAGTTTCTTCGAAACTCAGACAAAGAGGGGCAAATTGTAGACACCAAATTTTTTAATCAAATTTTATTCTTATTTCGTTTTAGTTTTATTTGATAATTAGTATCTATTTTATTTATTTATTAAGTTCATGATTTATGTTGTTAGACATTTTTTAGCATTTTAGATACCAATATTTTAATTTAGCTTTATTTATTATTATTATTTTTATTTTAATGATAATCATTATTCATTTTTGCTCATTTGTCTCCTAATTTTATTTTAAGACATTTTTGGCATTAAATTTCTGTAAAAAGAAAATTGTTACAAAAATGCGGGTTTTAATTCTTTTAGATTCAATAATTGAAAATTTGTTGCAAATTAACTTTAATTAGGAATTAACTTTTTCATTTACCTAAATTAATTGAAAATTAGTAAAAATATAATGATAAAATGAAAAGAATAATATTTTAGCATTTTATTTAATTTTTATTGACCTTATTTCATTTTCATGTTATTTAGAAAATCATTTCCTTAAAAAAAAAAGGGAGAGCCACGCGCGCGTGCTTGCTGCTCCTCCCTAACGATGCACCAGCAAGAAGCAAGGACGGGGGATAGCTGCGTTTTTCTTTTTCAGTTTTTGGCTCATTTGTTTCCTCATTTTTAACACCCTCGGATCCTTTAACCTCATACCCACCTGGCTTTGATCCAACAACACCAAAAGATATAGGACAAAGGCCATCTAGTGGCTTGTATATCATCCTGAAAATGACTCCAATCCGCACCATTGGATGCTAGGGTTGGAATGTTTCTTGTAGCTATAAAAGCTGATGAACGCAGCCAAGGAGGGAGATTTTTTTTGGGGTGACGGCTGGAGAGTAAAAGATAGGGAGTGACGGTTGAAGGTAGGGAATCTGGGAAAACAAAAAGAAAGAAAGCTAGCAAAAGGGTTGAAGAGAATCTGGGTAGCGAGGGAATCAAGAAGGAAAAGAGAGTTTCTCAAAAGAAGAAAGGAAAACCGAGGGAGATTGAGAGGGTTTTGACTGAGGAAAAGGAAAGGCTATGGGGAGTTCTTGGGAGGAGAAATAGAGCTTCAGCAGCGGCTGAAAAGAGAGGTTGTGGCTGGAGTTGGAAAAAGGCAAGGAAACTGAACCAAAGGAGGGAGCTTCTAAGGAGGTTCGGCTGAGGAAAGGTTTCAGGCACAGGATCATTGCACGTTCATCCTAAACATCTACTAGAACAGAAGGTAATCTATCCTTATCTTTGGTTCTTGGCAAATCCTTCAAGTTAGCTTCTATGTATGATGTGTTCGTGTGAGGATTTTGCAATTTTCTGGTTTGTGTATTCATGGTTATGATTGATGTGGATGATTTCTGGTGAATATGGCTTTATGCCTCTTGTCCGTGGGATCCTTTATCGTAGTTGGGTAGACCTGGATTCTTAGAAATAGATTGAGTTTCTACCGCAACAGGTTTGAAACTGTCGGCTTGCTCGAATATGTTGCAGCAACGAGGGACCATTCCATGTGCTTTTTATTTTGGGTTGTAGTGGTTGTCATTTTCACGTATTTTGTTTGTTGTTTGACTGAAAGGTCGTAGCTTTCTTCAATCTGGTGAGCTAAAGGCCGCATTTTTTGGTCCTTATTTGCGTCACTTAGGTTTGTTAGGGTCTTTGAAGTCCACTTAAAAGAAGTGCTGCAACGAGTTCGAATGTCTCGGCTTGTTGCAGCAGCTTTCCTTTTCTTTGGGTTGTTGAACTGGTATTTGGTTCAATGTTCTTGTTTTTGCTCGTTGATTGGTTATGATACCATGAACACATCTGGGACTTTCACATCTTTTGGAATGAAAACTCATTTTCCGTAGCTCGTTCTATGTTTGTTTATGGGGTCTGTTTGGAATGAATGGTGGTATCTTTCATAAATTTAGCAACGTTGGTTTCCTGACTTTTTCTTCTTGATGGGAACTCATGAATAAGGGTTATTAGTTTGGGTTTGTTTTTGTTTTAAGAGCCGAGAGTTTGAGATTTCATTAGACATTCATGTTGCCTTGTTATGCTATATGTCCAGTGCCTTAGATCTTTTAGAAATAGATGATTGTATCTGGGGATGTTGATGACAATGGGTAGAAGCCTGACCTTTCGGTTTGGTTGTTAATTTAGTAGAACTTATTTGAATTCTTGCATGCAAATGTATCTAAGCTGAAGTAAAAAGAAGTAAAAAGCTGCTATATTCATTCTTATGTCTTTGCCGTTCTCTTCTCTGCAATAGCTCATCAAGTGAGTTTTATCACCTAATTTACTAGTTAATCTTGTGATGAGAAGGGGAAATTGGGTAGTGGTGTTGAGTTTGCATGTTTGGGGTCTAAAAACACTTGAATCATGTTCGAATACTTGCTGGAAAATGAACAATCAGATTGCCGAACCCTTTTTGCATGAAAGTTTTTCAAGAATTAGCATGATTTCCTTCTATGTTTTTTGCTTGTTTGGATGTTGAAATTATGTGTCTTGTTGCTTAGTCATAAGTTATGATGTTTGGTTGAAAAGTTTTGATCAAACTTTATGTATTTAAATCTGAAATTCGAGTTTGAAAGCAAAAATGCAGCAGGCCTGCACTTTCGGTTGCTGAAGCTCTAGTTTGATTGAAATTAGTGGTTCATTCAACATGCCAAATGCATGCTCGCACTGAGTTTCCCACTCTGGTATCTTTGCTGCATTTTTAGAAGATGGTGTTTGTGAGTCTGTTGAGAAAAAGTAAAGGTTTTTTATGAGCATAGACTGAGTTTTATTGCAATTACTTTCAGCGCTGTCGAAGTTGGTAAACTTTATTTGAATCCTTTCACACACGAACACGTTTAGATAAGTATTCAAATGATGTTTTGCTAAAGTTCAAACCATTAGGAAAGTTGCACTGATCAGATTTCACAGGAGGTCATGAAACCGAGTTCCTTTGTACTCTTCTGTAATCCTCTTTTTCATTTATCGGGTGTTAGCACGCACTTTTCTTTCATTGTTTTTGGGAGGAGTCGTGTCTTATTTTTGTTTTTGATCAAGACTTGATGGCTATTGGTGATGCATTCGATTGGTTATGGTATGCCATAAGTTGTAAAAGCTTGCGGATGAAAATTGTTTGGTGGCTGAAAGTTTTCTTGTTGCCGAAATATCTTTTAGTTTTTGCGTGCAGTTTGCATGAAACTTTTCCAGATTTTGCACAATCTTCTTCTCAATTTTTGCTTGTTCGGATTATGTGTTTTGTGGATTGGTTCAAAGTCTTGATGTTTGGTCGAAGAACTCTTGCTCAAAATTGTGAGTTTGGGTCTGAAATTCATGATGGGAAACAAAAGTGCAGCAAGGAAAGTTGCAGAATGCTCATTTCCTTCGTAACTTGCATGAACCTTTGCATGGGAATTCCTAGAAATGTCGCTTTGACCTCTTAATTTTGTCCAATGCCCCTATGGCTCAATCAATTGGATAACTTAACCAATTTGGTCCCTTTAGCATGCCATTTGCTTCTAAAATGTCTTAACATTATTTTGGACAGAATATTCATGATAAAATTTTAAGGTTTAAAAATTTTTGAGAAATTTATGATTTTTATTCGAATTTTTAATAAGATTTTGGGTAATTTTGTTGTTTAATTCTAATAAGTAAGTTTCCATTATTTTGTGAATTTTAACATTTGAATTGGTAGGTTTCACGCTAAGTCTTTGATTTCAATTGATTTCCTTTTAGATCCTTCACATTTGCAATAATAGTGATTTTGATCCCTTAATTTCTTTATTTTTTATTGGGTCTTTATTTGTGTTAATTGGTCAAAAATGGTTTGTTTACTTTTATTTAAATACCTTGATTGATTTAATTTTGTATTTATCTCCATTTTTGTGATTATTTATTAATTAAAGTGATGCCTTGACCCTTTTTATTATTTTGGAGGATAAATAAGTAAATTTGTGTCATTAGGGCTCCAACTCAAGGGAGGTACACTCTATCCCTTATTTCTAATTTATTTGACCCTATGTGCACTTATGTGACTTTATGTGTTTAATTGCATGTCTTTTGAATGTTTTATTTCATTTCTTTATTCGTTTTATTTGTTTCAATTTTGAATATTTATTTTTGGTCAATTTTAATTATTTAAAAGGCACTTGAACGCCAGGTTGTAATAGTTAGGGGGTTCAAGACTTGTATTTAGATAGAATATGTAATAGTTAGATATTTATCTATCTATTTTATTTTATTTTATTTTATTCTTTTCCCCCCTTAGATTGTAGTTAGGGCCCCTAATGTAATAGTTAGGGTTTTATTTGCTTTATTTGTCTTGTGTGCCTTGCATGCCTATGTGTTACGTGTTTACCGCTTTTTTAGAACTTTGCATCTAGATATCATGCTTATTTGCTACGTGTTTATGTGAATTTAAGTGTTTATTAGCTTTTTATTAGTTTTACATGATTAATTAGTTATAAAATAAATGTATGACGTCACCACACTAGTCCAATGCTAGTTGTGGCCCTATTTCCCGCTTTTTTTTCACTAGTCCAATTCTAGTGAGAATTTGTAGACATGGGTTAGTCCAATGTTAGACTCTTAGGAGCCATTCGAGCGTTAGATCATAATTGCGTGATAAAATCACTTCATCTCATGCATGTTTTTCACTTTTTAGGATTTTTTCCATTTTTGCATGACACTTTTCTTATGTGTATATCCCTTATCCCATATTTCCCCTATATATACCCCTTATCCCATATTTCCCTCTATATAACCCTATATGAAAACATAACATTAGATTTGCATTTCATTTAAAGAGTTAGAATTAGGATAATACATTTGCTTGATTAGATTAGGAAATACCTCCTTGGATATGGGATATGGACGAGTTTGGCTTTCTAACCTTAGCACGTTTGTATTTCCTCTATTAAAGGGAAAATTAAGTCACGAGTATTAGTCTTCCCATATCCAATATGATGCATCCCTTTAGATCATGTTTCTGTATATAATTATTTTATTATTTTTATTTTTATTTTCACTTCTCTTTGAGTCTCATATTTTTGCACAATTCGTGACTTTTTCGAAAGTTTACTTTTGGCCGTCGCAATTAATGCGATTTGCATCAAATAATTTTAAAAAAATATTCTGACCCCGATAATTAGGTCTAGGTTTGCATTCATGTAAATACCTCCAAAATGTGATAAATTTTTAGGTTAAAAATAAGAAAATTCTTGTGATACCCCAACTTTTAGGATAATATTTTTATTTAGTCTCAACGAGGATATTACGGTTTCTTTATTTTATTTTTGTTTTAAGACATTGTTTTATTTTAAAGCCTAGAAACCCTACTTGTACTCAAAATCCTAGTTTTACTTGTGACTAACCGGTTTTTGTTAAATCTCTCACATTTTAATCGAAACCCTAATTTTAATCTATGGAGTTGTAAAATCCCTTTTATTTTTCTTAAAATTCCTTTTTATTTGGCATTTATTCCTTTAGAATAGCTTTACTACTCATTCACTCCCTCAGTAGCTACAATCAACCATAGAATCAAGGGTTTTTCTTTTAGGTTCCTAGTTCGGGTAAATTAGGGTTTTTGCGTATTTTGGCCGCGTGATCACTTGGTGAGGTGTGTGTGCTAAATTTGGTGATTAAGAGTGAGTTTTAAATAAGAAAATATGTGTGATTAGAAGTAATAATAATAAGTTAGTGAATTATAAGTTAAAACCCTAGTACGTGCGAAATAAGGAAAAATGGGTTGAACCGATGTGTACCGTTCGTTACCGATTGAGTGCACCACTTGAACATTACTTTATTACCTTAATCTCCTTGTTATTAATTGATTAAAATCAGCCCCAAAATATCTTCAAGACAGCTGAAATGTTTGACCAAGAAAAAGAGAGAAAAGAAAAAAAATAAAAAGCCATCTTGAGTTGACACTTGTTGGCAATCCATGAAACTTTGACCAAATGATTTTCCTTCCTTCTTATCTTTCTTCTTGGCTGATTTTTCTTCATTTCTTGCTGGTTTTGGTCGTGACTTAGGAGAGAAAAGAGAGGAAGAAAGCTTGCAACTTCAACCCTTGAATCAAGCTTGTTTGAGTGAAATCAATAAAACCAAACCGATTAAACTTACCTCTTGGTGATTGGAAGACTTGGGGTGCTGAAAATTTGGGGAGAAAGTGGTTTGTTTCTCACTTACAAGGTGTTTTGGAAGGTATTATGGCTGTCTTCCTTTATTTCTTCCTTACTCTTGCTTAAGTTTGTATAACAACCTATACTTGTGGCTTATGATAGTTATTTCCATGGTTTTGAGGCTTATGGTGGTTTATTTGAGTTAGGGTTTTGGAATTTTTCAATCATAAATCTTGTTGTTTAGATGGCATATGGTGTCTATAATCTTGTGTAGGAGGTTGTAGTAGTGATTCAAGCTAGAAAAGTGAAGTTTACACCATGAATTCATAAAATTCCAGATTAGGGTTCTTATGTTGCCCTGTTCTGCCCAATTCTATTCGGCCATGATGAAGGCCGAATTAGGCTTAGCTCAAAACATGAAAGTTGTACGCAATGATGTTATTTAGCTACCTGTAAAATTTCAGCTTTATCGGAGCACGGTAGGGTGTGAAATGACCGAAATACCCTGACTGCCACAAGCTTCAATTCGTAAACAGTTTTGTGAATTCACCAGTTTGGCTTCGTTTTTACACCCTGATTCGTATCCAATCAGCTTTTGGCCAAAACATAAAACTTGTAGCCCTATGTTTTATCTTTCCAATGCCTCTGAAAATACCTCAAACGGAATTGTGTAGCTTGAGTTATTACCGGTTAAAGTCAGTGCTGACAACCAGACTGATCATGAATTTTTGGATCTGTAATTTGCTAATTCGACCTAGATAAACTGTGAATTAGGTTAAGTGGCCTTCATCAAAGTTGTAACCCTTTGGCTTAGCTTCAAAACGGTATAAATTTTACCCCAAACCGATAGGCGTAGCTTTAGTTGTGACCGAAACGCCAAGAGACGTCAAATCTGCCATTTAGCTATTTGCCTTTAAACTTGATTTCCGATTGCCTTGTTAAGATTTGTGTTGTAATTGGATTATTTTGAGCCCAGTTGAAGGGCTATTGTGGTACCCTTGCTTATGGGTGACATTGGAGTTGATTTGAGGAAAATAATGAAGCCATAAATGGCTGGAAAATAAGTAAACACAAGGGGCATGCCGCCCAAATTTTCACTCAAGATACAAACCAGCCTTTGGAGTTCTGGTTCGGTAATCTGAAAATTTGACCTAGATCCACTGAAAACTGGGTTGAGTTGTCTTCATGAAAGTTGTAACCCTTTGTCTTAGCTTCGAGACGCTACATAATACACCTTGATCTGATAACCACAGCTCGGGTTATGGTCGAAACCTTACAACCCGTTTTCATACCATTTTCATTTCCGCGCACGCGCACATGCATTTCTTGGCCGTTTTTGCCGTTTTGGCCGTTTTAGACCATATTTCCATTTGTGATGGTCGATTGACTAATGGTTGCGTATAATCTTCTGTCACAGGCAGTGACGAACCGGACGGAGTCGGTGGACTCGTATAAAGTGCCTTGATTTGCGTGCTATCTAGTTTGAGTGAGTAATTGGGTTGTTTTATGTGATAAACTGTCAAAGTGCCTTGTATATGTTACATGGGTACTTAGGCGAGGGTGTACTTTATCTCACTCGACCTAAACCCAACCTTGTTGTTGATTTAATATGTGAGAATACATGCTTTGTATTGAGAATCACCCTTTTGCTGTGTGCTATTAGGGTGAACATGACTTGAGTTGAACCCCTTGTGCTGTGTGCTGTTGGGGTGAGTACTTTGTTGCGTACTTTATTGAGAGATATCATCTAATGAGAGATTGGATATCTCAGGGCTTGGTTCCAGCCCGGTTCCAAGGGTAGACGAACTATTCGAGCCAGCCAGGGCTTGGTCGAAGTTAGTTCCATGCTAACCTTGGGATTTCGTTCTTTGTTAAAGCTTTGTTTAAAGTTAAGTGATTTTGTTTTGCTCGAGCTGCTGTGTGCTGTTGACTGGCCAGCGGGGTTGATAAGGTGAACGGGGAAGTAAGTGGAGTCTACGGACTATGAGTTTTTGGTTGACGGAGTGTCAACAGGTGAACAAGCTCGGGGAATTGAATTGGCTTTGAAGCCATCCGTATCCTACTATTGTGATGTTACATTTCTGTCTATTGATGTGAAATATCTTGATTTACATGTTTATTTGGATGTGATTTTACGTTTTTACCCCCGATTATTCACTAAGCATATAGCTTACCCCATTCCATTTGTTTTCCTTAGCAGGGACCGACGCGGGGAAAGCTTGGGAAGGTGTATAGACTTTTGGTTTAGAGAACAATTGATGTTTATTCTAGTACTTGTTATAAGTTAACTAGTAAGATGTATATATTTGTTGTGGTTATAGTTAGTAGCTTCTCTAGGATTTACTTTCTGGTACTAGTGGTGTGTATGGCTTAATGTAATAGTCTATGCAACTTTTGAAGATGTAATAGTGTAAATAGAATTTTCTTTTGGCATGAACTCTATTTCTCGTTTTAGAGTATCGAGTCCTGGCGCGAGCTAGGCAGGCGATCCGCTAAGCCCTTTGGTACGCCTCTGGGTACGGTGGGGTCGTCACAATTCTTGACTAAATCACGCAACTAGTTTTGGCTAGATTGAGAGGGTGCATTGGATTTTTATCCTTGCCTTCTCTCTCTTTAAATGTGACTCTCGAATCTTTTTATCTGATTTTCGTAGACTTAGGAGTCGTTTAAAAAGGGTTTTCTATAATTTTATTTAAAAGGTTATTTTTAGGTGACTTGGTACACCATAACTCTATACCAAGTGGCGACTCCGATTTTTTATTCAAAAACTTTTTTTAAACTATAATTTGGGCCAAAAATCGTAGCACTTTTTAATCCCATTTAGGCCTTTTTAATTTCTATTCTTTAAAATAAAAAATTCACATTTTTCAAATCAAAATCAACCAAAAATCCATTTTCTTAAAACTCGTTATTTTTTCTTATTAAAAAATGGGGCGCGATAACCGTTAAATCCCCCTTCATGCTTCGATAAGGACCAAAATATGAAGCAATCGTTCCGACTTAGCTGAATTACTACGGGATAAAGAATGAAGAAGAAAATTGGTTTCGAAACAAAAAGCGAGGGGTGCAACCCGAGGACTTCTCAGGGGGTCACCCATTCTAGTACTACTCTTATCGAAACACGCTTAACTTCGAAGTTTTGATGCGATCCGGTGCATTAGTGCTGGCATGATCGCACCCGCCAAGTTCCTTTCACTTTATTCTTTTAAACTACCCTGTCCTGTGAAGCAACGTGGCTTTTCTAGACAGGATTTCATATGAAACGTCAATTCGAACATTTTCCCCTTATCCTTTTGTTTCTTTGCTTTTATATATATTTACATACTGATTTGCACCTTGTTTTTTTCCCTCATCGCGCAACTCTAAATTATCATGAAATTAATTCTTCCCGCTTGCGCTTGTACATTTGCGCCGATAGTTTTGAGCAACGAACCGGGTTTTGATCAAACCGTGCCGTTCCGGATTTATCTCGTCGTTAGATCCCCCTTCTTGCTTCTCTAAGAACAAAAATATGAAGCAATCGTTCCGACGGAACTGAATTACTATTGGATGAAGAACGAAGAGGAAAAATTGGATTTCGAAACAAAAAGGGAGGGGTTTAACACGAGGACTTCCCAGTGGGTCACCTTCCCTAGTACTACTCTCGCCCAAGCACGTTTAACTTCGGAGTTCTGATGGGATTCGGTGCATTAGTGCTGGTACGATCGTACCCGCCAGATTCCTTTCGCTTTATTCTTTTAAACTACCCCGTCCTGTGAAACAACATGGCTTTTCTAGACCGAACTTCGTTTGAAGCGTCAATTCCAGCATTTTCCTCTTATTCTTTTGTTTATATACTTTTATACATTTTTTATGCAAATTTGCACCTTGTTTTTTTCCCATCATCGCGCAACTCTCAATTATCATGAAATTAATTCTTCACGGTTGCGCTTGTACATTTGCGCTGACAATTTTGAGCGACGATCCGGGATTTTGATCGAGTCATACCATTCCTGATTTATCTTGTTGTTAGATCCCCTTCATACTTCGGTAAGAACAAAAATATGAAAAAACCGTTGCGACGGAGCTGAATTACTATGGGACGAAGAACGAAGAAAAAAATTGGTTTTCGAAACAAAAAGGGAGGGGTGCAACACGAGAAATTCCTAGGGGTCACCCATCCCAGTACTGCTCTCGCCAAAACACGCTTAGTTTCTGAGTTCTAATGGGATCCAGCGTATTAGTGCTGGCATGATCGCGCCCGCCATGTTCCTTTCGTCTTATTCTTTTAAACTACCCCGTCCTGTGAAGCAACGTGGCTTTTCTAGACCTGACTTCATTTGAAGCGTCAATTCAAGTATTTTTCCCATCTTCTTTTGTTTATTTATTTTTATTTATTTTATCTTACTGGTTTGCACCCTGTTTTTTTCCCTCATCGTGCAACTCTGAATTATCATGAAATTAATCATTCGTGCTTGCGCTTATACATTTGCGCCGACAACTTTGAGCGACGATCCGAGTTTTGATCGAGCCGTACCGTTCTTGATTTATCTCGCCGTTAGATCCCCCTTCATGCTTCAATAACAACCAAAATATGAAGCAATCGTTCCGATGGAACTGAATTACTACGGTATAAAGAACGAAGAAGAAAATTGGTTTCGAAACAAAAAGGGTGGGGTGCAACCCCGAGGACTTCCCAGGTGGTCACCCATCCTAGTACTACTCTCGCCCAAACACGCTTAATTTTGGAGTTCTAATGGGATCCGGTGCATTAGTGCTGGCATGATCGCACCCGCCAGGTTCCTTTCGCTTTATTCTTTGAAATTACCATGTCCTGTGAAGCAACGTGGCTTTTCTAGACCGGATTTCATTTGAAGCGTCAATTCAAACATTTTCCCCTTATCCTTTTGTTTCTTTGCTGTTACATATTTTTACATGCTGATTTGCACCTTGTTTTTTTTCCCTCATCGCGCAACTCTAAATTATCATGAAATTAATTTTTCGCGCTTGCGCTTGTACATTTGCGCCGATAGGTTTGAGTGACAATCCGGGTTTTGATCGAACCATACCATTCCTGATTTATCTCGCATTAGCTCCCCCTTCATGCTTCGCTAAGGACAAAAATATGAAGCAATCGTTCCGACGGAGCTGAA